>QEPC01002952.1:138212-168286 GCA_003113815.1 Sphenodon punctatus | reverse complement strand
TTTCTATGAGGCAGTGATTTCTCTGGTCCCTAAGCCAGGTAGGCCTGTCGACCAATGTGGAAGCTACAGACCTATCTCCCTTCTTTATGTTGATTTCAAACTGCTATCTAAAATTCTGGCCAATAGACTTAGAGCAATCATCTCAGAAATTATACATGAAAATCAGACTAGGTTCATTCCAGGGAGGCAGGGAAAGGATAACATACGGAAAAAGGTTAATATAATTTATGTGTTACAACAGCAAAAATGACCTGCACTTTTTATTTCTATTGATGCAGAGAAGGTTTTTGATTTCACAGAACCAAAATGTTTGCTCATGATTTTAGAAAGAATGGGGTTCAAGGGTAATTTTTTGAATTGGGTGAAAGCAATTTATAAGGACCTTCAATCCTCTGTGATAACCAATGGTGGGCTGACTAAATCCTTTAAATTGCAGAGAGGAACTAGGCAAGGATGCCCACTGTCACCCTTGCTTTTCAATTTAGTGTTAGAATTGTTGGCCAATGCCATAAGGCAGAATCCACATATTATGGTCGTGTCAGTAGGGGGACACACACAAAAACTTTCCCTTTATGCTGATGATCTTCTTGTATATGTCACAGAGCCAGAAAAATCCTTACCAGAGTTGTTGAAGGTATTAATTTGGGGCAATTGCGGGATACTCAATTAACAAAGAAAAATCCTATGCTTTAGTCTTGGCACATAATAAAGTACAGGCACAAGAAATGAAAGAATTATCACCTTTTCCAGTGAATGATAAAGACATAAAGTATCTGGGGGTAACAATAACAAAGGATCTTAAGGATTTATTCTCTATGAATTTCGCTCCCCTCCTGAAACAGCTTAAAGAGGAAATAAAACCTTGGTTGAAACTTATGGTTTCTTGGATGGGTAAGGTAAACCTTTTAAAAATGATGGTGCTCCCCAAGATCTTGTACCGGCTCATGGCGCTCCCCTTACATCTCCCTGATTCATTTTTTAAAGAATGTGACATCCTGGTGCGTGATTTAATATGGGGTGGGAAAAAAACCAGGATTAAAAAACTGGCTATTTTGAGGCCCAGAGACAGGGGAGGTATAAATTTCCTGGATATAAGATGAAGCATAGGGCAGCTGTTTTGGGGGCCATTCCTGAGTGGTATAAGGAAGTGGAGGTGCCTGAATGGGTGTCCTTAGAAAAAGAAATAATGCATGTACAGTCTTTAAGCAATATAATAGCAGATAAAGATTTAAAAGTAAAGGACCACATTAGGATCACTCCCCATGTGCCTGTGCAACCCTTGAGATCGTCTGTGGGAGCCTTTTTGGAGGTTCCCCGGGTGAGGTGGGTGGCCACCGATGTTAGATATTTTTCAGTGGTCACCCCTGTACTGTGGAATTCGCTCCCAGAGGAGGCTCGGTTGGCTCCCACTCTCCTGCTGTTTCGGCGTATATGCAAGACCTGGTTGTTCCGTCAGGCTTTTGGCGAGGGGTAGGGGTGGTGTGGGGGCGGGGATGGGGGCTTTCCCCACATATTGTATTTTTAAATTGTTTAAACATTTTATATTGTTTTAATGAATGTTGTTCACTGCCCCGGGCTGTCCTGTGGGCAGGAGGGGTGCGATATAAATTTTAAATAAATAAATAAAATAAATAAATAAAAATTAGGGATCACCCATTTATAGGCACCCTACTGAAACACTGTGTTGAGACCCCCCCCCCAAAAAATGGGGACTCAGGTAGGAGTCTCATCTTACACCCCTATAGAATCAATTTATATGTTACAGAATAGTTTAGCAAAGGACCTAAGAACTAAGTTGAAAGAGGGGGGACTATGTAAGATGAAACAGCTTTTTGGACAAAGGAAATGTTTACGTTTGGAAAAATTAGAAACAATGATGAAATGGAAAGTGGATAGTTTTCAGTTACAATTAAGGAGTGCTAGCTCTGCAGGGCCAAATAAGAAGGAATTTGGTAGAGAACCTCTTAAGATAGAGAAGATTCTTTATGAGAAAAATAAATCTGCAGGAAGGCTGGGAAAAATGTATAAAGAACTTAAAATAATCTTTTATTGCAACTGGATTTTATATATGGAAAAGTGGAGAAGGGACTTAGCTATTCCTCTAGAGGAAAAGGATGAGAAAAGAATCTGGCACCATATGAACACCTGTCCATACTCTATGGAGGTGAAAGAGGTTCGGATCAAAATTTGGGAGTGTTGGGACTTTTCCCGGACGTCAAACAGGTGAGCAGATATCAGAAATCTTGCAAAGTGCTGTTCTTGGCAGCGATAAACATTATCATAAGAAATTGGAAAGCAAATAAAGATCTTTCACTTGATATGTGGAAGCAAAGAATCTGGTATCTGTTTAGCCTAGAAAAGCTGCACGCAAGGGTTCATGGCAAAGAGAAGATATTTGACGACATCTGGCTCCCTATCATCTGCATTCTGGAAGACAAGCATGTCAGGAGCAGAGACATTGAATAACTTTTCAAATACTAGCCCTGAAAGAGAACGCTGATCTTTTACAAGTGGACTGAGACAGGAACTCTTAAATGCTGCTGTGTGGAATTTGTATTGGATTTTCAAAGAAGTTCTGTTTGTTTTATACTGAGATATTTTGTCTGGGTGTTGTGGATGTATGATTAATAATGATACAATAAAAGCTTCTTTTTAAAAGAAAGAAAGAAAGAAAGCAAGAAAGCAAGCAAGCAAGCAAGCAAGCAAGAAAGAAAGAAAGAAAGGGAGTTCCATCTTGTGGGCACATCCTGTACCAGCCGGTGAACTGCTGAGCTAAACTCCTCCTGCTTGTCTTTCAGTGCCTAGCTGGCTGTCACGGACTGATGGAAGTATCCAGTGATCTTCCTGGATGCTTCAAGGAGGTATACCACGCCCTCGGCTCTATCCAAGGCACACTCAATCACAAGGTTCAGGGTGTGCGCATGCAGCAAATGTTGATGTAGCCACCATGACTGATGGCTTCCGTCATGTTCGGGCCGTTATCGGTTACAAAGTAACCAATCTCCACGCGTGACCCTGGCCGCTGGACCCACCCATCCAGCCCTGATTTGATTGCGTGGAGGATATTTGCAGATGTGTGTCTGTCGTCAAGCACCTGGGCATGCAATAATGCCCATCGATGCTCACCGCAAAACACACACACACGCACCCCAGTGCTGCTACTGCTGCCTGCCGCTGCGCAGGTGACTGGGACTGGTGGCAAGTGCCACCAGTGCGCAGTCAATGCCAGATAGGCATGGACTGCACTCGTGCTGGTCCACAGGTCTGTGGTAAAGTGTACCATGGACCCCTCCACACAGGAAAACTCGACAAGGAGTCGGGACTGCGCCCTCCCGAACAATGTTGGGATAACCTTCGAACGGAAGGTTTCGTGGCAGGGGGTCTTGTATCTGGGTTCTAGGAAAAAAATCAGCCATTTGAACTTGACATCCTCACCAATGCTGAATGGCCTTTCATCCAGGGCAATCAGCTCCCCAATTTCCCGGGTGATGGCCACAGCACCGGGGTGGCTGGGTGCAAATGTTTGTTTCTTTTGCCACAGCTAAGTTACAGTGGGATGGGACAAGGGAAGTGGCCGGGATCATGGTGGAGTGAGGTGACGGGGTGGCCAGCTCTCCCATGATGGGGCTGGGTTGTGGGGGTTGAGCCATCATGAGACAGCCCCAAGGTGTCAGTTGCAGCAGGAGAGGAAGAGGGTTGCTCCTCCAAACCCTCATCCATAACCTCTTCAACTTGTGCCACCCCACTCTGCAGCTTCTCACGAAACACTCTAGGATCCATAATGTTCCTGTGGTTCCGTTTCAAGCGGAAGGTTTGACCACTGGTGGAAAATTTCCTGGGATCTTTCCCGCAACTGATCTTAGCTTTACAGTGCACACACACAGCCTTTGATCAATCACCCTCCAGAATATCAAAATGTGACCACACCCAGGATATGATCTTCTTTGTGCTTGTTCCATGGAGGGCAGAACAAGCATGAGAATTGGAAGGCAACAGCACAAAGACAGTAGTTGTGACACTGGTGGTGGGAGCTGTGGGAGCTGGCGAAGCAGGGTGCATGGGTGCGGAGGTGGGGGACTGAGCAGGTGTGCTAGAATGCGTGTCAGCAGAGGGAGAGAGTGGAGAAGCAGGTGATGACTCATGTGTGCTGGTTGAGGAAGGGGCAGGAGAAGTAGGCAAGATAGACTGCATGAGTGAGAGAGTTTGTGCAAAGGTGAGCTTCGTGCTTGCAGCAGCAGCAGCAGCAGCAGAAGAGGAGGTAGTCATCAGAGGCACTGCTCCAGCAGTGGAAGAAGGAGCCCCCTTCTTCCTCTACAAAATCGGCACCATGGAGGATTCCTCCTCCTCCTCTCCCAGCCTCTTCTTTGCCTTCACCACATGTCCAGATCTGGTAGACTGTGCCGTGTATGAGCCTGGTGTACGGGAGGTGGAGGCCACAGTTGGCCCAACCTCAGGTTTCTCTCTGCCAGACAGAGTGGGCTGCCGAGGAAGTGGCTTTCCTGTTCCACCACTCCCACTCATGGTCACTCTCTTGTTTCCACTACCACTCATTTTCTATGACTTAAGTTAAAAACAACAGTAGAAAAAAGAGAGGACCACTGGCAACACAGGCTGTGTGTGCAGTGCTGTGTACAGTGGTGGTGCTGTGTGGGGGGTTGTGGTGCTGTTTTTGAGGGTGTTGTGTGAGTGTACTGTGGGGTGAGGTTATTCTGTCTGTGTGCTGTGTGTTGGGTTGGTGTACTGTGTGGGGGGTTGGTGCGTGTGGGTGTGGTATGTGAGGGTGCTGTGTGGGGTTGGTTGTACTCTGTGGGGTTGGATAGTGTGGGGAGCTGTGTGATGGTGGGGGTACTGTGGGGTAAAGGAGTGGTTAGAATGCTGTGGGTGTGGGGTTGGGGTGCTGTGTGGGGTTGGGTAGTGTGGGGAGCTGTGTGATGGTGGGGGTTCTGTGGGGTAAGGGAGTGGTTAGGGTGCTGTGGGTGAGGGTGTTGTGTGGGGTTGGGGTGCTGTGTGGGGTGGGGTAGTGTGGGGAGCTGTGTGATGGTGGGGGTACTGTGGGGTAAAGGAGTGGTTAGAATGCTGTGGGTGTGGGGTTGGGGTGCTGTGTGGGGTTGGGTAGTGTGGGGAGCTGTGTGATGGTGGGGGTTCTGTGGGGTAAGGGAGTGGTTAGGGTGCTGTGGGTGAGGGTGTTGTGTGGGGTTGGGGTGCTGTGTGGGGAGCTCTGTGATGGTGGTGGTGCTGTGGGGTAAGGGAGTGGTGAGGGTGCTGTGGGTGAGGGTGCTGTGCGGGGCAAGTTGTGCTGTGGGGTGTGAGGTAGTGTGTGGAGCCATGTGATGGTGGAGGTATGGGTAAGGGAGTGGTGAGGGTGCTGTGGGTGAGGATGTTGTGTAGGGTTGGGGTGCTGTGTGAGGCTGAGCTAGTGTGGGGAGCTGTGTGATGGTGGGGGTGCTGTGTGATAAGGGAGTGGTGAGGGTGCTGTGGGTGAGGGCGCTGTGTGGGTTTGGTTGTGCTGTGTGTTGTGGGGTAGTGTGGGGTGCTGTGTGACGGTGGAGGTGCTGTGGGGTAAGGGAGTGGCAAGGGTGCTGTGGGTGAATGTGCTGTGTGGGTTTGGTTGTGCTGTGTGGGGTGGGGTAGTGTGGGGAGCTGTGTGATGGTGGAGGTGCTGTGTAGTAAGGGAGTGGCGAGGGTGCAGTCAGCCAGTGAGAAAGCAGGGCAAACGGGCACAAAACACAGCATTGAGCACTGCAGTGACTTGAGCACACAGCCAGGCACTAGGCAGACACAACTGAAAGCAAAGTAAAAAAAAAACCAAAAGCATTTTAAAAAAACAGTACAGAAAAAAAATCCGATATGCTGGTTACTTTTGGTTAGGGATGGGAGAACAGAATACGGTTCAGATGTTCGGATGTTTGGTCGTTCGGTTCAAAACCCGAGTTCAGGTTCGATGGTTCGGTTCAGCAGAGTTCAGGTTGGCCGAACTTGGCCGAACAGTCAAAAACAGGACTACCGAAACCAAAACCGAAACGAAACCAAAATCGAAACTTATCCGAAACCGAAACTTGACCGAAACCTGCTTCCCCCCCAAAAAAGATGTTTTTCCTGCCCCCGAACTCATCCAAACTCATTCAAACACAACCGAACTCTTCGGTCATTCGAGAGTTCGGTTCAGATGTCCGCACAGACCGAGTTTGATCTGAACTCTGAACATCCGAACCGCATTTGCCCATCCCTACTTTTGGTTCTTGGTTTATCGATCCAATAGTGCCATTGTTGATCACTTTCAGATTTATCCAATACCGAATCTCCCATCACTATTTCACACACACACACAGCCCTGAGGCAGTTCCTGGATGCATTCTCCACACAAACACTTCCCCGAGGCAGCCTAAAGTAGCTGCAACTGTAGACATGACAGGCTGCCATGGAAACCAAGTGATCACAGCTGTCTGGACCCAAGCAGTTTGCCAGGAGAACCTTTTTACACACAAAAGTTCTGGGAGAAGTTCTATGCAGAAGTTCAAAGGGCCAGATGTTTAAGATCTGGGTGAGTGATTTACACACACAGAAAGTTCAGGATGTAAGAGCAAACATGGAGGAGAAATGTGTGTGTAAAAACATCCATTGTTTGCTCTTATAGGGAAGGATTGTTCCATGGGAAGACATCAGCCCGCCCCCCCCCCAGTGCCTTTTCCCCCAGACCATTGATTTTGCATGCAGGGTGCTACCCAGGGGTACCTGGCTCCTGAGGTCGGCCCATTATCTGGTCCATCATTGTATGGGTTCACATGGCAGTGCAGCCATTACTCATACCCTGGGGATACCTCTCCATGTGGTTTGACTGTGGCTGTGGGGGCAATGAGACAGTCTGCCCCCTGTGTTCAAGAGTGTGTGTTTGATGCCCATGATGCCCTGGTTCTGTCTGAGGCCCAAGCATCCTTCTGCCACTAAAAACTGCCTTGGACATCCATCCACGGAAACTGCACAAGAACTGAACAGGGTGCATGCAGCCGCATTTTCCCCCTGCTGGTTGGTATATCTGTGCTCTGTGCTTCTGGGTTCCACACACTGGCCACATGGGTAGTGTCTCAGCCTGCCCTTTGAACCTTTTGAATCCATGGTGGCTGAGGGCACCTCAAGTTGTTGGTGATGACCAGAAGTCCTGGCCTTGCTGCAACGGGTCCAGGAAAGCCTTGCTATTGGGTAGTTCCTCTGCACCCACCCAGGACCTCTAACGCAGCATTTCTGGAACCATGGCAGAGTCTGTGTTTTGCAGGTCACCAGCCCAGTGCCAGAATAAATGGAAACCACCTTTTGGACCCGTCTAGCCCTTAACAATCCATGTCACCCCACCATCACCTGCCACAGTGTATGTGGGTATGGAACAAGCAGGGGACACTCTCACTGCCCTTGGAGGGTGTATGCAGAATCCTGTGGCATTCACTAGAGCAGGAAACAGGCCAAAATGTTATGCCATGCCATGCCATGGTGTACAGAGGTCAAAACAAAAGAGAGAAGAAGGGCAGTGGGCCATTGAGAGGTTCTGTGAAGGGCACCCGGATGGGAAAGACCAGAGGAAAGTGCTGCAATGCCTCAAGCCACGTCAAGGAGTACCACCACCTTGTTACCACAGTGTGTCAACATCAACACATGCAATCAACAGCACAGCACAGCACAGCACAGGTAGGCAAACTTTAAAGGTCCAGCACCTAATCACATCCTTTCTAATAGACTGAGAAATCTAAGATTCACACTCCTGGGAAGGGAACATTTGCTATAGTAATATGATTCCTTCCATCCCTTTGTACATAGCATATGTTACATCTTCCTGTAAGGATCTGTCTCACCAGATGTCATGTTGTTTTACAGAGTGCAGCCTGACTGGCACACACAGGTGAGCCATAATAACTTCCTGAGCTTTTCCATGACACATTATTGAACGTGGCTTTGGCAAGGTGGTTAGAATGCTTATATCCCAGCAATAGTTTAATTTCAGAGCCTGCATTTTTTGGATACTCCTTTCCCTGCTCTTTCACCTATGCTGCACCATGTTTTCCCAGCCTTATCTGTGACACTTCTCTACACCGTGAGCGTAACCAGATGGACAGCAGCCCCTGTTACCCCCAGATTTACCAGTCCATCTGAAGGCACCAGATGTTCAACCCAGAGAAAGCTGTGGCTGCTCTATGGCAGTTCCACTGGCAGTGCTCCAGAAAACCTGGGAGCACACCATGCGGAACGGACCAGCCAAACCCAGCGCAACAGCTGAATGTGGAGCTGCTGCTCATCTGTTTGGTGATCCCATGGTGCAGCCCTACGCCCATCAGTCCATTGCCCCATTCAGTATTATGGAATTTGGGCACCAGCCTAGAGTGTTGGGTGAGGGCATGCAACTCTAAGGAGCTGGGGTATTGAAGCCTGTCCTGGATAAGTTGGCGGGCAGATCCGACTGCTTTATATTAGAACAGGTGTTGTTGGATGTAGACCCAGAACTAACAGCTATAGTAATGACATTTTTTTATCTTGGCAATTAACATGAGGGGAATTTTTTTAGGATTCAAGCCTCTTGTATGTGATTTGTGTTTAGAACCATGACACTTTGACAGTTACTTGATAGCGATCTGTTTTTATTTTGTTTTATTTAATGACTCTTCGAGGAAATTTGTTTACCTTTTTGTGTAAATTCTTATTATAGAATGTTGGCCTTCTGTTTTCCTTTGTTTTTTACATTGGACTAAGATGTATTTGAGTCCGTTTTCTCTGTCACTGTAATGTTGTTGTTTATTTTGTCTTACTGTTAAATTGCCCAATTTTTGTGTTTGTTTGTAAGCAATGACCTTTGGTCACGCGGTTAATAAAATTCTCTTCTCTTCTCTTCTATTCTATTCTATTCTATTCTATTCTATTCTATTATGCTGGGGTGTGTGTGTGTGCCATGCAAGAGGACCATGGTCCAGGAACACCGCCAGGCCATCTGTTCCAGACCCAGGTGGAGCTGCTAACTGGCAGCCCTGGGGTGGTTCCTTGGAGCAGGTTCAGTTTCTGGCAGGCTCACTGTCCATCTAAAAACACTGTGTCTCACCTTGAACCTTGCCTGCCATGTTTGACTTTCACCTCTGGCCCTGTACTGATTCTGATTCTCCTGTCCCTGCTTATCCTACAACCTGACCAAACCAGCTTTGACATCTCGCCTCTGCACTCTCATTTGTCCCTGTGGCTCAGCCCTTGATTGCATTTTCCTGATTCCACTATTTCTTGGCTTATCTCAGTGCTTAGCCAATGTCTAGTTGCTACCGGGAACCACATGATGATAATCCAATTGAAGTTGAATCCTGACTAGGCTGAATTGATGGTGGTTGGCTGACCTTGTGACTTGGAAGGGATTGGGACTTCTGTTATTGATGGAGTCCCCCCCCCCCTCAAGTCATTCAGGTCTGCAGCAAGTGCTTTTTTATCCCTTGCTGTGCCTGGATCATCAGGTTGCAGCAGTGGCCAGAAGCGCTTTTGACTAACTCCATCTGGTGAGGAGGGCTGAAGCCTTTTCCCTCATGCTCAGATTTGGCTACTATTATTCACGCTTTCATCATCTCGATTCTAGATTGCTGCATTGTGCTTTATGTGGGGCTGCTCTTGATGACTGTCCGGAAGCTGCAGCTAGTGCAGAACATGGCGACTTAGCTCTTTTGGGGACAAATTGCCGGGAGCATATTACACTGGTGTTCTGAAGTCTGCACTGGCTGCCTATAGGTTTCTGGGTACAATTCAAGGTGGATTTGACCTTTAAAGCCCTAGGCCCCATATATCTCATATATTTGAGAGACTGCCTGTCCCAACTTTTCCATTGAGATGCCTATGATTGGCGAGGGATGCCTAGGCCTGTACTTTGGGTGTGGTGAGTGAGTGTGAGCCTCTCCGCCTCTCACCATGTGTGTGAGCTGTGAGTGAGTGTGAGCCCATCTCCCTGTGTGTGTGTGTTGTGAGTGTTAGCCCATACCCTGTATGCATGTTACGAGTGCTGTATGGGGGCATGGCTTGGGGGCAGGGCTTGGAGTTTGGGGTGGGGCTTGGGGGCAACAACTAAAGAAGTACCTAGGGATGTAAAATTCACAAGTCTGGCCCTGGGGACACCCTCTTGTAGGTTCCATCTGTTACCGTTGTCCGTGGGAGGAGGGTGTGCAGGAAGGCGTTCTTGGTTGCTGCCTCAGTACTGTGGAACTCCCTCCTCTGTCAAGTTTATTTCAACCCAGGCATAAGCATCTTCTGGAGGTGGTGAAAAACTTTATTATTTGAAAAAGCATTTGGTGGGTAGAGACAAACAGGGGTTGCTTGGAGATTTTAGGTGGAGTTGAGGGTTGGCAGGTGGATTTGATGGGGAGTGGAAGGGTGTTTTTTAGGAATTTTATTATTATTATTATTATTATTATTATTATTATTATTATTAAAATAATAATAATAATCAATAATAAATAAAAACAAAGATAGAATTCCTAAAAAACTCCCTCCTACTGCCCATCAAATCATCCTGCCAACCCTCAACTCCACCTATTATAATAATTGATAATAATAAATAATTGTTGTTGTTGTTGTTGTTGTTGTATTTTTAAATATATTGTAAGCCACTGTGAGACACTGTGGGAAGGGCAGCATATAAATTTAAATAAATAAAATAAATTAATTAATATCCTCCTGATGTTGCTTCCCACACCAACATGGCCTTATACCAATTCTGCTTTAATTCCTCTCCTGTATCTCAGCTCTGAGCACTCTTGACTGGTCATTACAATCTCTACTTCAAAGACAGTGATGCATATAGTTTAGTTTTCTGTGGACACTGAGAGGGTGGAAAATTCCTATTTGACAACTAGCCCAACATAATTTAGTTTTCTTACAATGTCTATTTACCTTTTCCTCTATTTTGAATATAACAGAAGTATTTAAAGGATTTGTATCTGTACGATTTACATTTAATTATAGTGCACAAACTGCAGCATTTAACATCTGAATCTCAAAATCCTGCTAAATTCTATGATTCAGTTTACATTAATTGTTCTGCATTTAAGGATTTAAACCCCCATGTCATATGTTTAGAAAGATTGTACATTGGACAGGTAAGTGCACAGAAAAAGTGCTTTTGGTAGGTATCACTTTTCTTCCTGTGGTGCCAAGCTGGTTCTTGGCCTCATTACCAGTCTGTGCATTGCTATTTCCTCTGTGTTAGTCTCTGCTAAAATATCTAGATCTTTCATCACACTGTCCATCACTTGGGTATGAGGTTTTCCCCTGGGTCAAGTGTTACAGGACATTCCATCAGAAAATATCTGACAGCTCTCTATATATCCATATGCAAAAATATTGTATTTACAGTTGAAGTACTTAGGAGTGCCTATCTTAGTACAGCTCCCTAGCATGGGTGAGGAACTGGAAGAGCTGTTACAAATCAATGTGATGTTGGAGGATGTTCTAGGGCAAATTGACAAACTGAATATTAACAAGTTACCAGGGCCAGATGGCATTCACCCCAGAGTTCTGAAGGAACTCAAATATGAAATTGCAGACCTACTGTTAATAATTTGTAAACTGTCACTAAAATCTGCCACTGTACCCTAGGACTGGAGGGTGGCAAATGTAACCCCAATATTTAAAAAGGGATCCAGAGGCTACCCTGGAAACTACAGAGCAGTAAGCTTGACGTCTGTGCCGGGCAAAATGGTGGAAACCATCATTAAGGACAGAATTACAGGGCATGTTGAGAAACATGGCTTAATGGGGAAGAGTCAACATGGATTTAGTAAAGGTAAGTCATGCCTCACTAACCTGTTGGAATTCTTTGAGGGTGTAAATAAGCATGTGGACAAGGGAGACCCAGTAGATATAGTGTACCTGGATTTCCAGAAAGCATTTGATAAGGTCCCTCATGAGAGACTCTTGAGAAAATTAAAAAGTCATGGGATAGGAGGTAGTGTCTTACTATGGATCAGAAACTGGTTAAAAGATAGAAAGCAAAGGGTAGGACTAAATGGTCAGTTTTCACAATGGAGAGATGTAAAAAGTGGTGTGCCTCAGGGATCTGTATTGGGACCGGTGCTGTTTAATGTATTCATTAATGATTTGGAAAAGGGTGTTAAGAGTGAGGTGATCAAATTTGCAGACGACACCAAGTTATTCAAGGTAGTTAAAACACGAGCAGACTGTGAGGAACTGCAACAGGATCTTATGACACTGGGTGCCTGGGCATCTAAATGGCAAATGAGATTTAATGTAGACAAGTGCAAAGTGATGGACATAGGGAAAAAATAATCCAAACTATGTGTACTCAATGCTGGGTACTAAGCTAGGAGTTACCACTCAGGAAAAGGATCTGGGGGTGGTTGTGGACAATACAATGAAATACAGAGCGCAGTGCACAGTAGCAGTCAAAAAATAAAACAGTGGGTAATTTCAGACGTTATGGGCTCCCAGTTTGCCACAGTGGATCCCCAACCATGAAAAGTCGGCTAACCCCCACCCGTGGTTCCAACAGGCCCCAAACAGACATGACGGTAGTGGTACCACGGCAAGGAAATGGACAGCCAGGCTACGAACTGGAACAGCGCAACAGATGTTACACCAATCCTGGACAGTGGCAAAAAAAACCAGAAGTCACCGGGGTGGGATGGGACACAGACATGTCTGACCGAGGACAAAGGAAGCCAAAAGCGCCATAAAGTACCAGCCACTCTAGGGAAACAGGAAGGGAGGGGGAGGAGGTAGGGGAACGGCAGAGCTGCACACACAAAACAGGCAGAAGGAAGCCACAGACAGAGCAGAACACAAACCACACACACACTTGTGAGCACACGCACAGCCTAAAGGGAAAGGAATGAAGGGGGAGACACTCAAGGGCACACACGGGAACAACAACAATGGGAGAGGAACGGAAGGACACCCAGGAAGAGACACGCAGGCAGCGCACCCCACACAGGTAGGATGCAGCTGCACACAAGGGGGAATGGAGAACACCACACTGGGAAGCCCAACAGACAGTACCAAGATCACGGGGGGGGTGGGATGACTCAACATCCAGCAAAGAAATAGGAGGGGGAAGGGGTTGGAACAGAGCAGGACATGGGGGAAGGCACCCAAACCCCCAGAGACAGAACGGGCAGCACGAGGCACCCAACAGCAACACAGGCAGCTGAACCGACAGGGTCCCTATGCTGACAGACCAGGATTACAGGGGATGGTCAACCAATCTGATAAAGTCACTGGAGAGGGTGGAGGCAGGTCCCAACAGCAAGACAATCTGTCCCAGATGAAAATGCATGGCCAGCGAGGGAATCGAGCCCCAAGCCACATACAACTGATGTTGCCCCGCCCCCCCAACAAGGGGAAGGTGGGTGGCGCATGCATGTGAACCCTAGACACAAACAGTCACAGAGGCACCACAGGGGTGGGGGGCAGATCACAGACACAGGCGAGGAGCCAGCAGACCAAGGGATGCACAGGTCCATGGGGATCCCCAGTACAGCTGTCGGACAGCACCAACCAGAAAAACAGGGCGGGTCATGGAAACAAACCCCATGGTTACAGATGGTCAAGTGGTACCACACAGAAGGCCCCGGGGTGCAGGCAAACTGACACAGCCGACCAGAAGGGGGGGCAACAGATGGAGCCAGGAAAGCAGTGGGTCCAGAATGGGAATGATGGAGAGGGTCACACAGCAGACTGGCCAGGGAGATGCAGGGAGCACACGGTGGAGACGACATCCAAGACATAGATGACCCTGGGGGGACCTACAGTCAGCTGCACGGGGTCACGAATGGAGGTGGGACAAGGTGGCCCAACAGATGAACGTAGTGCGGCCACTGCAACATGCCCCGCCAATAGCCAATCCGTGCCATGTGGTGGGCAACTAGATAGTAGGCCTCAAAAGGATCAGGACAAGTGAGCCCAACCTGAACATCAGCATGGGACCACACATCAGACAGCACCAGCAGCTCGGGACCCGTGGGATCGGGCAAGGCATAGTCAGCCACAGGGAGCAATTCCAGGTGTCTGAGCTCCAACAGGCGGTAATACGACGCCCCATGCGAACACTGGTAGCCACGGGCCCTGAGGATGCAGCAGAAGTATGAAACAGTGAGGGCAGAGCCTCCCTCCACCAGATTGGTCTGGAAGCTGGACAAGACACATACAGATAGAGCTGACACAATCTCCACCGCAGACCATGACATGTGCAAACCCCTCAACTCTGGAATGCGCCCATCAGGAAAGGGACAGAGTCCCAGATCCTCTGCACGGAGCCGGAACATGCAAGCGCAAGCCACATATCCAAAGCGGTGAAGGCCCGAGCTCAGACACATATAGGCATCCAGGAGGGTAGCTGGGGAGCAGAGGAGCAGTTGCACACGCTGGGAATGCCACAGGTCATGGTGCAGCTGGCAACGTGTCTGATAAGCAAGGAAAGGGGGGGCTCCACAAACCAAAGTAGGCAGAGGAGTTAACCAGGGGAGCTCCAAGGACATGCAATAAGGGTACAGGCAGCACTATGGGATGGCTAGGAAGTGATGCTTGGGGAGTGGACACAGCACAGCAGCATGAACTGAAATGTGGGAATGGCCTACACAGAGACAGCAGTTTTACGCAGGCAATGTACAACCAACCACTCAGCGGCCTCACTGAGCCACTTACATGCCTGAGGCACAGCCACCCCACCCCACATCCCCCATGCACCTGAACAACCAACACCAAAATACCTGCCTGGGAGTGGTAACAGGGAGCCCAAGACATACAGGTGGGGCCCTCCCGGGACAGGTGAGCGGCCCCGTGCCACCCAGACCACCCGTTGCAACATAGCTCACAACCAATAGGCAAAGCACCATGGTACAAGGCCCAACGGACAGCTGCTGGTGGGTGGACATGTGGTGACTACAGGCCCATTATAGTGAGCCACAACCTTCAGCACATCGGCTGGAGCGTTCCTCTGAGCAGTGTGCATGACAACGCCCAGTGCTCTAGGGGCATTTACCTGCTCAGTTCCTCGCTTTCACACACCATGCATGCCAACCTTTGGAGTGCCCGTTGGCTCTTCCTGGAGATCATCACTGAGTGGTACTGACAGCACACTGAGCATCAGCGGGTCACCATGGAGCTGCTCGAACTGTACACAGGGGTCCGGGAATGCCTGAGCGGGTTTGCTGAAACCAGCCTGCTTGTCCACTACAGGTGTAGCCACATCCAGGCCATGAACATGGCATTCAGGCTGTCTGGGGTATACCTCAGGGCCATGCTGATTGCATGCACCTGTCCAGCTGCCCTCAGACAAGCAGCTGTTTGCCACTACTGGAGGAGGGTGGCCCTCCTAAGTGCTGTCATGCTCGCCATGCCCACAGAAAGGTGCCTCTGGGTTGTGCACAGGGCCCAGCAATGGTGGGAGGGGGCCCTGACATGGTGGGACGATGCTGTTTGGATGGTACACTTCAGGATGGACCGATGGACCCTCCTGAGACTAGCTGAGCTCTTACAGCCCTGGATGGAGTGTCAGCACACCCCATGCACTCCCCTATTCCTGTTGTGCAGCTGGTGAGCATAGCAGTCTGGGCCCTGGCCACCCCGGATTCCGCCGTTCTGTGACACAACACTTCGGTGTGGGCCTGACAACCGTCTCCTGCATTATCCATGAGTTATGTGAGGCTGTGGAGGTGGTTCTCCTCATCCGCGTGATCCAGCTCTTGGATCAGGGGGCTGTGATGGTCGACTTTGGGGCTTCCGAATTCCCTAACTGCCTGGGCGCTATCGATGGCACCCATGTTGAGATCCGCCGTCCCCCTCACGATGATAGATCCAAGTACATAAACAGCCACAGATGCCATTCATTGCAGCTCCAGGCCGTTGTTGATCACCATGGCTGGTTCACAGATACCTTCACTGCCCACTCCGGGTGCAGCCATGATGCCCGGATCCTTGCCATCTCCCCCCTCTTCACACGGATGTATAGGGGGGAACTATGCCAACATGCATATGTCCCGGATCGTGGGAATGTTGATGCCCCCCTGCAAAATTGGGGAGCCAAGCCTATCCACTGCTCAGATGGCTTATGAAGGTCTATCCCGTGGCCAGGAATCAGATGGAGTTCCTGAACAACACCCAGCCATGCACCTTGAGGACCATTGTTGAGAAGGCCTTCAGTGCCCTCAAGCAGAGATGGATGTGCCTTGCAGGGCATCTGGACTTTGCTGTGGATACCTCCGCCCTCGTCATCGGTGCCTGCTGCATGTTGCACAACATGTGCGAGACCGATGGAGCCACCCTGGCGTATCCCATGCCACATCGGCCAGCTGGCCCTGTTCCGCTATACATGAATGAGGCAAACTCCAGGAAGTACTGCTATGTCCAGCAGATACGAGCAGCATGTACAAGGCACATATCCAGGGTGCCCCTGCCCTGAGTCTACTGGGGTGCCACCAAGGATAGTGGCCCGTGGATCCCCAGTATTCCCCAGTGGCTGTTAGCTGGATCCCCATACCATGTCCTGTGGGTGATCCCTCCCCTCCGGGTCCCAAAAGATGTTTGCTCCGTCTGCAGTGCGGAACCCTTGGCATAGCTGTGCGCAAGAGAGCCATATCCTGACCCGCTGCAAGCACGACCCCCTATGTGTGATTATCTAAGAATGACATACATGTGCATTACAGTGTTTACAGGTGCTTTTATTGTGTGTGCAGTGCTCACAGTACCCTATTTCCCCCTCCCCTTACCCCCGACCCATACTGCTTCCTGGGCCAACCTCTCCCTCACCTGGCAGGCAGCCCAGCAGTTTGTGAGCCACCTTCATCCACACTGTCATCCCCCTCCAGTGCTTCCTGGCTCTAGCATGGCTGCTGGCTGTCTTCTGTGGCAGAGGTTGGGGGTAAGTGCCCGTAGCTGCCTGGTGCTTCTGCACCTGCTTGAATGGCTGCTACTATCTCATCCCCTGTGGGACGGGTAGGCAAATGCATGGCCCTGCGGTCTAGGCTGCTTCAGATGCTGTGGGATGGGCAATGGAGGTGGGATGGACGGTGGGTGTGGGGCTGCAGCTGGTATGGTGCCTGGGGGTGCTGCTGCCATGATGTAGGCACTCATGGTGCCCTCATGTAGGAGAAGTGAGGTGCTGATTTTGAGCAACTGGTCCAATTTTCTGGAGTGGTCCGCTCCCATGCGATCAATGGTTTGGATCATTGTCTAGCCCTTCCCTCCACCTGCTGTATGGCTCTGTCAGTGGTACCTCCATCTTGTCAATGGATGTGATTATTGCCTCCCCCTGCTGTGTGCTCGTATGCAGGATCTCCTCTGCTAGGTCCTCCCGTCAGTGGCGTACACGTGCCCTGTGCTCGTGCATCCTCTGGACTGGTGGAACAGATCCCTCTTGTGGCTGGGCTGCCTGCACGGGCTGTGGATATGTGGGATATAGGTTAGGTATGCTCGGTGGGACTCCCGTTCACTGTACGTGTACTTCCCCGGATCGGTGCTGGGGGGGGGAGAGGGCTGGGATCCTATCACTCCTGTCCCCCATTCCCTTGGGTGGTCGGGTCCCCTCCTCTCCAAAAATGTAGCTGTGACTCACGACACCTCTCTTGTTTCCTCATGTTTACCCTCAGTGCCCCCTTCCTGCAGCTCTGCTTCCCATTCCCCTGTAGCCTCTGGGAGCCATGTGTTCTTCTCCATTGTCTCCCTCTTGGGACGGTCCTCTATGTTGACCTGTAAGTCTGGCCTCCTCCCTGCCTGCTCACCTTGATGCTCTCGCTGCTGCTGCTCCCCCTCCACCTCCTTGTCTACCTATTCCTCCTGCTGGTGAGGTTGTGGTCATGTGTGGGAACGGACATGGTGGTGAGCCTCTGGGATGATTGTGTCCCTTTCCCCTTGTCCCTCCCTTCCCCCTCCCTCTCCCAGATCCTGTGGGCCCTGTCCCTTTCCGCTTACCTTCTTCCATGTGTTCCACCACTCCCGGTGCATGTTCCCCCTACATTACCTCCTCTTCTATCTCAGTTATGCCTGCACTAAAGGGGGGGGGATGTTGGTTAGTTCTGTTCCCTGCCTATTGATCCCCTCTTCTCCCTTTGCTGTGTCTGTGCTGGCCTCTGTGTTGTCCCCTCCCTATGCCTTCCTTCTCTGTCTTTCTCGGAGTCCTCAGTGCCCGGCTGCTCATTGGGCTCTGATGTGAGTGCTCCCCTCTTGTCCACTGGTTCAGGGTGACCAGTGTGACATCTTTGGAGGCCCCCAACTCTGACCTTGGTCTTGGGCTCCCCATGCCTGTCCATGATGGGGGTCTGCTGTTCCCCGAGGTCCCAGGCTGTTCATCTTGAGGGGGGGGGTCACTGGTGTCTGAGGGTGCACGTGGTGCTGCCATGAGTGGTGGTACTTCCTCCCTTGTCTGGCCCTGTGATACGGTACTCCGTACCAGCCTGGGGTCCATGATGGAGTCCTTCATGTGAGAATGCGATCCAAGGCCTCATACCAGGGCGCTGTCCTAACCGCATGACCTGACTTCTCATTGGTATCCTTTATGCCCCCCTCCTTTATGTACCCACTCCTCAGTTCCTTGGCCTTGGACCTGCATTGTGCTGCCGACATTTGGTATCCTGATTCCTGCCTCTTCCATTTCCCTGATGATCTGATTGAATACGTGATTTTTCTGCCTGTTGACTGCCAGCTCGATCTGATTTTCTAGAGACCCCCAGATCTTTATGAAGTCCTGTGTCTCCTTGTATCCACACTGTCCCCCTCTCTGGTACCTCCATTTCCATGGTGCCCCCTCTGGCTCCAGTGTCACCTCCTCTGCCTCGGCCTCCACCCTGCTGGTGTCCTGTGGGGATTCTGGGGCTTGGACTCTTTTACAGGTCTGTTGGTTGGACATGGGGGTTCAGTGTTGTGCTCATTTCATTCTGGCCCCCTCCATCCACCCTCCTGCCCTACCTCCGTGCCTGTCTGCCTGCCATCCACACACACCCCAGTCGTTCCCCCACCCATTGTGGTCTCTTTACCCCTTTGCGGGGGGCCTCTGTCCCCTGTTTGGTGTCCCCCTATGGGGCAGATTGCTGTGTATCCTTCAGGTTCTGCTGCTCTTGCTCCATTGCTGTGTGGTTTCTCTCCTCTCCTCTCCTCTCCCTTCCTGTTCATTTTCTCACCTACTCATTGCTGTGTGCCTTTTATATATCCCTCCTTTTTCTGTCTGTTGGTCATTGCCTGGCAGTGAAGCTGCATGCATTCACCATGGCTTGGGATCATTGTGTGTGATCACGCCTGGTGGTTGCAGTTTTGACATTAATTTTGGCCGATTCCCAGTGTGGATTGCTTTGACCACAGTTCTGGAGGTGGTCCCATCCTGAGCTCCGGAAATGTGGTTGGCTTTGGCCCCAACCAGTGCTTGACTGGGGTGAATATTGACTGGGGTCTGCCCTTTGGCTGAGCCCTTCGGCTGGACCAGGATGGTGGTGCGGAGGGGCTGTTGGTTGGTTTAAATGATGTAAGCTTTCTACTGGTGAAGTGGGTGAGGAGTTCTCCCCCCAGTGAGAGAGGGGTGGAGAAGGAGGACACACCCTGGTGGCAGAAGGGGAGGAGAGGAATTAGTGTTTGGAGCCGACATCCTGGTGTGAGCAGGGAGTGGCTTGAGATAGTACCTGTAGAGAGCATTGGAGTGACTATTATGTATAGATGATAAAATGTAACTATGTTAAATGGAATTGTGGGGGGTAGCTCAAGGATTTTTTTCAAGTTGTTATGTTGGGTTCCCTTGTATGGGATGTAAACCCAGGAACTGTTATTTTATTGAATGTTATTGTGAGCCACCTTGAGCTGACTTATGTTGGGAGAGTGCAGGATATAAATAAACCATGAAATGAAATGAAATGAAATGAAATGAAAACATCTGGATGCCGCTGAACAGATGTTCAGGGCTCATTGGCCATGCTGGGGGTTTGTGTGTGAGTCAGTGTGGTTGACTGTGATCTTGTAATGTCTGAAATTACCCAGAATGTTCAGAATTATTTGGAAGGGGATAGAGAATAAAACTGAGGATGTCATAATGCCTCTATACAAATCAATGGTGCAACTTCACCTTGAATATTGTGTGCAGTTCTGGTCTCTCCATCTCAAAAACGACATAGTTGAACTAGAAAGAGGACTGAAAAGGGCAACAAAAATGATCAAGGGCATGGAAGGGCTCCAGTATGAGGAGAGGCTTGGTAGGTTGGGGCTCTTCAGTTTGGAGAAGAGACGACTGAGAGGAGATATGATAGAGGTCTATAAAATCATGTGTGGTGTGGAACTAATAAACAAGGAGCAGTTATTTACCCTCTCAGCTAGTACTAGAAGTAGGGAAAACTCCATAAAACTCATGGGTGGCAAGTTTAAAACAAATAAAATATTTTTTCACTCAGCATATAATTGGGTTGTGGAATCTACTGCCAGAGGCTGTGGTAAGGGCCCATACTATAGCTGCGTTTAAAAGAGGTTTGACCAAGTTTCTGGAAGATAGGTCCATTAGCAGCTATTAGCCAGACAGGATCAGGAAACAGGGAACATGATGGGAGCTGGGGGAAAACAGCAGGGAATGGATCCCCCATTGTGACCTGTTGGGTGCTTCTCCCAAGCCCCTGTGATTGGCCACTGTCGGAGACAGGATGCTGGGCAAGATGGAGCATTGGTCTTACCAATGGCACTTCTTATGTTCTTATGTTAGGCAGTGATCAAACAAATAACTGAAATGAAGTCCTTTCCCTAGACATAAGCAGGAGGCACCCCTATCATTTTTGTTTTTGTTTTTGTTTTAAAATAAACATTTTGGGTGTGTGTGTAAATTATCCTACCATTTTCACACACACCCCTTTGATTTAAAATTACTTTTTTGAAAATTTCCATGTGCATGTGCAAAATGGCCACCTGGCCATTCTGTGCATGTGAAGCCTTTTCCAAAATGGCAGCAGCAGTGTCAGCACCATTTTGGAAAAGGGCACCAGTCTGTACATGCATAGATGGGCTGTCCTTTCCAATAAAGGCTCTAGTGCTGCCAGAACCATTTTTGGAGAAGGGTGCAGATGTGCAGAATGGCCCCAGCAACCATTTTGCATGCATGCAGGGTTTTTTAAAAAAATATATTTTATTCCTCATATTTTAATTTTTAAACAAAAACAGATGAAAGCAAATGACAACTGCTTGCTTATTCATCCATTGTTGTAACATTAGTTACAAAAACGAATGGGGCTTCATTTGTTTTTGTAACTAATAGAAAAAGTTATGGATGCAAACCCCTACCTTTCTCCAAAGAGCTTACAATCTTCATGCAAGATCATAGAGAACAGTAGGAAACAAGACAGACACTGAGGGCACCAGGAAACAGTGAAACAACTAGGCAACATGATAAGCTGTGGACTTTAGACAACAGCCACCTATCTCTTATCAAGTTTGTAACTGGTATCACAGACAAGGAAAGTTTTTATGAGGGATCTGAAGGATGACAATTAGGTGGTTTTGAAGTTATTTCTGGTGGTCTTTCCCCATGTATAAGGGATAGCTTCAGAGAAAGCAAAAAGCGTTTGACAGGTTTGTAGTCAACACTGGAAAGCTGGAATATAGGTAAGGGACAATAGGTTGGAGGTGGGCTTTAAAAGTTCAGATACTTTGTGACTGATGCAGTGGAGGAGGAGGAGCCATCAAAGGGATGCAAAGAGGGGTGTGACATAGTCAGAGTACAAAGACAATAAGTGCCATTTTAATTGGATATATGTGGGGCAAGATGAGATTTTCATGGCCTGAGAAGATGATGTTGTAATAGGGTGTTTTCAGATGTGCCGGGGAGACCATTGGCCCTGGTATGGAATCACGTATTGATTCCCCTCCAGAATCAGAATGGCCCATCAACAGACATGCCGGCTGATTCAGGAGGGGGATCTGGGGAGGAGGCGGAGCTGCATGGCACAATATGTGGCCGCACAGCCCTGCCCCTCCATGCTCCCGAGGCTGCCTGCCCTCTGGGAGATGGGCAGGCGCAGCGGCCAATGCGGCTGCAGCGTCCTTCCACCCCCGGGGTATTGGCCACAGCCCGGAATTGGTGGTGGGCACGGCCGCCGATTCCAGGCCGTGGTCCTGGAGCAGACGTGATGTTACCACAGTGAACCATGGTGAATCCTGCCATGGTTGACCATGGTAACGTCACGTCTGTTGGACCAAAAAGTGATTCCCGCCAGGTGTTCAACCCCGGCGGGAATCACTTTGACCACGCTTTCGGAGCTCCGGCTGCCCAGACCTCCGAAAGCATGATCAAAGCGATTCCCGCCGGGGGTGAACATCTGGCGGTAATCACTTTTCATCCCAACAGACATTGCGCCACCACGGTCCCCACAGGAGAATTCACCGTGGCTCACCGTGGTGATGTAACATCTGAAAATACCCATAGTTAAGACGTGAACAGAGTTTAATTGTGTAGCATTAGATTTTGTTTTGTCTTAAGGATTTTCTAACTATAGACTATAAGAATAGTACGACTACAAAACAAGTTAGCAAGAAAGACTGTTAACGCCAAGCAGATAGCCCATAGGCCCGAGTCCCATTCGCTTCATTGGGCATTTTTACACTCATGTTAAAGTTCTGAAGGCAGTTCCTGGATGCATTCTTCACACAAACACTGCCCTAAGACAGCCTAAAGTAGCCACAGCTGTAGACGTGACGGACTGCATTGGAAACCAAGTCATCACAGCTGCCTGGAGCAAAGCAGTTTACCAGCAGAACTGTTTACACACAAAAGTTTTGGGAGACGTTTTACTCAGAAGTTCAAAGATCCGAATGTTTAAGATCTGGGTGAGTTATTTAGACACACAGAAAGTACAGGATGTAACAGCAAACATCCAGGAGAAAAGTTTGTGTAAAAACATCCACTATTAAGTAAACATGCCTGGGTACAGGGTAAGTTCAGTTCTTCTTACCATAATGCTGTCCCTAATTTCTTCTGCATGCTTCTTTCCCCACAGCGTATTAGTTTGGTCCCCATCTCAGTCCTTCCTGGTCCCTGATTCCCTCAATATGGTTCCATTTATCATTGTACAGATTAGATGACCTTTTAAGGTTCCAGTACCTTCCAACTCTACATTTCTACAATTTCATGCTGCTAAAAGTATTTTATTTTTAAAGACAGAAAAATTGTTCTTATCACATTGCAAGATTATTAAATTCTATTCTCAACATACTCTATAATCAGACAAGCTTAGAGATACTGCCTCACGTTCTGCCATGCACATTCAAAATCTCTTGTTTATAGTCATATTGACTTCCATTTACACTGCTTCACTTATGCTCATTCATACCGAATCAAGCTCTGTGCTTGGTTGATCAAGGAGAATCAAAGGTATTCATTCCCACTCACACTTTTATATTCATAAGCCATTCATATTTCTTTATTCATATTCACTGCCTCACACATGCATTGCCCTTCACCTTTATCTGTCTTCATTCTCTAAAGCCTTAAAGTTTTAAGAGTTGATTTAGGAAAAGACATCCATGAAAGTTCTGCTGTTATGAGAAATACATTTGCCATTTCCTTATGCCTTTTTCTTAAAGAAATATAGAACGTTTAGTGAGCAGAAAAAAAATGTGGGGCAAATGGAAAGAGGGGTAGTTGTTACACAGCTATACTAGTACCTGTCCCACAATGGGGCCGATCCTAAGCCTCATGGATCCCTCCTGCGGTCGTGTGCACACACAGCTGCGCACAAACCACGTGGACCCCCATTGCAAGCACATTGTACTTTGTGCACATGCTCGGGATCTACAGGGCTTTGGATCGACACTAATGTCTGCTCACATTTGGTAGCTTTTTATTCTGCAATTTTTCTGGGCACATTTATTGAGTATTATCTACACAAAATGAGCAAGACTATAGCCATACTAGGGTTTCAACATATGTAGCAGTGGCTACAGAACAGTCCATTCTGTAGCTGCCTGGCATTGTGCGACTGCCAATATTTTGTTTAAATGTAATAATTATTATGGAGGCACTTGTGTCAAAGTGGCTACTCAATATTTATTCAAAGGTGGGAGGGAATTCAAAGTAGCAGTTAAGGTGGTGACCAGTTTACCAGAACCCTGTTGTCAATTCTGCTCTTCATGAGGAGTTTTTGACCCCACAAGAGCCCTGCTTCAATCCACCAGGACCGGTGGGGCTTTGAAAGAGTGAAGTTGAGTTGTAGCAGGGCTCTCGCACTCTGCTTCACCCCTATTTCTCTGAGCCTGAATTGGAGGAGAGATCAAGAGCCCCACCATGCCCTGATTCACCCAGCCAGACTGGTGGAGTCTCTTTAACCTGCCAGAGTCCCTGGGTTGAAGTGTGATCTAGTAGGGATGGGGTGGGGCTCTGGAGGGCCACAAGATCCCCACTTTGCCTGCAAGCTCTAGAAGGGTGAAGCAGGTGTCTGGCAGAGTCTTACTTTACTCCACCAATCACCAGATGTAACAATTTCTACTTGACACTAGATTGCTCTTGATTGTAGGCATAAACGAGGAGCAATACAGTGGCAAACATTTATAAATAATATAAATGCTGCTCCACCACCTGCTACCAGTGACAGATTCTGCCAGTGCACATATCTCTCTCTCTCTCTGTCTCCCTCTCAGACACACAAGTCCTGGCCCCCTGGAGTGTTCTCCGAAAGTTGATACCCTGCCAGACCTTTTGGAATCAAAACCTGCTGCCTCTGCTCCTCCTCCACCTGCCTGCCTTACCCTGCCCACTGCTGCTGATGCTGCTCTTCCTGCCAGTATGCCTTTCTCGTGCACAAGTCCTGCCCCCCAGGGGTGTTCTCTGCAAGTTATTATTATTATTATTATTATTATTATTATTATTATTATTATTTTAAACATTTATATAGCGCCAGTCGTGTGACCTGTCATGTGCAGTGACCAGTCGTGTACAGAACATAGAACTAGACGCGGTCCCTGCCTGTGGCTTACAATCTAAAAGACAAAGGGGGGGGGAGACAGGGAGAGGAGACAGTGGGAGAGACAGGGGAGAAGACAAACAAACATTCAAGCGGATGCGGAATCTCAGGTGCGTATGCTTGGCTTGGTTACAAAGAGGTTGGTGGCAGCAGTCTGCAGAGGAGGGCAGACAGTAAGTGTACGGGGAAAGACTAGCAGGCATTGGGAAAGGCAGCAAGGAAAAGGTGGGACTTGAGGAGGGATTTGAAGGAGCGGAGGGAAGAGGCAAGGTGGATGTGGGCAGGGAGGAAGTTCCAGGCATGGGGGCCAGCAAGGGAGAAGGGTCGAAGGTGGTCAGGTGAGCAGGAGAAATGAGGGAGAGTGAGGGAGGGGACAACGGAAGAGCAGAGAGTGCGTGCAGGAGTGCGTAAGGAGATTAGGTCCGAGAGGTGGGGGGAGCTTGGTTGTGGAGCAATTTGAACGTGAAAACCAGGAGTTTAAGCAGGATACGTTCAGGAAGGGGGAGCCAGTGAAGAGAGAAGAGGAGAGGCTGCACATGGTCGAAGCGACGGGCAGAGTGAATGACCTTGGCAACGGAATTTTGGATTGCGATAAGGGGGGAGAGGTGAGAGCGAGGGAGGCCAGAAAGGAGGAGGTTGCAGTAATCGAGGCGAAAGATAACCATGGCATGAACAAGGGTTTTGGCCGAGGAGATAGAGAGAAAGGGGCGGATGCGAGCAATGTTGTGGAGAACAAATCAGCAGGATTTGGCCACAGAGTCAATGTAAGTTTTAAAAGAGAGGTGCGTATCAAAGAAGAAGCCCAAGCTATGGGCTCAGAGAACAGGATGGATGGTGACCCCATCGATGCAGATGGTCAGGTTAGAGGGAGAGGAAGAGGAGGGAGGAAAAATAAGGAGTTCGGTCTTGGCCATGTTGAGCTTGAGTTGACGTTGGGACATCCAGGCGGAGATATCAGAGAGGCAGTTGACGAGGCGTGAGCGGACAGACGAGGAGAGAGCGGGGGTAGAAAGATAGAGTTGGGTGTCATCCGCGTAGAGATGGTATTGGAATCCGTGGGAGGCAATAATTTTGCCAAGGGACAGGGTGTAAATAGAGTAGAGGAGAGGGCCAAGGACAGAACCTTGGGGGACCCCAACCAAAAGTTGATACCATGCCAGACTTTGGGGTGCCACCAATACTAATGCCAGTGCCAATGTCTGCTTTGATCCTCCTCCTCTGCTTACCTGCCTGCCTTGCATTGCCCTCTGCTGCTGCTCCTCTTGATAGTGTGTGTCTCTCTCACACACAAGTCCTGCTACCTGGGGACATTCTCTGAAATTTGATACCCTGCTAGACTTTAGGGGTGCCAGTGCCAAAGCCAGTACCAATGCCTGCTCTGCTCTTCCTGCCTGCCTTGCACTGCCCACAGCTGCAGCTCCTGCTGCCAGTGTGCTTCTCTCACACACGTCTTGCCCCCCCCCCCCGAAGTACTCTCTGAAAGTTGATACCCTGCCAGACTTTGGGGGTGCCAATATTGTGCCACCACCTGCTGCCTCTGCTTCTCTTCCACCCACATGCCTTGCACTGCCCACTGCTGCTCCTCCCCCTGTCAGTGTGCCTCTCTCTCACACACACACATCCTGCCCCCCACCCCCAGGGGTGATCTCTGCAAGTTGATACCCTGACAGACTTTGGGGTGCCAATGCCAACACCAGTGCCAATGCCTGCACTGATCCTCCCGCACCAGCCATCCCCCTGCACCAGTGACAGCTTCTGCCAGTGCATTACTTTCACAACCAGAGATCCTGTCCCCCTGGAGCTCAAGTTGATACCCTGCCAGACTGAGGGGTGCCAGTGCCAATGCCAGTGTCAATGTTGCCTCTGCTCCTCCATCACCTACCCACCACTGCCTGCTTCTGCCAGTGTGTGTGTTTCTCTCATAAGTCCTGTCCCCTGGGCAATTGCTGCAAGTTTATGTCCTCGTCCTGACACACCTTGGGGTGCCAAGGCCGAGAATTGCTTGACAACAATACCTGCCCTCCCACTTGCCTGCGTCTTTCTTTCTTTCTTTCTTTCTTTCTTTCTTTCTTTCTTTCATAAATCCAGTCCCCCATGGGCAGTCTGTACTAGTTTAAGCCCAATAGACCTGGGACAGCATGTTTCTTTTGCCAGTCTCTGCTGCTTCTCAGTGCCATGCTCCTTATACTCAATTTTTTGTCTGCCTAGTGCATGCCAGTCTCTCCCTGTTATTCTGATTTCAAGCTGTTGAAGGCTTGCTGGGGCATGCACCACTATCCTTCTCCTCCTTTCTCTGCGAGTCACAGTTCCTGCTGCTTCAGTGCCCCTTCAGTGCCTCATGCCTGACAGTGTTTGTTCTTGCTCTGTCCCCTGCCCACATGCTTCTTAAGCCTTAGGAAGCCCTATAGTGATTCCCCTTAGAATCCAATGAAAAAACAAAAATTAAACTATTTTTCTAAACAAAACAAAAAAAGACAATTTTTTAAAAAAAGAAAAGAAAAATGACATGGACCCTTTCTGCACACCTCTAGTCCTTGGTGCGTGTGGGAGTTCTGGATTGCACCCATGGTGAAATTTCTCATGAGCAGCAATTTAGCTGCTCATTTCAGCCCTAGTAATAAAGCTTCCAGAAAAACAATGTCTTTTTTTGCTTATGTCCCTTTTATTACCTCCAGCTCTTTCATCAGCCAACATCTGCTCTTTGATTCTGCTCTTTATTCTTTTCCTATGCTAAAATATGTTAACTCTAAATTTGCCTGTTCAAGCTTATGCTGTAAACAGAATAAAATTTTTCAGCCTTTCAAATATCAAGAAGCTTCAGTGTGCTTTTACACTTTAAAGACTGTGCAAAAATAAAAATGAGATAACTCCTCTGTCATGTTTCAGCTTGACATTGAGACAGCACAAATAACTTAGTCGTGAGTTCAACATGAAATGCAATCAGGCAACAGCTGCAAAGTTGGTTTTCAATAGCTGAACATAAAGCAAAGAAGTGTATGGGTTTCCTTTTCATGGTAATGATCATTACAGTTTATACATAGATACATTTTTGGTTATTACTGATTTGAAGGATTTCAAAATGTACATTAATTTTAATATGCATTATTAATATGTTTTTAATATGGATGTGTTTTCTACTTTTAAAGAGAAACAGTATGCTTTCAACTCAGAGAGTAAAGGTGTAAAAATCGTCTGTGTGCCTTTCAGTTTTTTGATGCTCAAAGTGCTCCCTCCAGGGTAAGCTCATTTCATTCTGACTGGGGTTTGCCTCCTGGGAACACTTGAGGATCAGGCTGTAAGAAGAAGTCTAAAGCTAATTTAAAATTCATTTAGGTACTTAGACACCTAGGTTGTCTTGCAATAAATGCTGCATAAATACTGGATGGCTAGATGCAAGCATAAATGCCTAGATAAATGGTTTGCAATTTACCCCCTTTAACTTTCATGGTACCATCTTGAATCACAGCAAAGATAGCAACAAAAACATGCTGAGTACAGCTGCCATCTCTCACAAACTTGATCCTGATCCTCCCATAGGTCAAAATGGGAGGTCAGGGTGAAAACCTCAAAAGATGACAAGGCAACCCTAATGGTAAGCATATCTGACATCCAGGGACTTGTGTTCACTGCATTTTCTCCATTGCTTTCAAAGGGGAAAATGTCATGAATACTGCACAGAGGATGCTGCCCCATCCAAAGATGACATGGCCACATGACCCACAGTTTATGAACCTCTGGCCTAAAGCCTCAGTCCTGGAAGCAATTAGTCACGAATAATTTCAGAGAAAGTACTGACAAGTAGATGTTGTAGGACTGTTATCTAAACTGGGCTCGAAATAAGTATCCACTGTGTATACCAATTTTGGCAAATCTGGTGTATTCGTATTTGTCACAAACAAGTGGCTATGAATCACTACTCATTTTCTGCATTGCTTGCAGCTGCACATACGTGTGTAGAATATTTTGTTTTGGTTACTCTGGTTATTTTGGTTTGATGCTTCAGTTACTTCAGTGGTATTGTTAGACTATTGTGAACCATGCTCTTGTACTACAGTGCAACTGTACTATGCTTCTATTGCAGTTGGGGGCCATTTATTTGTGGAAACATAGGCTTCCTCAGTCTCCATTACCTACTGTCCATGTATGTGTTTCATTGAACAATGAAGGTGAGCCCCAACAACACTTGCATCCCTAGATATCGTAGATTGCATTGTTCCTGATTGGAAGACAGTTTAGAACAACGCTTCTCTCCTATGTTTTCATCACACTCCGATCCGTAACTAGCCTAGGGTCAACATGGCGGTGGCCATGGGTGCATTTACATGAGGGCCGCCACCCATCCATGTCCCAGGGCAGCTAAATCATCAGCTGTGTGTCTTTCATGCCGCAAATGACTGCACCAGATTCCATTTACTGCTGCTTCTGCCAGTCAGCGCTAAGCAGGAGTACCTAGCCACTGCCAGTACTAATATGGGGGGCTCTGCCCCCTTACAGGAAGATCTCACACCCACCCATTCATACTAGCTAAGCACTAAGGGAGTCTGGGGCAGGCACCTGCAGAATTACAGACACAGCTGATGATTCAGCTGCCCTGGGACAAGGTTGGTTGGTGCCCCTCATGTAAATGCACCCATGGCCACTGCCACATTGGCCATAGACTAGAAATGGCTCTGATCACACTGGGTACTTACATATATAACTGCCTAGCCATCATCCCTCCCAGGGATGTGGAGGGCTATCCCCCACTCGGACAGCTCTGGTGGCAGGAACAGGCATTCCCATGGCCTGCTCCTGTGGGGAAGGGAGGTGGGTAGTATTGCATGGTTAGCCGGCTCCACCCCCATGCTGCAGCTGGCACCCCACCCCACCACCATGACCGGCAGCCATGGCAACCCATAATGCTGAGCCATGATGGGACCGGGAACAGATCTTCTCGATCTATACCTCATCCTTAGGCAAACTCATTGCCTCCCATGGCTTCCAATACCACCTCTATGCTGATGACACTCAACTCTATCTCTCTACTCCTTCTCTCTCTCCCTCTGTTCAAGCTCGTCTCATCAACTGTCTCTCTGACATCTCTACCTGGATGTCTCAACGTCAACTCAAACTCAACATGGCTAAAACTGAACTCCTTATCTT
>QEPC01002952.1:119804-137262 GCA_003113815.1 Sphenodon punctatus | reverse complement strand
TTAATAATAATAATAATAATAATAATAATAATAATAATGTTCCCACTCAGTTCTACCCACTCTGGCCACCTGGGTGACTGCCAGGCATGGACTGTGGGCCTGCTTTATTCCAGGCCCATATTTCCAGCCTTGATGCTACTGCTAGGGTTTTTACTGGGCCATTAGCAAATGTACCACCATGATGCTGACCCAGTCAGGCCAAAGTGCGCCCTACTGGGCCAACATCACATTTGTAAACACCAGCTGCTATAGCTATCACAGGACTAAATAAGGCTAATGATTATGTTCACCGTACATTTGCTCTCTGTTAGTGAACTGTATAGCCTGCAAACAAAAACTGATAAAAAAAAATTGGTTGGACACCTCCCTGAGCAATGTTAGTGTTTTCACAGGAATAGGGGGAAAAATGTGTGAGTTTGAACTGAGAGCTACATGAAAAATCAACATGTGAAAGGGCCTTGACAAATGCACAGGAGAAGGATTTACATCTGTATGTGTCCTTTATATTATAGAAGATTATTCTGTGTCTGTTTATTTTTTATATATCATCTAAAAAGGTGAACTGTTTTAAAAAGATTCCTCTTGGGGGGAAAGCTAGTTAAGGTCCTCTGCTGGCTGTGATTCTCCTCATGCACCAGTAAATATCAATTAAATTCCTCTTTAATACCAGCATGAGTGAATGAAGTTTAAAGATCACTGTGTCTAGGGGTATAATGCTGAATTCATTTTTTAAGAGTAAAAAAATGTAATTTACTATCATTTATTTATCTGACTCTGTAAACCTTAGGAGAATTTTTACCTCAATTTTTCAAAGACTTCAGATTCCACTTTTAAACATTAAATAACAGCTTTCCCCCCATATAATTGTACATTAGGGATGTGCGAACAGAACGCGGTTCGGATGTTCGGCCGTTTGGTTCAGGGACTGAGTTTGGGTTTGGGTGTTCGGGTTCGGTTGCTCGGTTCAGCGGAGTTTGGTTTGGCCAAACAGTTGGAAAATCTGTATCGATATCAATATCAGTACCGATATCAATACCGATTTCAAAGATTTTATTTTCAGTATCAGTATCATTTGGCTTTGAGACACTAATAAGTTTGTTATTTTTATGTCTTGTTATATTGTTAATGCTTGTTTTTTTAAAAGTTATTATTAAAGTTATATCTGTTACCACCTGAGTTTGACCTGTCCATTCTTTTACCCTTCTGTACTGTCTTATGGGCAGCAGACCGGCCTCTCCTACTTCCCTTCTCGATGTCTTCCAACTCAAAGAATGCACATAAACATTTTAATCTAATATTATATCTAACTGCTATTAAAACCTATGGAACTAAATGGAATATCTAATAACTACAAAGGCCTAGTCTTACAAACACACTATAAAACGGAATCACTACACACTATCTCTATAACTAAGCTAACTCCTACATCAATCTATCTATCTATCTATCTATCTATCTATCTGTCTATCTATCTATCTATCTATCTTACACAGGAATGGGGTGGGGGGAGCGAAACAGACAGCTCACACCAAACAAAACAGGGAGGGGTACAAAATTGAAATGAAATCTAAATCAATCTAATCCTATTCTAAATAAATCCAAAAACAGGGGGAGGGAATCAGGGGTGGAATTAATACAGGGAGGAGGGGAGGATTCAATGGAGGGTAGGGAGAAAGAACACAGGAATGGGTAAAAAATAAAAATAACACCTACATCTATCTAATCTGATCTAAATAAATGATACTAGGGAGGTAAATGTGTGGGACGGGTGAAATAGGAGGAGAATGGCAATGGATTATGAACACAAACTGTTAGGAGAGGGAGAATTCTGAAAACGCCTGCTTTCAGGAACAGTGGCTAGTTCAGAATGTGTTGCAAGGGGGGAGGGCAATGACTTTTGTTACTTGCTGCGCCCACCTTACCAGAAGCCCCATTGGCTCTGTGCAGCCTAGTCCCCCATCCCCCATGTCCAATTGCAGACTGTGAAGCTAGTAGTCTGAGGAGAAAAGGGATGGTGATTGGGCATGATTACTCCAAGCCTCTTCATCCATGGTGCCAGAAAGTCTGCTCCTCAGCTGCCTCCCCCTCCCTGGGCCTTCCAGTCACATTTTTCCAGCCCTAACTCATCTGAACTCACCCGAACGTGGCCGAACTGTCCGGTCATTTTCGAGTTCAGATCGAGTTCGGATCGAGTTTGGTTCAGTCGGCTCGGGTTCAGTTCGGAAGTTCGGTTTTGTTGGACGAACAGACCATTTGGTCCAAACTCCAAACATCTGAACCGCGTTTGCACATCCTTATTGTGCATATATACAATTTGTTGGTATATGCAACATCCACAAGTTAATGCCTGCTGTATTAAGAACAGTAATTGACTACAGAGCCACCAGATGGCACTGCTATGTTTATATGTACATGGAAGGGAGATGGGTTTTTAAAGTTGAATTCCTTTGTGTAACCACTCCTTCCCTTTTCTCTCACTGTCTCTGTCTCCATTTTGTCTTCTTACTAGTTAGATGTAACTAAGAATCTGTGCCTGGAAAGTCTTAAGTAAAGTTCTGTTTTTAAACCTTCAGATGCATTTGTCCTTACTGATTGCGAATCAGTTATTACTCTGCAACACAATTCACAATCTGTAAGGAAATCCTTCAGAAGCATAGAAATGCTCTATTGGGATATTCCTACTTTCTCCTTGTCAGTGAAAGGTATGTCTAAGAAAGGAAACATACTCTATTGGGAGAGTGTGGTTACCACATTCCTCCAAAATGTAAGGGATGGAAAGAAAGATGGACAGAAAGAATAGTTCAGATGATATTTTATTGAACCAAACTCTGTAGAAAAGGGTGTGCAGACTTTGAAACTATGTGGCTGAATACTGATGTAGCAGTGTGCATGCAGTCCTCCAGGAGGATTCTCACTCCTGGGATTGGGGAACTTCATCCGTCACTGTTGCTACATACAATACCACCATTCTGATGAATGTTCTCCTAGAACTAGCAATTTTGGGGTACTGGGATTCTGTCTGCCTCCTCTCCTATGGCCAGCCTTGTTCTACCAACAGGTCCAACATAAACAAAAGGACAGGTCCCACCTGGGATTTTCACAGTTTGGTTAATCCATATAGCATCCTTATAGACTCTTCCTTGGGTGAGGGTGTGTGTGAAGTGTGAGGCTTTTGTTTTGTCCCACGTAGCCTGGCTTTGCTTCATTCTTTGCAGAGGCTGACAGTAGTTGCTATTTGTCAGATTATTCAAAATTTCTCATTTTCCATACGCGTTGAGAGAGAAATTTCCCAAGACAGCATACAGAAAATCTATTATCTAACCAAAAAACTGCAAGACCAGTCTGAAAAATACAACAATATACTATGAATATCTATTTTGAATATATAGCTATAGCTATAGCTATACATATATATAGAGAAGACTTACCTTGCTATATATATAAAGGGTGAGATATCTATCTATCTATCTATCTATCTATCTATCTATCTATCTCACCCTTTATATATATATATATATATATATATATATATAAAAGCTAGAGGCCTGCATTTTTTTAAATAGAAATGTGCCAATTCCACAACTTGCTTTTTTATAAAACCACTTTATTTTTTCCATTTTCTATTTTAATAAAAGAGCTATCACAAAATATTTTTTTTTTAAATGGCTTGAGGGAAAAGATGGGCAGTGTCTCTTTTTTGACATATTTTGCTTTTTCTAGTTATATCTGTGGTGGCTGCTGATAGTATTTCATTCTTCATACACAGAATATTATCTGGCGTTATTATTATTATTTTTTTACTGGCCGACTTTATGAAAACGAACTAAACAAATACAGTTGAAGCTCGGGGGAAATGTGTGGCGTGAAAGGTAAATAAATAAGCAAACAAACAATAGCCATGACATCTTTCTCTAGATCAAACCATTACTTCATGCAGTTTTGATAAGAATTTCCTTTTGTTGAGTAGGGTCAACTTCCATTGACTTCATGGGGGCCATTTTACCCCTGCTCTGAGCACAAGTAAAAATGCCCATGGATGCTGTCTGGCAGCTGTCGTTCCACACAAAAGACAACATCAGAACACCAATCCCATCCTTCCATGCACGGCAGTTGTGCCTAGACCTTTTCTTCAAGGGTCTTTGGGGCTCTTGTAGTGTGTGAGAAGAGGGAGACCTTTGCACACTCACCATTTGCGCACAACAAGATAAGTCCTATGCATGGGTGTCTGTCACGGCAGAGGTTTGAACCCCAAACACACATCCTAGGTGCACGACAGGCTGTGCATGGGAAGGAGTGCTGTTGACTGTATGTGTCCCTGTGCATGGGCCCCATGTCATTTTTCGTTACTGTTATCGTTGCTGTTATTAAAATGTGTAATTTAATCATTCTCTTTATAATGACAATGTCATTTTCATTATTGTCATCGATACTGGTACCAGTTTCAAATGAAAATTTTGTACTTGGTAAAGTTTTCGTTATTGATCTTGATATTTGGTATTGTGATCTCGTGAGACCAAAAACCAGAAATGGTAGTTTGATCAGCTGTGTGGTGTCTGTGTGTGCCTGCTTGGTTGTGAACTTGTGTGTGTCTGCTCTGTTGTGGCTAGCTGTGTGTGGTATCTGTGCAAGGAATCTGAAGATGGAAGGTGAAGGAAGCACTGGTAAGAAGAAGAACCTGAGGAGGAAGGTCAAGGAGGGGGAACAAATCATGGAGGCCAGGCTGGACCATCTCGTGAGGTGGTGGAGGTGGGCTCCTCACCAGAGGAGGAGGAGGGCAGAGGAGGTGCTACTTCCAGGTTTGTAAAATTTGTTTTTATTTATTTATTGTTCCATATAACTTTGCGGACAAGAATACTATTCTTCAGAGAGAGTTTGCTGGTGTGCAGGTGGGTGGGCAGTAAGGCACAGGCAGCGGGCAGGGCATCAGCGGGTGGCAGCAGAGGAGCAGGATTTGCATGTGTCTTATTTCATGGTCTGCCAGAGACAGAGGGCTCTTTCAGCAGCAGCAGCAGCGGGCATCAGCGGGTAGCAGAGAAGGAGCAGGCTGACTAGCAGATAGGCTGGTAGGCTGATGGATACTGACGGGCAGTCAGGCACAAGCAGCAGCAGCCAGAGACATCCCAGGGTTCTCAACTTGCAGACAGTAGCACCCCAGGAAGGGCAGGATTTTCATGTATCTTATTTCATGGTCTGCCAGAGAGAGAGAGAGAGAGAGAGAGAAAGAGATGGGCTCTTTCAGCAGCAGTAGCAGCCAGAGTCTCAACTTGCAGACACTACAGCACTCCAGGTGGTGGTGTTGTACATGGGAGAAAGGGAAAGAGGCAAGTAGGCAGGAGCACCATCCATCCACTTGGTGTGGGAGAATGGGTATTCGTATGGGAAGGACCTGAGGCATCACCATGAATGCATGATATTATGTAGGTGTTTATGTGTTCCTGTTTCAGAGAGGGTGATGATGATGTTGCTGGTGCTGAAAGCCCATCAAGGCAGACGTCACAGGGTCAAACCAGGCTGAGAAGATCCGTGGTATGGAAGTATTTCAATTATGCATTCGCATAATTGCAAGGTAAAGCATGGGGGATGGAACAACAGGGAATGCATTGCCCTATGACCTGTTAGGAAGCCCCCTGCAGAGAGGGAGATTGGCCAGCCGCTCACTTGTGGAGACAGAATGCAGGCAGGACTTGATAGAACATTGGTCTGACACAGTATGACACTTTTTATGTTCCTATCTTTTTATGTTCTTTAGATCGATGATAAAAAGATTAAGAGGGGGAGACAGGGGACCACATTGGGGCTGACTGCCCACATTGAGACAGTCCACCTCATCAAGGTGAGTAGGGATGCATCTCCTGCTGGGAGGAGCAGCAGGAGCAGACTGGAATATCGCACGGAGGAAGGGAGGAAATCAGGCCAGAAGAGGCGCCGTCCCAGTCCTTCTCCCTCCAGCTCCTTGGACAATTCACCAGTCACACAGGAAGAGGACACACCCAAAGTGAGGACATTTTGGGGGTCACTGCGGAGGGTTTTCATAAAGTCCCACATGAGGGATGTGGAGGACAGGCTGGTGGAGCGATTCTGGGAGCTCCAGATCAGGGACAGGCAGGTCCAGACTTACATCCAGTACATATATACTGAAAAGGATGCTCTTGAGGCATTCCGCCAGTCCCTGGTTTCATGGAAGGAGTCCATGTTGGGGGCCCTGGACGTTGTGAGGTGACATGCAACAGAGGTTGATGACATCCCTACACCTCAGTTCTGTGCACCTTTATCCCCTTTTCCCCATATTCCAGGGGACAGGTCCAAAGAAGCCTGAGTATTTTTCTGTCTTTGTTTTATAATGCAAATGTTTATTTCGTTCATAGTTAAAATGTGTTTTAAAATGTTATTATAAAAGTTATATTTGTTACCAGCCAATTTTGACCTTTCCAATCTTTTACCTCTCTGTGCTTCTTCTGGCAGGCAGCAGAATTTCATTATATATACAGCTTTCCAGATCCCTACCTGACAGCAGCAGCACAGGTAGCATATTCTGCTCACCAGAAGGGGCAGGGATTGTGTCTGTGTGGGTATGTCAGAAAGAGAGAGAGAGAGAGAGAGAGGCCCATGGGAGTTGCATGATGTCCCTAGTACTTTAACAATGGTTCTTGGGACTGGAGTGACTGCTTTTGGATGCAGTGGAATGACAGCTTCTTTTTAGATGAATGACGGCCAATTCTGATGATGGTTCTTGTGACTGAAGTGACTGCTTCAGGTACAGTTGAATGACAGCACATGGAAGTTGAATGATGTCCCTAGAATTAGTGCGTGATTGGGCATACTTCATTCAATCATTGTGATAGGTGGTAGCAGGTGCAGGGAGGCATACAGGCAGGCACATAATGATGTTGCGTATTATTTCCATCTCATTCTGAGGGTTTGCTGCTGGGCGTGGGCATTAAGTATGAGCACAGAAGAGCTCTCTCTGGATCTGGTAGGTGACAGCATGAGCAGGGTGCAACTCTTCCCCCCTGCCCCCTTGTTCTAGCAGCGGTGACTCAGGAGCCTCTCTGTCTCTCTCTCTGTCTCTCTGGTTATGTACTGCAGGTGATGCCATGGGTGGGAGCGTGTCTCTCTCATTCTAGTAGCAGGGAGCCTCTTTTTATCTATCTCTCTGCACAAGCAGCAGGTTGCTGCCTCGTAACAAAGGTTATGTTCTTCCTCGTAAACAAGGTTCTTTGCGCTGGCTATGATCATTCTCACCATGTCACTCGCACCACCATCCCCGCATGGAATTGTCTCATAGTCCTAGAGTGGGTTGAAAGGAACTGTCATTCTGAAGGGGAGAGTGATTTTTTATCCTAGAAAGGAGCTCGAGGCCATCAAGCATGCCATGGTGGGCAGTTGGGCATGAGCATCAGATTGCTCCCTTGTAAACAAGGTTTTTTGCGCTGGCTCTGATCATTTTCACCACTTCACCCGCACTTCCATCCCCACATGGAATTGTCTTATAGTCCTAGAAATGGTTAGATAGAACTGTGTGGGGGTGAGAGAGAGACAGAGACAGAGACAGAGACAGAGACAGAGACAGAGACAGAGACAGAGACAGAGACAGAGACAGAGAGGTTCTCTGGCAGCAGGCAGCAGCGGGCAGGATTGGAGGAGTGAACACTAGGCAGGCAAGTGGCAACTTTTCAGGAGCAGCAGTGACAGTGGCAGCAGCAGGACATGTTTCTGTGAAAGGGTGACAAAGAAAGAGAGGGGGGAGGGGAGGCTTTCTGGCAGCAGGCAGTGGCGGGCGGTATAGGAGGAGTGGGAACTAGGCAGGAAAGTGGCAGCCTTGCAGAATCATCATTGACAGCAGCAGCAGCAGCAGGGCATGTTTCTGTGAGGGGGTGACAGAGAGAGAGAGAGGGGGGGGGAAGAGAGAGGTGCTCTCTCACAGTAGGCAGCAGTGGGGGTCTTTTATATTAGAGGAGCTCGAGAAGTTGATGATGGTTCCTGGGACTGGAATGGCTGCTTCTGGATGCATTGGAATGACAGCCCCCCATGAGCAGACTGACAGCCCCAGAAACTTGATGATGGTTTTTGGACCTGGAGTGGCTGCTTCTGTATGCAGTGGAATGACAGCCCCCTATGACTGGAACGATGGCCCCATAGCCCCGATGATGCTTCTTGGGACTGGAATTACTGCTTCTGAATACAGTGGAATTACACCCCTCCCTCCCATGAACACAATGACGGCCCCAGAACCTTGATGATTGTTCTTTGGACTGGGGTGGTAGCTTATATCTGTTTTCAGACAGCACCGCAGCTGGAACAGCTAGGGCATGTTTCTTTGCGGGGGTGCCAGAGAGAGAGAGAGGGAGAAAGGATCTCTGGCAGCAGGAGGCAGCGGGTGGCATCAGAGGAACAGGCAATCAGGCAGATGGCAGCTTGGCAGGTTCGGGGGTGGCAGAACCATCAGAGCATGGTTGTTTTGGGGGGGTACAAGATAGAGAGAGAAAGAGATAAAGAGAGAGAAGCTCTCTGGAAGCAGGCAGTGGTGGGTGGCATCAGAGGAGCAGGCAGTCGGACAGGTGGCAACTTGGCAGGAGAAGGGGCGACAGCAGCAGCAGGGCATGTTTCTTTGTGGGGGTGCCAGAGAGAGAGAGAGAGAGAGAGAGAGAGAGAGAGAGAGAGAGAGAGAGATCTGGCAGCAGGCGGCTGCTGGTGGCATTGGAGGAGCAGGCAATCAGGCAGGTGGCAGATTGGCAGGAGTGGAGGCAGCAGCACATCAGAGTATGTTTCTGTGGGGGGAGGGTTGCCAAAGAGAGCGAGAAAGAGAGAGAGAAGGTCTCTGACAGCAGGCAGTGGCAAGTGGCAGCGAAGGAGCTGGCAGTCGGGCAGGTGGCAACTTGGCAGGAGTGTGGGTGGCAGCAGGAGCAGGGCATGTTTCTGTGTGGGGGTGCCAGGGAGATAGTGGGGGCTTTCTGGCAGCACTGGTAGTCATTTGGAAGCCCCCCAAGCTGCAGGGTGTTGTCTTCAGGTCACACAGAGATCACCCCATGGGGGATGCCTTGGGAAGCCCCGAGAGGTGGGGCATCTTCTTCAGGTCTCAAGTAGATTGCCTCACTGGGGAAACCTTGGGAAGCTTAGGTGACATATGATACTTGGATACTGGTTTCGCTTACTGTTGGTGGTCATTAGAAAGCCCCCGGGTGGTGGGGCATCAGAGAGGGGAGTCCTGGGAAGCCCCTGACTGATTGCTACATGGATAGCAGGGCATAGGAGAAAGAGAGAGAATTAGTGCATGATTGGGCACACTTCATTCAATCATTGTGATATGTGGTGGTGCAGGGAGGCAGGCACACAGGCACATATTTTTCCATCTCATTCTGGTGGGTTTGCTGCTGGATGTGGGCATTGAGCATGAGCTCAGATGAGCTCTCTGGTTGTGGCAGGTGGCAGCTTGAGCAGGATGCACCTCTCCCCCCCCTCTCTCTCTCTCTCTCTCTCTCACTTTCTCGTTCTAGCAGCGGGGAGCCTTTCCATCTCTATTTCTCTCATTCTAGCAGAGTGGATATCTCCCCCTCTCTCTTGTTCCAGCAGAGGTCAGTCTCTCCCTCTCTCTCTCTTGTTCTAGCAGCAGGAAGACTCTCTGTCTCTCGCTGGTCCTGTACGATGGGTGACAGCATGAGCAGGAGCATGTCTCCCTCTCTCTCTCTCATTCTATTAGCGGGGAGCCTTCCCCTCTCTCTTTCTCTCTCTCTCCCCCCCAAGTGTACCCCTGCCTTCACTTTGGGTCCATGGCCAGATCAGGGAAACCCAGCAGCGGCAGGTTGATCTTCAGGAACAGAAACTGCTCCAACAACCCAGCCCCCAGCCTAGAATGATGGGGACTCACAATGTCCCCCACTGCCAAAACACCATCAACCCAGCTCCCAGTCTCAAATGATGGGGACTAACGATGTTGTCCCCCACTGCCAAAAACACCAATACAGAAGGGAATCACTGCTGGGATCCACCACCGGCTCCTTGAGATATTTTGCTACTGCCCACTCCGCAATGTCAGGCACCTGCTCCCTCTGTCTGCTGCTGCCAAACTCCTCCCCAATTAAATTTGCCAACATTGCCTGCCCTTGGGTAGTCCACTTGGTGTGGGTAATGGTCAAGGAGCTGCTGCTGCTGCTACTGTGGATGATCTCCACCCTCCTGCTGCTGATTTCCCCCTCCTTGCTGCCCTGTTGCTGTTGCCACTGTCTGACCCTCTTGACTGCCTGCACTCTCTCCACCAGAGCATGCTTCCTCAGGGAAAAATCTGCCATGAGAGCTGCCACACTCGCCTTCATCCTGGGGTCCAACATGATGGAGAGTATATATACCTCCTTATGGATAAGAGGGTAAAACCACCCTCCTTAAACTATTGTACCAGGTCCACCACTTCTGGTACAAGCTTCCTCTCTTTGGCCCCCCCTACCTTGGTCCCTCAGGAAGCCTTCCATTCTCCTGCTGAGACTTTGGACGAAGTGGGTTACCTGGCTCAGGGTGGCTGTTGCTGCACTCAGACTCTCTATCACATCCTTTCAGGCCTTAAGGATGTGCACAGCCTGCGCCATCATTGTCCACTCCTCCCACCCTAGTGACCTTTCCACCCCAATCTCCCCCTCTGAGGCTACCTCATGCAGGACCCGCCTCTGTTCCACCAGATGCTCAAGCATGCTATAGGTGCCGTTCCACCTGGTGCTGACATCTTGCATGAGACAGTGCTCCTGCACCCCCAGTTCCACCTGCTTCTCCCTCAAGAGGTGACCACCCTTCATCTGGAACCCACCTTCCAGCACTGCCCTCTTCATTTTTGCAGCATTATCAGTTACCATGAACCCACTGGTGAATGGGGCTTCCTCCATTACCCCTCCACCATGGTGTCCAAAGCTCCCTTAAGTTGACAGAAGTGTGGGTCTTATCAAAGACCTGGGCATGAAGCAGGGCCCACCTGTACCCTGCCCCCTCTCCCTGCTGCTCCTCTGCCTGCCACCTGCAGCTGCCACCAGTGAGCAGTCAAGGCATGTTGTGCATTTTGGTAGGCACGTTGTGCATTTTGGTAGGCATGTTGTGCATTTTGGCTGCTCCAAATGTCTGTGGTGAATTTGCACAACTGCCCCACCTTCCCTGGCCAGCTGCTCCCTCACCTGCTCCCTGGCTTCCTGGTACAGGGAGGGCACCACCTGCCTGCCGAAGGTGGTGCATGAGGGAAACTGGCACGGGCGTGCCAACAGTGCCAGCAGCTGGCGGAATCCCTGGTTTTCAACAATGCTAAATTGCTGGTCATCCAGGGCAATCATCTCCCCCACCCACCTGGTGATCTTGATTGTCACTGGATGACACACTCCACCACGCCGCAACTGCCGAAACCCCAGATCCTCCATTGTGATTTGCTGCTGCTGCTGCTGATGCTGCTGACAGGGGATTCAAGATGGGACCTGTTGCTGCTGTCCTTCCTTCCCCTTGCCATGAGCAGTGGAAGAAGTTCTGCTGCTGCTCATGCTTGCTGCTGCAGCAGCGAACCCACTCCTGTCCACACTCTCTAATGTCTCTGCAGCAGCAAAGTCCTATGCCAGGTACTCATGTGGGAAGTCATGCCATTATTACTCTGATTGCCCCTCTTATTACCATGGCACACTACCTTCCCACACTGAAGGCAGGTCACCCGGTTGCTGTCACCTGGGGCGCCCTCGTGCTGCTGCTGGATGCCACTGCCTTTGTCCCCACAGGAGGAGCATCATTAGCATGAGGAGTCTTTGCCACCTGCACCTTGCTCCCCTCATTGCTTCCCAGCTCCATGACACCATCCATGTTGAAGCTGCTGCTGCTACCTTGCAGCATGGGAGGAGAGAATGCTCTGCTGTTACTCATAAAGCATGGGAGGAGAATAACAAGTCTGGGCTGCTGCTGCCACGGTGTGGAAGGATGCCCTCAAATACCAGCCCCCCCCAAATCCCTGGGGGTGGGGTGCCAGAGAGAGAACCCTGATGAGGAGGGGTGCACCACTCCCAGCAACAGAACCTACATCACCATCATTGCTGCTCCCAGCACCATCATTGCTGCGGCTCCAGAGTGAAAAATCTGCTGGCAGTGCCAGCTGCTGCTGGTGCTTCAGGGTGTGTGTGTGTTGTGCTGCTGCTGCTGCTGTACACACACCCCTTGCCCTTGGCTCCCTCCTCCATGCCACTGCTACTAGTGGAAGGCCGGGGCTCCCTGCCTTCCACAGATGCCACTCCCAGCATCTCTGCTTCTGCATGTTCCCCTGTCACCTTGAGTTGAAAAAATCAGATCTCTTAAGCTTGGGTAGTGGGCTGACACCAGTGGCAGAAGTGGCAGTGGGCTTGCCAACTCCCCCACGCACACGTCCACACCCATGGACTTACCAGGGTCACCTGCCCCAGAGGCTGAAGTCTTTCCCTTTCTCATTGTATATACTATAATACAAAACCTATATATAATAAAAAAGACTAGTCTAAATATCTATATACTGTCTAATCTCTCTCTATATATATACTAATAAAGCTAGTTTTATACTCTTGTATTGTAAACTTCCCTCTGGGGTGGAGATCCTAATTGTAAACGTTTATATCCCACCCATTCAATCAGCCTACTATGATCCAGAGATTTGGGGTACTATTACAGACCAGGTACAATCTGCATTGGGAAGATTTCCTGATGCTCTTCTAATACGTGGTGGAGACTTTAACATCAGAATGGGCTGTAATACCGATTTGCAAGCACTATTGGGGTTGGAGGACTCTGCAGACCCCATATATATTCCCCCTCGACAATCTATGGACCAAGTGGTCGGTTCAAGGAAGGATCTCATGGAAAAATTATTGCAAGATCTTGATCTCATTATTATAAATGGGTGGGTGAAGGATGACCTAGAGGGTAATTTTACCTTCCACTCCCCTCAGGGCTCCAGTGTGCTCGATCTTTTTATGGTTTTCTATGATCATCAGACTGGAGGTAGTGCCATTGTACCTGTCAACCATTTCCCTATAAAGCTGACTATCAATACCCCTGGGACCTCTTTCGACACATCTGATCCCAGTACGATTCCTCCACCAGCGAGTATTGATCTACCGTTGGTTCGGGTTAAGTGGTCAGAGGAGCGTGCTGGGGCTTTGGCAGATTTTATGACTTTCACTATAGTAAACAACCTCGTGGCTGAGATTGAGGCACAGTCATCTGAGTCAGTAGTTAGCTATGAGACCTTGCTAAATAAACTGACCCCCCTGATTACAGCTAGGGAGCGGAATTCGCAGAGTGCGATCCACCCTGCTAAACCTACATTTTGTTGGTTCTACTGGGAGTGTCATAAGGCAAGAGCAAAGTTGCGGGGTTGGACTAGAGCCCTCAAGATTTCCTTGTGTTCCCTTCTGAGGGTCCAAGTGGCCGCCTCCCGCAAAGAATACCGTGATTTGTTATCCCTAAAACTAAGGAACTATAAGGCACAATGGTCCCTACTTGCTAGCACCGCCAATGCAAGGAACCCTAGGAAGTTCTGGGGTATTATTCGTAGATCCCAGTCTCGGGATAGTGGCCCTGGAAGGGTAAGTTTGCACCCCTCTGTGTGGGAGAATTTCTATGGGGCCTTATTCTCCAACATAAAGGGGGATATAATAGAATTGGCCTCCGCGCCCATAAATGGTTTTCAGAGATGGCCTCTGGTAACCCCCGAGGAGGTGATTCCCCTTATAGCCCAGCTTAAACTTGGGAAAGCCCCAGGTCCTGATTTTATTTCACCTGAAATTCTGAAAAGCAAATCTGGATGGTGGGCCAAATTGCTGCCTCCCCTCTTTACCTTTATTAATGATAATGGATCTTTTCCATCTACTTGGAGGATTAGTACTGTTGTACATATCTATAAGAAGGGCAACCCAAGAGGCCCCGGTAATTCCTGCCCCATAAGTCTCCTCAGTATTGTGACTAAATTATACTCCAAGCTGCTACTGAACAGACTTCAGGAGTGGATGACTGGGGAATGGATCATAGAACCCGAACAAGCTGTTTTCCGGGAGGGTATGGCCACTTCAGATCATATTTTCGTGTTAGCCTCTTTAATAGCTAAATATGTTGCACCCCAGAAGAAACTTTACCTATGCTTCATGGATTTAGAGAAGACCTTTGACACAGTGTCCAGGGAGCACCTCTGGGTAAAACTTCGATATCTTGCCATAGACCCAAGACTTTTATTTCTTTTGATAAAATTCCACGCCAAAATTTGTTACGGGTGCGCTTCAGTAAGCTAGGGGCCTTGACACAGGCAGTACAAGTACGTACAGGAGTAAGACAAGGTTGCCTATTGGCTCCAGCTCTTTTTAATCTTTATTTAAATGATGTGGTCCATGCCCATGTGATCGATTCACATGCCCCCAAAATTGGGGGGCAGCGGGTAGCATTGCTCCTGTACGTGGACGATACTGTGCTAATTTCTCAGACTATCGTCGGGCTGCGCTGAGCCATGCACGTATTTGGAGAGTACTGCCAGTCTGAGCTTCTGAAGATAAATAGTTCAAAGACCAAGGTCTTGGTGAATGGGCCTAGAGGAGCCCAAAAGTTACATCGTTGGACAATTGGCACATATGACATTGAGCAGGTACATAGTTTCAAGTATCCTGGGGTGATTTTTTCATATAATGGGGGTTGAAAGAGACATTTCCAGGCCGTGCAAGCCTTAGCCAGGAAAACCTCCACGGCAATCTTAAAGTTTTTCTATGGTAAGGGGGGGAAATTGGTGCTACCGGCACGCCGGCTATTTAGAGCCAAAGTTGTCAGCCAACTGCTATATGCATTGCCTATTTGGGGACCGGCTTATTTATCCCAAATAGAGCCCATTCAAAATGGGTTCCTCCGAGCAATCCTAGGTGCCCCTAGGGGGACCCCACAGATACTTTTGAGAACAGAAACTAATTGTTTACTGCTGAGAGCCTATGCCCTCCAAGCTCTGATTTCCTACTGGGCTAGGGTGGTTCTCTACCCCTTTTGTGTAGGCTGCCTCTCAGAACTTGTCCTCAGCTCTGGTCTTGGGGATGCCTGGGCAACAGTAGTGGAGAAAGAGGTGCACTAGGGTTTTCTCCTGAGAGCCTTCTAGGATTGGGTCTGGTGGCTGAAAGAAGTTTAACCAATCAAAGAATACGAGATCAGACACTCCAATTGGAGGGAGAACTCCTGGCTGCGCAGAAGGTGGCACTAGTTTATAAGCCACCCAATCTTGCAACCCCAGGCTCATCCTACCTCTTTGCATGGGAAGATTTTAGAAAGCGAATAGTTTTCTTCAAAATGAGATCCAACATGTTCCCCTCGGCGATTTTGGAGGGCCGATATAAGCAGATTCCATGGGCCCTACGGTGGTGCCCTATGTGTTCATCTGGGGAAGTAGATACTCTCGAGCATATGCTCTTTCAGTGCCCTGCCTTGGCTGAACCCAGACGTAAGTATCTGGGAAGGTTGCCCCTACGATACGATTTTGCTTTGACGGATATGCTGAGTTTATTGAGCCCAAACGATACAGATCTAATTAGGGCCGTGGCCAGTTTTGGACTGGCAATCCTAAGTATACGCCAACCATACTTGCTGCTTCATTGACAATTGACACCTAACCAGGTTCATGTGGATCCAAAGGATATGAGGAACATTTAATCTTCCCAGATGCTTAGGTAACTTGGGCATTATAGTATCCAGCTCCATTAGTTGTGCTTGTAATAGTTCTGTGGGAGTGTATTTTTATTTTGGTTGGGGGTTTAAAGTGTATGTAACTGCTGTTATTTGATGTTTATTTTTTAATTTGTTAAAGGCTTTGCCAAACAATAAACTTTATTTACTATATACTATCTATTTGGGCATTGTTACACACACCTTAAAGTTCCAGATTTGTTCAATTTTCTGGCTTTACAAGTCCATAAGTAAGTTCTGGATTCATTTTTCACACACATGCTGCCCTGAGGCAGCCTAAAGTAGCCACAGCTGTAGACGTCATAGGCTGCCATGGAAACCAAGTGACCACAGCTACCTGGAGCAAAGCAGTTTACTAGGAGAACTTTTTACACAAAGGTTCTGGGAGAAGTTCTATGCAGAAGTTCATAGAGCCAGATGTTTAAGATCTGGGTAAGTGATTTAGACACAGAAAGTTCAGGATGTAACAGCAAGCATGCAAGAGAAATGTGTGGGTAAAACAATCTATCTATCTATCTATCTATCTATCTATCTATCTATCTATCTATCTATCTATCTATCTATCTATCTATCTAAATCTAAGGGAGACAGGGGAAGGAAAAAGGAAAACTAGTATCTAATTATCTATATAATTGTGCTAATCTAAATGCCTATAATATATATGTATATCTATATGTATGGTCTGTATCATGGGCTTCATGTAGCTGGCTGAGTGCTAGCATGTGTCCTGCCCAGTCTGCCCCCCTCTGGGAGCACCTGTTGGGTTTACGGGCAGGAAGGGGTTAATGGCTGCCGTGATTTCTAGTTACCATGGTTTCCAGAACTGTTATTCCTGTCAGGGGAGGGATCCCAAGTGGGGCATGGTGTGGTGTGGTGAGCAGGGTGGAACTTATTTATTTATTTATTTATTTATTTCATGGATTTATACTCCGCCCCTCCTGCAAAAGCAGCCCGGGGCAGCTTACAACAATAAAAACAAATAAAAACAATTTAAAGCATCCAATGTAACAATATTAAAACAGGGCTAAATAACAATTAAGATAATAAATAGTAGATCAGGTGGGGAAGCTAAAAACCCCTCACCCTACCCTCCCACTCTCCCAAAGGCCTGGGCAAACAGCCAGGTTTTGCAACTTCACCAAAATGTCAACAGGCTAGGGGCCAGGCGAGCTTCCTCCAGAAGGGAGTTCCAAAGGCGCGGCCCAGCCACCGAGAATGCCCTCTCCATTGTGGCCCCCCGCTTAACACAGGGGACCTCCAAGAAGGCACCCCTGGCAGACCGAAGGAGCTGCTCTGGGTCGTGGAGGGCGAGGCGATTCCTGAGGTATGAGGGGCCCAGACCGTGTAGAGCTTTATAGATCAACACCAACACCTTGAACCTGGCTCGGCATGCTATCGGCAGCCAGTGCAGAGCTCAGAGCACAGGTGTAATATGCTCCCGACAGCCTGTCCCCATAAGGAGACGAGCGGCCATATTCTGCACTAGCTGCAGCCTCCGGACCAGGAACAAGGGAAGCCCCATGTAGAGCTCATTACAGTAGTCTAGCCTCGAGGTGACGAAGGCATGGATGAGGGAGGCCAGGTCCGGGCCGGAGACGAATGGACGCAGCCTACGAACCCAATATAGCCAGCGAAAGGCAGCCTTAGCGACTGCCTCCAACTGTCACTCCAGATGAAGTTCTGCATCCAATATCACCCCCAGACTCTGAACCTGCTGAGCTATAGGAGGGCGAACACCCACAACCAGAGGGGCCACTACCTCCCTCGCTCTCCC
>QEPC01002952.1:99865-119294 GCA_003113815.1 Sphenodon punctatus | reverse complement strand
AAAAGGGTCTAGAAAACCGATGCTATCCAGATGCACCCGGAGCTGGGGTGCCACTGCCCACTCAATAACCTTCCCTAAAAAGGGGAGGTTAGAGACAGGTCAGTAACTTGTGAGCACATCCACATCCAAATATGGTTTCTTCAGCAGGGGGCGGACCACAGCCTCCTTGAGGCAAGGCTAAAACCTCCCCTGCTGCAAGGATGCATTCACTACCCTCGCCAGCACCGTCCCCAACGTCTCCCTTGAAGCTTTTACTAACCAGGACGGGCACGGATCGAGTTCACAACATGTGGCCCTCACAGACCCCAGGACATCCGCCGCATCAGCCGGCATTACTTCCTGAAACATCCCCCACAAAGCTGGACTGGATGGGGCCTCCGTCCCCTCGCGCTATTCCCCTACTGCCCCATATCCAACGTCAAAGTCGGTCTGAATCTGAGCAATCTTGTCTGCGAAGTAGTTGACAAACTCCTCACAGCAGGCTTGAGACAAGTCCCCATCCAGGTGGAGGGAGGCTGGACTAACCAGCCCCCGCACCACCTGGAACAGGTCCGCCGGGCGTGACTTCGCAGATGCTATGAGGACAGCAAGGAACTCCTTCCTTGCTGTCCTCACAGCCTCAATGTAGAACCACAAATGGGCCCTATGGAGAAGACGGTTGGAGTCAGATCGAGTCCAACGCCAGCGTCGCTCTAGCCTCCTGCCTACAAGCTTCATACACCGCAGCGCCTCAGTAAACCAAGGGCCCCTGCGGTGACGAGACCGAGGCAGAGGGCGTCTCGGAGCCACCCTGTCAATGGCCTCCTCCAGCAAGCTGTTCCAATGCTGGACTAGCTCATCCACATAGTGACCGTCCAAGTCCAAGGTTAACTCCCTCAGGACCTCTTGGAACCGCTGGGGTTCCATCAGCCTTCAAGGGCGGGCCATCCTAACTGGGGTGGAACATCTGCCTGTGTTGGTTTCCTGGGGTTGTGCTGGGGCATTGAAGGAGGGCATGCCAGCTGGCTGCACACTTTTGGAACCCACACTGGTGAGTGCCCATTTTATGTGTTCCCTTACCTTCCAGATCCTGGATCGGCCCCTATGGTCAGCTGAGGATGCCCTCCTTGAGGTTTCCCAGGTGCCAACCATGAGGAGGGCATTTTCTGTGACTGCACCATGGCTGTGGAACTCCCTCCCATTGGAGGTCCACTTGACCACCGACCTCCCCTCTTTCCATAGACAGGTAAGACCAGGCTTTTCCGCTGTGCCTTTACTGAGGGAGATGGGTTGAGTGGGTTGGGTTACGGAGGGTTTGGGGTATGGGTTATTTTAATCTGGGGATTTTAGGTTGTTTTAATTGTCTTTTAGGTTGTTATGTATTTTATAACGTTGTTAGCCTCCCCGAGATGCTTATAGCAGGAGGAGGTGGCATATAAATTGTAATAATGAAGAAAAATTCCCCACACTGGGGCAAATCCTAAGCTCTGCAGACTGCCATATGCATGTGAAAGCCATGCACACCCCAGACACAGAGCCTACAGCGTGCATGTAAATTGTGTGGCAGTGCATGAGTGTGTGCATGTAACAACGTGCACGATTGGTTCCACCATTCCACATGTGGTGGCTTCTTGGGGACACCCTAAGGAGACCCTGGGGCCCGATGGGTTCTCTTCCCAGGTGTTAACATTCATTATCTCACCTTTCTTTCCCCACATTTCTTCTGCAGTTCACACCTTTCATCCCCTTACATTCTGTGAATTTCCTAATTGTTTTCTCAGATAATGCTTCTGTTTTGACATTTAAATAACTATAGATTAAATATGAACATGAAAATTTTGAGTGATATAGGTCAACATCTTTACATTTTTGTGTGTGTGGCCCTCTAGTAATTTTCAAATTGCCAACATGGTTCCAGACAAGGAAAGCAGCACCCACTCCTGTTCTTCAATAAACTTGGACCTGCTCATTTTTGATAAAGTCTTATTTTGGCAGGTTGAGGTGGTACATTATTAATTATTATTATTATTATTATTATTATTATTATTATTATTATTATTATTCGCATTCGCATTCGCATTCGCATTCGTATTCGCATTCGAATTCGCATTTGTATAGCGCCAGCAGTGTACCTGGCGCTTTACAGAACATTAAGATAGAGGTACACTGACCAGGCAGGTTATAGCTATCTGACCATATTTCATGACATTTCACATGACCCATCCATGTACAATATGGAATTGTGACAATACCAAATTTATTATAGGATAACAGATCAACTTTATAACAAACACTAATCAGATTGGTATATTTCATTAGCCACACTCCTATCACTGTTAATAGGGATTTATAGTAATAATACTGATAGATCCTTAACCAATAACACATGACAGACATGGTGGTTCTGGGTGATTATTGCACACCTCAGGTGGTGTCACATGGCACAAAGTCAAATTAGAATAATCATAGAAGTGCAATAGTCATTCTGAAATGCTTTTGGTTTGAGTATTTTATTGCTATTTAGAAAAGGATTTTATACATTGAAATGAACAAGAGAGTCAGGTGTTCACATTTACTGGGCTTCAAAAATATTTCATTTCATTTCATTTCATTTCATACTTTATTTATATCCCGTCTCTTTCCAAAGACTCGAAGCGGCAAACAACAATCAATAAACACATTTGCTGGGGATCCTCTCCCACGCAGGGGACCCAGCATACATAATACCACAACTTCATATACAAATAAACACAACCCCTCAAACTAATTACCTCTCTGACCATCCCCACAATCAGGCAATGGTCCCAACTTCTAAATACCCTGCTGCCACCAGGGTATATGGCTGGCTCCACCCCTCTCTCACCGGGGGGAGTCAGCCAGCTCCACCTTCCTCCTCATTACAGCACTCACCCTTCCCTATATTCCCCACAAAGACCCACTTGGTCCACACAATGACCAAATGAACCAATACATTATAAACATAACTCAACATAATATGTTCTGGGTGTTCCGCACAGGGGCCCAGAACAAACACTTCTAACATTTTAAAAAATGTAAACATACCCAACATTTCCAATAATCATATTTCTATGCCTTAATCTACATACCACTCCACAGTCTCCCCCACAGAGACCAGATAAATCTCCTCCTCTACCAGCTCATTCCCTACTACCCCTGACAAAAACCTTACCACCTCCACCCCTCTCACATCAGGGAGAGGTGGCTCAAATATCGTCACATCACTAATTATCCCTAACGCGTCTAGCTCTTCCCACTCACCCAACTCCTTCCCTAGCCCTGCCCATGCCATCTCACCAGCACATAATACCCCCTTTCCCTCTTCTACATCCTCCATAAACTCCCCCCCTCCCCCCTCCATGCCCCGAAGGGCCCCAAAGGGCCACACCCTTTGGCCGCGCCCTTCAGCTCGCGGCCTGTGGCTGGTGGCCAGCGGCACAGTCGCCAGATCTCCTTTTATGTGCCTTCCAGCACTTCCGGTGTCAAGCGCGGGGGGAGAGGGCGGGGGGGAATGTCCAAACAGTCCTCACTCACACCCCTTCTTCCCACAGGTGCTCGGCAGGACCCTCCAGCCATGAAGCCAGCGACGGGAGTGGCAGCAACAGCAGCGGCACAGAAACAAGCCCCAGATGGTAAGTATGTGCTACAGTGTAGCTTAGCTGCCGGGTCTCCTTTTATGTGCCTCCCGGCACTTCCGGTGTCAAGCACGGGGGGAGAGTGCGGGGGGGCAATGTCCAAAGAGTCCTCACGCACACCCCTTCTTCCCACAGCTGCTCGGCAGGACCCTCCATCCAAGAAGCCAGCAACGGGAGTGGCAGCAACAGCAGCGGCACAGAAACAAGCCCCAGATGGTAAGTATGTGCTACAGTGTAGCTTAGCTGCCGGGTCTCCTTTTATGTGCCTCCCGGCACTTCCGGTGTCAAGCACGGGGGGAGAGTGCGGGGGGGCAATGTCCAAAGAGTCCTCACGCACACCCCTTCTTCCCACAGCTGCTCGGCAGGACCCTCCATCCAAGAAGCCAGCAACGGGAGTGGCAGCAACAGCAGCGGCACAAAAACAAGCCCCAGATGGTAAGTATGTGCTACAGTGTAGCTTAGCTGCCGGGTCTCCTTTTATGTGCCTCCCGGCACTTCCAGTGTCAAGCACGGGGGGAGAGTGCGGGGGGGGCAATGTCCAAACAGTCCTCACGCACACCCCTTCTTCCCACAGCTGCTCGGCAGAACCCTCCAGTCATGAAGCCAGCAACGGGAGTGGCAGCAACAGCAGCGGCACAAGAACAAGCCCCAGATGGTAAGTTCTTGTAGCTTCAGCCAGTATGAAAGCTTTGATTGTGTTCAGTGTTAGTAATTTCTTCATTACTGATAACAGTGGTTTGTAACTGCTGCTATAATAATCTTCCCAACACAGATAGTGAATCAGATAGGTTGATAACAATGTTCATAGTTAACCAAAAATATTTCTAGACAAGGTAATTGCCTTCCTGATGCTTGGGGAAGTAGAAGGACTGCTCCCCCTTTGACCTACTAGAGCCATTATCTTCCCCATGTTGTCAATGTCATATTCAAGGGCATAGCTATATGGGTGGTGCACCACACAAACCTGGGGTGGGTGGGAGAGGACACTCTCTAATGTAGCTGCATCCTCTGCCACTGGAGGAAGAATGGGATAGGAGACATTCCATCCTCTGCACAAGGGCCAGTTCCAACCTAGCTACGCTCCTGACCATAGTGCTATTCTCTTCCCCTTTAGCTATACAAAGAATGTTGTCAGTTGATGGCACCTCTCATATCTTCTGAACTCAACGTGATCTGTTGGTCTCGCCCAACTTCTTTGTAGAATATATTCTAAATGTATCTTTGCTGAATATTTTAATATTACTAGAAATGGTGGCCATAACATTTGTCTAGTTATTTTAAGTGACAATATCTAATCCATTTACTAGGGATGGGAATTTCGGTTTTGGATAAAACCGAAAGTACCCGAAAATGGCCATTTTGGATTAATTCGAAATTTCTGTTCTTTTTCAGTTTCGGTACTATTGGATCTTTTGCATTGATTTTTGTACTGGATTTTTAACATTTAGTTTCTCCTCCATTGAAAAACCACAATGTTAAAAATCCGGTACAAAAATCAATGCAAACGATCCGATAGTACCAAAACCGAAAAAGAAGCGAAATACATGAGAACCGAAATTGACCAAAACCGATTTTTTTCCCAGAGTCCCATCCCTACTATTTACCCTTCTATCTATATTTACTTGTCCAAAAGTTCTTCATTGTTCCCTTATAGCAGTTACAATAATTATGAATGTGCTGTGACCCAAGCACAGAACTTTCCCTTCCCTTGCAGAACTTGGAAACCGTCTGAACATTCTGAAACATCACAGCAGCTGAACCAATCACTACCATGGACTCACTAGCAGGCAGATTTAGCCTGTAACATATAGAAGTTGTATTGGTTTGTTATTCCTCACACACCCACAAGGGCTTAGTAACCTCCCTGACAAAAATGTGCTGAACCACTTGACAGCAGGCCCAAAGATCCCTGCCAAGTCCTGCAATTGCATCATCAACACCTCATTGTCCACTGTATTAGAAGCTGCTGAAAGGGTCTAATAAGATTAGAAAGGTTTAATAAGATCAGCAGAACACAATATTTTCCTATCGATCTCCAGGCACAGATTGTTGATCAGGGCCACTAAAGCAGTCTGAATACTATACTCAGGTATAGTATGGGTTGGGTCCCAAAGTCTGATAGCATCCAAGTGTGTCTGAAGCTTCATGGCATCCAATGTTCAACAATCTTTCCTAGAAAGGAGAGGTTAGGTGCAGGACAAAAACTGGCTAGACGGTCAATGTCAAGACAAAGTTTTTAAGGATGGACTGGATGACTGCAGATTTGATGACATCTGGCAAATTATTCTCTTGAAAAGAGGCATTGCTAACCTCCTCCAGAAATACCCCCATTGTCATCCAGCTGGTTTTTACCAGTCAGGAAGGGCATGGATCTATTTCACAAGTAGTCACCCACATCTCTAGTCCATGCTTAACTAAACCTTTACATCAGTGGGCAACACTAGTTTAAAGTGGTCCATACAAACAAGACAAGAGCAAACCTCCCCAGTCTCACTCTTTCTCTATATCAAAATAGTAGTCTTCAAGTTATACCAAATTTGAATAGTTTTATCTACAAGGTAGATGGCAAACTTGTCACAGCAGGAGATGCATGCATCTATCTCTGAACAAAGACAACCTGGATTCACCAAGCTGTTCAACACTCAGGACAGCTCCAGGTGGTACTTTGCAGAAGCTATGGATGCAGAGAACAAAGCTTTCTTCACCAACACCACAGCATAGTCCTTTGCAAAAGATCTATGCCACAATCGGTCATCTTTGGCATATGTGAAATGCTACTTGCACTGTAACTTCCTACTCCCCCATTTCAACCACCAGTCCCCCCCCCCCCATATACAAGGGCAGCTGCTGAAGTGGAAGAGGACTCTTGAGCACCATCACCCCCTCCGCGCTGGCCATGGTGGGGTTTTGGCAGTGCCCCCCCCTTTGGAGGAGGAAGGAGGCAAGGACAAGAAGAGCCGCCAAGGCGGTGCTAAAGAATCTGGGGGCCAAGCGGAGCAGTCGCCTAGCAAGCGGAGAAAGCGCCCGTGACTCCCGTGAGACCTGGCAGTCTTGGGCGCCATTTTAGTATTCCCCGCCTGCCACCCCAGTGCGTTTAAAGCGGCGAGCGGGGAAAGTCGTGCACCCACCCACCCGCCCCTTTATGGCAACACTCCGAGTCAAACTGGTCACCAATTAGGACTGGAAAGGAATTTTCCCCATGTCTAATTGGCAAACAAAAGGTGACGGTTTTTTTGCCTTTCCCGGAGTGTTCTGCTGATTTGGTCTTAGGCCGCGATAGAGCAATTTGCGGGCGGTAGGCCTGAAAGGTCGCACTCTTGGCAGGGGGCTGGATTAAAGTTAATTGTTTAAACGTTATACGAGTTAGCATAGGATGGTTAGAAAACATCTCCCTAAGAGATGGGCAGGCCAGGCATAGCCACACAGAGTGGCCCAATGGCATGGTCAGCCCAAGGGTGAGAGGCGAATGGCCAGACCCACTGGGAGGACCATGTGCCAAGCAGTAGGTCATGGTGCCCTCACCCTTGTTTAATCCCAAAGCGGTATAGATAAGATCAACCTGCCCCAGCCTGGGGAAACCCGGCCATCGGGGCAGGGCGTAAGTTACAAGCTTGGAGGAGTTAGGCCACAGGAGGTTTCCTTTAGAGTTAATATAAGGAGGAGGACCAGATGGCCATAGGCATGTTGGGTAGGGTTGGGAACCTCCTGTGGGATCGGGGTAGAGAACAGTTAGGGAAGGTAGGACCCCAGTTTAAAGGGGGAAGTAGGAGGGTTACCCCTTCTACCTTTTGTGGACTTAAAACTAATAAAGTGTGTGGCCGTTCAATCCCAGAAATGTGTCCTTGTCTTCTTCTGGAGTGCGTCGACAACATGTTGGTGGTTGGAGTCAACATATTTTTCAACCATTCAGCCAGACCATTGATAGAGCAAATGCCATGATCATCTGTAATGATCTTTAATATACTTTCGGTGACTGACAAGAATCTGTCTCAGGTATTACCATTTTCATAGCTCTCAAGAGCTCTGTACTCACCCGGGGTTCTAATAGCCCAGTCCTCTTCCATCACAAGCAGGGTTACTAACCATCAGTAAATTTGCTGGCAGTTGGTAAAAGCTGTTGTTTTTACACTGCTGCTATTTAAAAAATGCTGCCATTAAAAATAAATTCTGATTGACAATAATTTAAAATTCTTGTTTAACATTGCTGCCAATTAAATTATTTGCACTTTTCAGCAATTTAAAACAAAATCTAATTGGTAACCCTGAGCCCAATTGAAAAAAGGTTGTGCTCTTTTGCTTGCATAGCACTTTGAGTATTGTACCTGAAAGCTCTGATCTTAACTTCATTGAAGGCAATGGGAGTTTTTCCATTAACATCAGCGGAGTCAGTATTGTACCCTAAATCTATAGACTTGATAAAATTTATTAACACAGGGCATTCTTCAATGTACACTAGATATTAGCTGTGTCTAAAATACCTTTGATAAATAAATGCATTAGAGAGAAAGCAACCAAAAATATCACTCATCCTAGTTAAGTGTTAATTAGTGTGCAGAGTAATTAACTAATACCTAATGAATTTGCTTATAGCTTTCTTCTTAAAAAAGCCAATTAAATGCTTGAACAGACCTTCAGTGTTTAATAAACTAATAAGAATGATTCATTTATTGTGTGTGTATTTTTGAGTAATTATGCAGCAGCTGTTCTTATCTCTAATATTTTTATTAAACTTCAGCAATTAATTTTAATCATAATGTAATATCTAGGCTGCACTCTCACTAAATTAAATGCCCACTTTTAGTTTTTCTTTTAAATCATTTCCTCCCGATAGCAGAGTTAGCTTCAGAGGAGTACCATAAGCATGTAACAGATGGAAGAATTTTTCATATATCCCTACATCTGAATTTCTTTCAAGCTGGAGAAGTGAAACAGATGACAGAATTTCTACCATTGTTTCTCACTGTAAAAATCTATTGATCCAAGTACAATAAATTGTAATATCAGTGAGGTCGCACAATTTAATTTAATCACCATTTACTTTATTCAGTTAAATACTTTAATAACATACTATAGTCTCTAATGAACATAGATTGAAAATGTTCATTTTTAAATTTTGAATACTCAAATAATAATAACATGCATTTTCCTGGTAAGTAAACATAAAACATGTAGAATCTGATCAATGTATAATGATGCGCAGTTTGCAAGAGACTGACTAAACAGGTGAAAATCCAGCACTGTTGATTTTTCCTTTTATCTTCTCTCTCTTTTTCAAGGAAATAAAAGAGTAGAAATCAAGAAGAGTAACTGTCTCTAAACTTAAATCGCTCAATCCTTTCTTAGCTAACAGAAAAGAAAAGGAATATGCATATATAGAGCCTCAACAAATATCCAAGCTGAGTATTGTATCCAATAAAAATGGTCGCTTCAAAGAGTTTTCAACAAAGCAGATACAAAGAACTGTTCAGTTTTGCTTTGTTTACTCATTTTGGATATTCATGTCAGTTTTGTGAGTTTAGCTTTTGGCTATTTTAGTCATTTTGTGAAGGTGGGGTGGGGTGGATATTTGGCCTAATAACTGAATATCCAAACCCAAACAACCAAAATAACACAAGTTGAAGCATCCAAGCCAAATAGCCAAAGAAATATATTGTAACTTTTTTTTTAGTCCAAATGTTTATTCAGACAGATATTTGGATGGCTACTCAAAAATGTGAATATTAGTGACTATGGAAGTAGCTGTTTGTTTCAACTCTAATGTATACCACAGATTCTCAGTTTAGGGGAACCTAAGAATATATGCTCTGAAATTAACCTGTCTTCCCTTGAGGTTCTCTTGAGTCTGAATCCGAGCATCTTCAGGGGACAATGTAAAATGTTTTTGTTTGGTAAGGCAGTTGATGGGCAGTGATAGGGACTGGGGTTGCTTGTGGGGTTTTGTGTAGTTGTGGGTGGGGGGAGGTTTTTTGGAGGGGTTTAGGATTTCTGGGGAGAAGAATGTGGCTTTTATATTGTAGCAGATTCACTGCCTATAGAGGTAGGCTAGAGTCAGCAAGAAGGAAGTGAACTGCTTAAAGTCCTGCAGGAGACACCTAATTAGGTTGCAGAGAGCTAATCAAGATGCAAGCCTAATTAGGACCAGGTGGACAGTGAATAAATAGGTAGCCACCCAGGTATGATAATCAGCTCCAGCCAATCCCTGGAAAGCAGAAGAAGCAGCCTGCTCAGCTGGCCTGGAGGAACTGTAACAGGAAGGTTGCTGTTTTGGCTGATAAACTAGGTAATCCTGCTGGTAAAGACTAGATGGAGTAATCCTCTACCCCCATGGATAAGGGGAATAAGCCAAAAGAACTGATGTGTCAGGCCATTAAGCCACGATGCTTGTGAAGGAGACAAACCTGGAATGAGGCAATCCTCTACCCCCCTCCTCCCGGACAAGGCTACGCAGACAGCGTGGAAGACCAAGGTGAATCCTTTCTATAATTAAGTGCCTCATGAGAGAGCTAGAACTGTGTGTCTATTTGCAAGGCTGAAAGAAGAACTAGGCATTAACAGAGTCAGGAAGAACACAAAGCCTGGAACCTAGGGTAAAGACTTGGAGGGCCTATGAGGTCATATAAAGGATTATATCTAGTGGGGAAGGACTTTATGTTGATTACAGTTTGGTTGGGGACTCACTTATTGGAGAAACCCTGCAAACCTGGTGGAACGAGCCCAGCTGTTAAGGTGAGAAGAGGATGTTAAAACCCTGGGCTGGGATGCTAGACCATGAGATAAATAAATGAATGTGTTTGATTATTAGTTGGATGAAAGCCCTGTCAAGGGATCATTGTTTTCCAGTAGGCATTGTGGTTGATACCCCTGGAAGGGGTGACTTGTGTGCCCTTCAAGGGCTAGGAAAAGACTATTTGGGTGGACAGGGAACTGAGGTAATTCCCTGAGCGGCTCCTCCATAGACAGAGAGACGACCTGTTCACATGTTTTAGGATTTTTTTTATGGATTGTAAACCACTTTGAGATGTTATGGGAAAGGTGGCATGTAAGTCTAAACAAGTCAACCAACCAACCATGTATTCAATGGGAACCTGAGTTAAATTTGAAACCAGGTCTGGAAGCCTATGTGGTGAATAGGAAAAGAATTATGGGTGTGAGAGGTCTCAGCCTGAAGTAAGTGTCTTCACCATAACCAGTCTCTATATACATATATTCCACTCAGGAACCCTTAGTATTCCCAGTGGAGCCAATCCTAAGCCCTGTGGATCCTGTGCATGTGCACATGTACACAATATCTGTGCAGCACAATATACCTGCAATGAAGGTCCATGTGGCTTGTGCATGGTTGCGCACAGGATCTGTGAGGCTTGGGATCAGCCCCATTGTCTTTATTTTAGCAGTCTGGGTTTTCTGGGCTAAACTTCCTAGTGTACCACAGCAGAACCCTTCAGTTCAGGCAATATCCCCCTGGCCTTACCCCTCTCTTGCTGCTCTCAGCAGTAGTCCTACTTTCCCAGTAGTCTCTCCCAACTCTCCTCCCCAGCTCTGAGCTTATATCCATGACTTTTCTCTGTGGGCTGCCTACAGCTACAGCCACAGCCCAGACACAGCTGCAGACATGCTCCAGACGCTTCCAGTGTAGCACCAGCAGGCCCGATACCACCTACACACAGCCGTGCAAGCTATTTTAAAGGGCCAGTGGTTTGCAGGGACTCTGCCCTGTTACAATGGACAAATGGGACAAGCTGGTAATCATGGAATGAACAGTAAAATGGCAAAATGTCAGCATGGTAAGTGGCAAAATAGGTAATAGCAGTAAATTGATAATATTGGCTACTCACTGGCTACTGTTTAGTTATCAATTGATAACCAGTGATTAATCGATCAATTTGCTTACCACAAATTGGACAGGTACTGATTCACAGAGAGAACCATTTCAGTTCTAGCCCACAGCCTGAGTGCAGCATCACTGCTGTGGGTTCCCACCTTCCTCTCCCTTGTAAGGGAGAAAATGGTGGATTTGTCTTCCCATAAAGACTTCACAACTCCTGGGCATCATTTCAAAACAACTCACAAACTACCTTTCTTCTACTTATAGAAGAAACATTGTAATAACAAAAAATCCTAAGAGCTGAGGGAGTGTCCTGAATTCTGTTTCACAGCTACACACATCAATAGTCTACGAGAACTGCAAGCAAAGTTAGCAGTTTTGTTGCTTTTCTCTTCCATGTGAGGACTGATATAAATAAAAAGGCACACTTGTTGCGATTAAATAAGCAAGATGATAAATGCACAAAATGAAAGTCCGTTACAATCATGCTTCCCACCCCCTACCCTGAAAACAGTGAATTTGGATAATGCCTCCTTCCTTTGAGAAGCTTTCAGTGGTTCATACTTCAAAATAAAAACCACCAAATAGTCAATCAGTTTTCTCATCAGTTGGATACCATAAGGATTCACTTTTAAGAAATAACACAAACTGACAAGAGAACAGCTGTGTGTTCCAACCAGTGAATGGACTCTCTCAAGTTCAGAAAGAGAAAATCTTTTTTATTTCTAAGACGATGTCACATTTAACAATAGCAGAAAAAGAAAATACAATAGCAGAAAAATGGTATACATAGATAGGCTTGGAGGTGTAAGTGTAGAATGAAGGTGTGATTAACAAGAGCAAGAACAAAAAGAAACATGTTAATCATTATTTTTCTTTTTCCCTAATGCTAACTATGTAATGATGCAGAAAGACTAATTAAGTTAATGCACTGTCTCTAAGATTTTTTTCTGAAACTGCAGATGCTGAAGTTTGCCCTTCATTATACAGTTTAGCATTTCAAGGATTCCTCTTTCAACTAAAACACATCCCCAAGCCCTGCTAAGCCTCATCAAATATAGCAGTCTGAAAAATGCATTTTTTGTCCTTGACAACTGATATTTTTCATGAATGATGAATTCAGTCTCTGACTACACTATGCAATTTAGTGGAATACTCACACTTTACAATTATTTAAAATGTTTTCATATAATTGTAGATTTGGTTTGGAAGACTCCCCAAGTCCAACTCCCTTTACCACAATAAGGTGAAGTGGCTTACCCAACTCACTCACCATATAAGAACTTGAGCTGGGATTAGAACCTAGGTGTCCTGAGTCCTAACCCAGGCCTTGTTTACTGGGCCACATTGCAATTGTAGTATATTTTATTTCTAGATACAAGTAAGAATAGGCATAATCTGCATTGGAGACAGAGGACGATTTTACACGAGCGGGTCGACGTGGTGCAACCCACTTGCGCGATATTTCAAAATCCTACAATGTTGGATTAGACAAGATGAACAGAATAATTTATTTACGCATGAGGCCAAAAAATAGACAAGATGGAAGTCTGGGATCACGTGCTTTGAAGGTGGTCACGCATTGTTTGCAGACGGCGAATTAAATACCTTGATTGAGAGGTATTTAATTTGTGGTTGGCATACGTTGCGTGACCGCCTTCAAAGCACGTAATCCTGGACTTCTGTCTCGTCTAATCCTGCCTTGCGGTATTTTGAAATATCATGCGAGCGGGTCGCACCACAGTGACCCGCTCATGTAAAAGCTAGGGATGTGCGAACAGATTGTGGTTCGGTTGTTTGGTCGTTTGGTTCAGGAGCCGAGTTCGGGTTCAGTCTGGGAACTGAGTTCGGGTTCAGTCGTTCATCAGTTCAGTCATTCAGAAATTAGTCTAGGTATCACTTGATCGCGTCGGAAACTGGAAATTCGAGTTCATGCAGAGCTTGTGTGGAAAGAGAGCATGTGTGTTGTGGCTGTTTAGTTTTGTTTGGTTTGTTTTGGCTGTGTTGGACTGTGTGTCGGTTTGAGTGTGTTGTTTTGACTGGTTGGTGAGTTGGTGGGTTTGTTTGTGTGTGGGACTAAAAAAAAAATGAAGAGGGTCAGGCTTGACAGGACCTCCTGGAAGGCCAAGGTGGTGGAGCTGGTGGAAGAGGAAGAGCCTGAGTTTGCTGCCGCTGGACTTTCGGTGGTCGGCTCCTCATTTGAGAAGCAAGAGCTGGGCACAGGAGGTGCTGCCAGGTTTGCAAACTTTATTTTTACTTTGAGGACAAGAAGAATACTACCCTTTAGAGTGAGCTCACTGGTGTGCGGGTGGGTGTGTGGGTTGGTGGTGGTCAGTCAGGCACAAACAGTGGACATCAGCGGGTGGCATCAGATGTCTTCCACAGAGAGAGAGGGTCTGAGGGCCTCTTCCAGCAGTCCGGCATGAGCCAACGGAAGCACCCACCCAAACACGTGCCAGCCATCCCTAACAAGGGTCTCTTGTTGCTATCCCTAGCACCCCAAAGATGGCAAGATTTTCACGTGCCAGTCAGGGCCTCTCCATTAACATTCCTCCCTAACAGTAGGGCAGGATTTGCACGTGCCAGCCAGGGTCTTTCTAGTTGCCATCCCTAGCGCCCCAAGGAGGACTGGATTTGCACGTGTCAGCCTGGGTCTCTCCATTGCCATCCCTCCCTAGCACCCAAATAAGGGCAGGATTTGCACGTACCAGCCAGGGACACTGTCTCCCATTGCCATCCCTAACACCCCAAGGATGGAGGACTAGAGGCATCATAATAAATGCATGATATTACTTAGGTGTTGTTTATGTGTTCCTGCTTCAGAGAGGATGAAAAATCAGATGATGGTGCTGGTGCCATATGCAGGACACCAACACGGAGGTCGCCAGTGCCACTGCCAGACAGCAGGCGCACAAGGTCTGGTGTCTGGCAGTGGTATTAGAGGCATACCGGATTTGCCATCTGCAAGGTAAGGCATGGGGGATGGAACAACAGGGAATTGATTGCCCTATGACCTGTTAGGAATGGAAGTCCCCTGCAAAGAGAGATTGGCCACCCACCCACTTGTGGAGACAGAATGCAGGCAGGGCTTGACAGACCATTGGTCTGACACAGTATGGCACTTCTTATGTTCCTATCTTTTTATGTTCTTCAGATCTGCGGCAAAATATTTAAAAGGGCCAGCCAGGGGACCACATCGAGCCTAATTGCCTATGTAGAGAATGTCCACGGGAAGATTATGAGGCGGCAGGACTCTGGCGTGGCTGTGGAGCATCATTGCCAGAAGAAGGAGGGAAGGCATGCCAGAACTGATGCCATCAAAGCCCTTCCCCCTCCTCCAGCTCTGCTGAGGTGTCCCCCCAGGAGGAGTCTTCAGTGGCAAAGGCTTTTCTGGCCGAAGTCCAGAAGCCAACCCAGGAATTCAAGGATGGCCTATGACTGCAAGCAGACACTATGGAGAACCAGCTGGTGAAAAGGTTCCAGGAGGTCAAGGTAGGGAAAGAGACAGTGGAGGCATACTCTCGATATGTTTCTGTTGAGATGGCTGACCTATAACTCTACCGCCAATCGGTCTCCAGGTGGTAGGCAGCCGTGGCAGGGGCCGTGGACTTTGCCATACAACATGGCTACCAAATTCCGGAGAATGGGAAGCCTGCCCCTGGGTCCCATGTGCCACTTTTGCCTTTCCCCCAAGTTCTGGGGGACAGACCCAAAGAGTAGACCCCTTAAGTCTCCTTTCTTTATATATATATTAATGTTTGTTTTTGGTTTTATAATGTTGTTGTTCTTGTTGTTTAAAGAGTTTTAATAAAATTTCTGTTTGTTGTTAAGAGCTTTGTTTGAACTGACCAACCTTTTATCACTTTCAGCTGAAGTTATGGCAGGTGACAGAATCTCATATAGCTTGTCGATCCCTACCGGCAGCTCCTGGCACCACATGTAGTGTAGGTAAGGTATTAACCCAAAGATGTGCCAGCAGCAGGGTTTCAGCTTGCAGACAGACATGAGGGGCATGGCTTGTGTCAGTGTGGGTGTGCCAGAGAGAAAGAGAGACAGGCTCATTGGCAGCGGGCAGCAGGCGGTGGGTGTTGGTGGTAAGAGGGGCTTTTTTTTTCAACAGCTTCAGTGGGCATCCGCGGGTGGGTGCGGAGGAGTAGGCTGGTGGGGGAGGGCATGATGACGTGTGGGCACCAGGCTTCTGGATGCAGTGGAATGGAATGACAGCCCCCAATTGACTGGAATGATGGTCCCAGAATCTCGTTGATGGTTCTTGGGATGGTTGATGACTGATTCAGGTATAGTGGAATGACAGCCTATGGGAGCTGAATGATGTCCCTAGAATTAGTGCATGGTTGGTCACACTTCATTCAATCATGTGATAGGTGGTAGCAGGTACAGGAACGCACACAGGCAGGCAGGCACATATAATATGTTGTGTGTTATTATTTCCATCTCATTCTGGTAAGTTTGCTGGTGGATGTGGGCACAGATGAGAGCTCTCGCTGGTTCTGGCAGGTGTCAGGAAGCTTGAGCTGGATAAACCTCTCCCCCTCCATTTCTCTCATTCTAGCTGGGAACCTCTCTCTCTCTCTCTCTCTCTTTCTCTCTGGCCATATAGTGCCGGTGACAGCATGGGTGGGACCGTGTCTGTCTCTCATTCTAGCATTGGGGACACTCTCTCTCTCTCTCCATGAACAGAAGGCTGCTAACTCATAAAGAAAAGGTGGAATGACAGCACCCCATGAGCGGAATGACAGGGCACAAGAACCCTGAGGGTGGGTTCTGGGAGTAGGGTGGCAGCTTCTGGATATTGGAAAGAGCCCTCCCTCCGAGTAGCGTAAGAACCCCAATGGTGGTTCCCAGGGCTGGAGTGACTATTTCTTGCTATCCATGAATGTCAGGCCCAAGAAACCTGAGGGTAGGTCCTGGGGCTAGAGTGGCACTGTCTAGATATTGGACACAGCCCTCTCTGCCAGTAACATAGGCCCCAGAACCCTGATGGTGGCTCCCAGGGCTGGAGTGGCTGTTTCTTGATGCCATGGAATGACAGCACCCTGTGAGCAGAATTACGGGTTTCAGCTTTGTCCACAGGCTGGGCAGCCTGGCAGCGTGGCATGAGAGGCAGGAAGGCTTTGATCTATGTCACAGGGGTGGATGGGTGGTCAGTGTGGCATTCACAGGAGGCAGGCAGGCTAGGCTTTGATCTAGGACATCTGGGCAGGCGGGCAGTAGGGCAGCATGGCATGAGCAAAAGGCAAGCAGACTGCAGCAGGTTTTGATCTAGGCCACCTTGCGGGTGGGCAGGCGAGCAGTGTGACATGATAGGCAGGCATACTGAGGCAGGGTTTAAGCTTTGCAACCTAGATGGGCAGGCAGACAATGTGGCATGAGCAGAAGGCAGGCATACTGAGGCAGGCTTCAAGCTTTGCAACCTGGGCAGGTGGGCATCGTGGCATGAGAGGTGGACAGGCGGACTGGAGCAGGCTTCAAGCTTGGCGGAAACCTGTGAAGGCAGACAGGCAGCGTGGCATGAGAGGCAGGCAGGTGGTCTGGGGCAGGCTTTGAGATTGGCAACCCAGGTGGGCAGACAGGCAGTGTGGCATGAGAGGTAGGCAGACAGACTGGGGAAGGCTTAGAGCTTGGCAGAAACCTGTTGCGGCAGACAGACACCTTGACATGAGAGACAGGAAAGTGGACTGAGGCAGGCTTTGATCTTGGCAGCAACCTGGGTGGGCAGACAGGCAGTGTAGTATGAGAGGCAGGCAGGAGCTCTGGGGTAGGCTTTGAGTTAGGCAACCTGGGCAGGCAAAGAGGCAGTGTGGCATGAGAGGTGGTAGAGTAGGCAGGCTGGAACCTTGGCAGGGCACTCGGATAGACTGGCGAAGACTGTGCAGCGAGAGAGACAGTCAGTCAGATAGGCAGGCTGAGATCATCTAGTCAGAGGCCAGCTGGCAGACTTACAGTTTCCCAATGCCACCCTGCATCATGAGGTCAGTCAGATAAGCCGGCTGAGGCCATCTAGTTTGAGAGAGAGAGTGGGGGGCAGGGCGGGTGCCAGGAATTGGGAGGGAGGGACAGCACCTTGGCAGCAGTAGCCCTATCCCAGGTTGAACAGGAGGAGCCCCATTCCAAGACTGCCCCTGGAATGGGATGGAATGTGCCACTGCCCCATCAATCCTTGTCCAGGGGCAGGTCAGGGAATCCCAGCAGCGGAAGGTTCACCTTGATGAACAACAACTGTTCCACCAACTTGGCCCCCAGTCTCAGGTGGTGTGGGGGAGCAAATGTCCCCCACCATGGAGAATACCCGCTCGCTGGGACACTGGTTGGTGGGCAGGACAGTATACCCTTCGTCACTTTCGACAGGGTCGGCCACATGTTGGCCTTGCCGACCCAGTGGGCTACGTGTTCTCTGCTGGGATTGATGCATGGCTCCTCCTCCAGGTAGGTGTCATGACTGCTTAGGCGCCATCACACTCCCTCTGGTAGCTTTGCCTGGGCACCACCTCCACCACTGTCCTCAGCCACGCTGCTTGCCGTATTGTGGAGGACCCCATGCTCCCCAGAGTGGCCTGCACATAGGGTGAGATGCTTTTTTGCTGCTGGCAATAGAACTGCTGCTGCTGCTGCTGCCACTAAGGCTGGGAGCAGGGATAGACCCAGCTGGCTGAAAGGGGTGGCTGCTCCCATTCCCACCATTCCCTGGGGCATCCTGCTGCATAGCCCGCTCTGCCCACCAGACCCTCTCCACCAGGTCACCCTTCCAGTGGCCATAGAGTTCTGTCTGACTTGCCATGCTGCCCTTGACCATGGGTGTGTGTGTGTGTGTCCAGCATTGTTGCCAGGACATAGTCCTCCAGCTGCAGGAGCTCTACAAACCACGCCTTCAGACCTGCCTTCAGCTTCCACGCTGGGTCAAGCGCTTCATCGGCCATCTTCCTGCCCTCAGGGCCACAATCCTGCCCCTGAGAATCTCATCTAGCCTGGACTGCTGGGGATCACCTCAGCAATAGGGGACATTGGTGGCCCTGGAGGAACAATCAAATCACGTGTCAGTGCTCCAGAAGCAGGAGAGACAGCCACAGTCTCATGTCCTGAAGGTCTTCCAGTGCCCTGCATGACACTTGAGGACGCTGACAGGAGGCACCGCTGAACCACCCCCAGACTAGTGCCACTGCTGGGAGCCTCTGAAACCTGACTGCGAAAACAAGCCTGTGCAGTTTGGGGCATGGTGATGAGCTCTGGCTGCTGCTGCTGCATGCTGCCACTCCTCTGCCATGGCCCCTACCACCACCTCTGCTACTTGCCGCATTACCTGCCTTACTGGCAGCAGACCGGCTTCTCCTACTTCCCTTCTCCATCTCCTTAAACTCAAAGAATGCACAGCACACAAAGATTTTATATATATATATAATTTTTTTATTCAAATTTTTAATCTAATATTAAAATATATCTATCTACACTAAATCTAACTATTAACTATTCTAAAACCTATGGAACTAAATGGAATATCCTAATAACTACAAAGACCTAGTCCTACACACACACTATAAAACAAACAATCACTACACACTATCTCTATCTATCTGTATAACTAAGCTAACTCCTACAACTATGGGTGAAAACAGACATGACGCTAACCATCCTTTAGTGGTTACTTATGCATGTTTCAGGGCTGTATTGGTGCCCTATGCAGTCCTGCAACATGCATAAATGACCACCAAGAGTGGTTAAAGGGTGGTTAGCGTCATGTCTGTTTTCACCCGTAGTATCTAATCTATAATAACTATATGTAATAACTATCTATCTATTTATGTATGTATACAATATTACACAGGGATGGGGGGGGGAAACACAAAGAAGACAGGGAGGGGTACAAAACTGAAATGAAACCTAAATCATTCTAATAATCCTACTCTAAATAAATCCAAAAACAGGGGAAGGGAATCAGGGATGGAGGAATATATAGAGG
>QEPC01002952.1:60156-73674 GCA_003113815.1 Sphenodon punctatus | reverse complement strand
ATCATTTACTGCATTACTGCATAAATGAATGTTAGTATTACTACAATTACCATTACTGCATAACTGAAAAATGGACACCAGGCCATTCTGTGCATGTGTAGCCCTTTTCCAAAATGGTGTTAACATTTTGGATAAGGGTGGCTGATCTATGCCTGCACAGCAAGGCCTGGTGGCGATTTTGCACATGCACAGTTAGTCTGGGGAGGAGGGAGGGGTTAGTGAGATTATCATGATTTTTGGCACCATTAGTGGGATCTTGCTAAGGGTTCCTGATTCTCATAAGACTGCTATGAGAACCAAAATTATTCTCAGTTCTGCCCTAAACACTCTACTCTAAACCAGATCTGGAAGGAGGGAGTAAAAACAAATTATAGGTGATAAATGGTAATTCAATAAACTTTTATGTATGGTATTGTGGTAAATAGTTAATTCAGTTAACTATATGCTAATCGGATAGCTTTTATGAGGGTATTCAGATCTAAAATGGACCAATCACATTAGTTTTTTAGTTTTTTTTTTAAACTTCACCAAATGGTACAGCTAGTGACAAAATAGTACACCAAATAACAAAATGCTGAAATACCAATGTGTACAAAGTGATGAATACTGAAATATCAATTTAATGAAATAACAAATGCTATAATAATGAGTTGAAAAAATTGCAGAAGCAAAGAACAAAAATAAAGATTCAAAAAGCAAATTAAGGTGGAAATGAATACCCATCCTGGTATTTCAGGGAATGGTAGGATAGAAATATTCCTTTCATATTTTCTTTGTTTAAATGAATATAAATATATCAAAATTGGTATTTATTTCCATACTTCTTTCAAGTCTACTTCAAAGTCAAAGTGTGCATGTTAGGAAGTTGTCCTGGTGTATCTCAAATGGATAAAATTTGCTTTTTAGATAATTGGTTCATCTGCTGGGTTTAAACCTGGCTTAAAATTCATGAAAACCTAATTCTGAATTCCATGCCAGAATTGTATTGAAAATGTTTGTGCATTAATGCATTTTCCAAAAAAGATATAACACCATAAACACAATGGGCATTTTTACACTCTCTTTACTTTCCCAGACTTCAAAGTCCAGGATTGGTAAACTTGTGCATGGGGAGTTCAGATTCCCCCTTAGCGGAAGTCGGCCAAGTGCCATTGTAAACAGCGGTGCATGGAGACTTCTGCATGTTTCGTGACCCAGACTTGTACGTCCCTGAGGACTTACAAGTCCAGGTCATGAAACATGTGGAAGTTGTCAAGAATATTTCAGCTCTACCAGGAGTAGTCAGGCTTCCCACTCAACACCATCCCAAGAAGCTATGCTTGTCAGCCCTTTTCAGTCCTTGGGAACTTATAAGTCCAGGTCACAAAACATGCAAAAATCTCCAGGTGGCGCTGTTTACACCTGTACCCAGCAGACTTCTGGGATGGTGAGCATTTAAACTCCAGACGTACGTTCACTGAACCCAGACTTTGAAGTCTAGGAAAAATCATGTGTGTGTAAAAACACCTGATGTAAGCCAAGCACCATAGACTGAGTTACAAATAATCCTTGTCATACAGTAAAATATTTCACAATATATTTAGCTGAGAAATTTGAAAATCTATTCAATTCAATGGGTGAAAACAGACATGATGCTAACCACCCTTGGTGGTCATTTATGCACGTTTCAGGGCTGCATAGGGCACCAATACAGCCCTGCAACATAATTTGTTCATAGATAACCAATGCATACGTTGGGTATGTAAAATGAAATATTCACAATGAGCAGCTCTTTCAGCTCTGTCGTTTATTGTTGTTGCCCATCATACAATCCTGTTAGAAGGATGGACCTGAGTAACATGTCTGAAACTAAAGGGAAGCTGTAGGGTTAAAATGAAAATCCCAGATTAATAAACTGAAATGCTAATGCCTCTTTTGGGAACTGACTCATTTGGTATATTTCAGAAATAAAGCCTGGTTAAATTTACAAAGATTTTTATAATATCACTTGCCCTTTTCACAGTCTTTATATTTATTTAATAAATCAAGAGCATGAAATTCTTTGGCATTAGAAGGCGGGGAGACTTTTTCAGCTGTGCCTCCATGTAAACACCTGCAATCCTGAATCTAAATCCATTTTCAATGGCAGCCTTAGAACCGTGCAGAATTGGAAGTTTCATGAAGTGCTCTTTTGATTCTTTAGCCTAGTTTTAAGAACTTCTCCTCTGTATTTTAAATACATTGTCTGCCATACCCTTCCTAATTTAGATTAATACAAACTGTATTCTTAGATTGAAGAAGGGCTGTGTCTTAGTAGGAATTAGCGCTTGTAAGAATATACATATTTGTAGATGTTGGAAAATGTGTCACTTTGATAATTCCTTACTTTGGTTCTTTGTCACTTTAGTATTTGTAAATTACAAATTCTGGATTAATACCGGTTTACTGGTACTGGATCTTTTACATTGATTTCAATGGAGAACTGTGTACCCATTGAAATNAAAATGGACACCAGGCCATTCTGTGCATGTGTAGCCCTTTTCCAAAATGGTGTTAACATTTTGGATAAGGGTGGCTGATCTATGCCTGCACAGCAAGGCCTGGTGGCGATTTTGCACATGCACAGTTAGTCTGGGGAGGGGGGAGGGGTTAGTGAGATTATCATGATTTTTGGCACCATTAGTGGGATCTTGCTAAGGGTTCCTGATTCTCATAAGACTGCTATGAGAACCAAAATTATTCTCAGTTCTGCCCTAAACACTCTACTCTAAACCAGATCTGGAAGGAGGGAGTAAAAACAAATTATAGGTGATAAATGGTAATTCAATAAACTTTTATGTATGGTATTGTGGTAAATAGTTAATTCAGTTAACTATATGCTAATCGGATAGCTTTTATGAGGGTATTCAGATCTAAAATGGACCAATCACATTAGTTTTTTAGTTTTTTTTTTAAACTTCACCAAATGGTACAGCTAGTGACAAAATAGTACACCAAATAACAAAATGCTGAAATACCAATGTGTACAAAGTGATGAATACTGAAATATCAATTTAATGAAATAACAAATGCTATAATAATGAGTTGAAAAAATTGCAGAAGCAAAGAACAAAAATAAAGATTCAAAAAGCAAATTAAGGTGGAAATGAATACCCATCCTGGTATTTCAGGGAATGGTAGGATAGAAATATTCCTTTCATATTTTCTTTGTTTAAATGAATATAAATATATCAAAATTGGTATTTATTTCCATACTTCTTTCAAGTCTACTTCAAAGTCAAAGTGTGCATGTTAGGAAGTTGTCCTGGTGTATCTCAAATGGATAAAATTTGCTTTTTAGATAATTGGTTCATCTGCTGGGTTTAAACCTGGCTTAAAATTCATGAAAACCTAATTCTGAATTCCATGCCAGAATTGTATTGAAAATGTTTGTGCATTAATGCATTTTCCAAAAAAGATATAACACCATAAACACAATGGGCATTTTTACACTCTCTTTACTTTCCCAGACTTCAAAGTCCAGGATTGGTAAACTTGTGCATGGGGAGTTAAGATTCCCCCTTAGCGTAAGTCGGCCAAGTGCCATTGTAAACAGCGGCGCATGGAGACTTCTGCATGTTTCGTGACCCAGACTTGTACGTCCCTGAGGACTTACAAGTCCAGGTCATGAAACATGTGGAAGTTGTCAAGAATATTTCAGCTCTACCAGGAGTAGTCAGGCTTCCCACTCAACACCATCCCAAGAAGCTATGCTTGTCAGCCCTTTTCAGTCCTTGGGAACTTATAAGTCCAGGTCACAAAACATGCAAAAATCTCCAGGTGGCGCTGTTTACACCTGTACCCAGCAGACTTCTGGGATGGTGAGCATTTAAACTCCAGACGTACGTTCACTGAACCCAGACTTTGAAGTCTAGGAAAAATCATGTGTGTGTAAAAACACCTGATGTAAGCCAAGCACCATAGACTGAGTTACAAATAATCCTTGTCATACAGTAAAATATTTCACAATATATTTAGCTGAGAAATTTGAAAATCTATTCAATTCAATGGGTGAAAACAGACATGATGCTAACCACCCTTGGTGGTCATTTATGCACGTTTCAGGGCTGCATAGGGCACCAATACAGCCCTGCAACATAATTTGTTCATAGATAACCAATGCATACGTTGGGTATGTAAAATGAAATATTCACAATGAGCAGCTCTTTCAGCTCTGTCGTTTATTGTTGTTGCCCATCATACAATCCTGTTAGAAGGATGGACCTGAGTAACATGTCTGAAACTAAAGGGAAGCTGTAGGGTTAAAATGAAAATCCCAGATTAATAAACTGAAATGCTAATGCCTCTTTTGGGAACTGACTCATTTGGTATATTTCAGAAATAAAGCCTGGTTAAATTTACAAAGATTTTTATAATATCACTTGCCCTTTTCACAGTCTTTATATTTATTTAATAAATCAAGAGCATGAAATTCTTTGGCATTAGAAGGCGGGGAGACTTTTGCAGCTGTGCCTCCATGTAAACACCTGCAATCCTGAATCTAAATCCATTTTCAATGGCAGCCTTAGAACCGTGCAGAATTGGAAGTTTCATGAAGTGCTCTTTTGATTCTTTAGCCTAGTTTTAAGAACTTCTCCTCTGTATTTTAAATACATTGTCTGCCATACCCTTCCTAATTTAGATTAATACAAACTGTATTCTTAGATTGAAGAAGGGCTGTGTCTTAGTAGGAATTAGCGCTTGTAAGAATATACATATTTGTAGATGTTGGAAAATGTGTCACTTTGATAATTCCTTACTTTGGTTCTTTGTCACTTTAGTATTTGTAAATTACAAATTCTGGATTAATACCGGTTTACTGGTACTGGATCTTTTACATTGATTTCAATGGAGAACTGTGTACCCATTGAAATAAATGGAAAAACCAAAAACCTCCCACTCCCCCTCCCAGACTGTGCGGGTGGAAGGGGGGACACCCCCCACCCACCCTTCCCAGCCTGGATTTTAAAACAATTTCCCCTAAGTCCCCTAGTGCGCCAGGCTCCGGGCCACCACCGGCGACCCAGACCCAGCACCAGCAACAGGTAAGTACTGGTACTGTACTGATCCTTGGGGTGGGGGGTGGTTTAACACACACCACACCCCAGGGATCACCCTACCTCCCCACCCAGGGATTGCCTAATGCCATTGCCATGCCTACCTTGAGCTCCGGGCAGCTGCGGCGGCGGTCCGGGGGCTTCAGCGCTGGCTGTGACTGCCAGCTTCAGCACGCTACTAGGCCTTCCGGGGAACTTCTGGAAGTTCTCCGGAAGGCCTAGTAGCATGCTGAAGCCAGCAGCCACAGCCAGTGCTGAAGCCGCTGGCGCTGCCACCACCCAGAGCTCAAGGTAGGCGATCCCTGGGTGGGGAGGTAGGGTGATCCCTGGGGTGGGGTGTGTGTTAAACCACCCCCACCCCAGGGATCAGTACAGTACTGGTACTTACCTGCTGCTGGTCTGGGTCTGGGTCGCCAGCAGTGGCCTGGAGCCCGGCGCACTAGGGGACTTAGGGGAATTTAAAAAAACTCCAGGCTGGGCAGGGTGCATGGGGGGTGTCCCCCCTTCAACCCACGCAGCCTGGACTCAGGGAGGGAAAGTGTTTGGGGACTTTTTGTATTTTTTTTTACATTGCGGACATTCATTTGAATGGCCGCAATGTAAAAAAATCCAGCACTGGGGATCCGGTACCAGACCCAATAATACCAGAATAATCCAATACTGCCGGTACACCAAAATACTGGCAGTATCGGATACCGGATGATCCGGTAGTCCCACCCCTAGTTAATGGTGGTGTGCCTCAGTTTAGTAAATGGTGGCTTAAGCACTTTTCTGGGTCATGGCTTAATTTTGGTGCCAGGCAGTTTATGACTGGTGTTTGAGAACAAGTCTCATGCGTAACATCCCAAGAGTGTAACTACTAGGATCTACTCCCTTGCTTCTACAATGAAGGGTGTGTCCCTCAGTTGTTCGCTTATCAGTTCTCACAACAGTGAGACAATAGTCAAGATGAAGCCCTCTAGCGCATCTAATGTTTAGTATCTGCTTAGAGACAAGCAAGGCCCTTTTTGTCAAGTATGAGACTTGGCCTGTGAAAAACGGATAAGAAAAAAATAAAAGGAGAGCATAGTCACAAGGATATTGTAGATTAAATGAAAAGTTAGAAAGAACAAATGAAGACAGAAAAAGAAAGGCGGCCTTTTAAAAGCAGACTATGGAAAATAGTAATTATAAGGAAAAAGGACGAGCAAAGTTCCAATTTATCCAGTTAATTAACTTCTAGCTGTCTTCTTGATCCTTAGAATTTTAATAATTATTAAAGTTAAGAAGGGAAAGAAAGACATCTATCAGTACCTTAGGAAGCAGACTAAGACTTTGCTGCCTCTGTTTAAGCACTTGGAATTATTAATAGTGAAAACTAGACTAGATAAAATACTGAACATCTTTTTCTAAAGTGGAGTCGGTATCATGAAGAATTAATACAACATCGACTCTGAGATCACTTGACATGGTTCTAGGGCTGAAGGAGTACAATTTTTTTTTTTTCTTGAGAGAATTCTCATGAGTTCAGCCACTGTGATTGATTTCCAGGTAATTGCCTGAGCCTGTGATGAATTCTTGGTGAAAAATAAAAATAAAATATATATATTTTTTAATGCACATGTGCACATGGCTGCCATCCTTAACCAAAATGACAACAAGAGAGTCGCTGCTATTTTAGTTACTGGTGGCAGCCATTTTACATGTGAGAAAAATGGCCCAGCAGCCATTTTACACATACGCAATCTGTTGACATTAACCAAAATGGCACTAACACTATTGCTGCCATTTTAGTTAAGAGTAGTGGCAATTTTGCGCATGCACAAATGGATGGTGGCCATTTTGTGTGTGCACATTTATTATTATTTTTTAAAATAGAGTCAGAGTCACAAGGCACCCCAACCAATTTTAGAAAAAGAGGATCCAGATGTCCCAAGCAAGCAAGACAGACACACCTATGCTTCAGGGGAAGGCGAAAAACCCTTAGCCAACTGCCTATCTGCCCAGATGGAAAATTGCTTCCAGACCCCAAATATAGCAATTGGTTAGACCCTGAGCATGTGTGCAGGCCCCACGAGCAAGGCACCTGATATACAATATAGTACCTAGCCTTAAGAATGAGATAGCTTGATGAGAATTTGGTGAAACTTTATTCGGTATCCTAGGTCTTCAGTTTGTTCCAAGACTAATCAAGAACCAGGATTTCAGTTAAATTTCTCACTTTTGCAAGATCTTGTTTCAGCCCTTGTTGAAATGTATATTTTGTGTGTGTTTTAGATTCTATTCTCATGCCACTGAAGCCAAATGAGTAATAGTAACGTAAGGCTCAGACAATCCAGGGGAAATGTGGCTAATAGTGTCCAGAACTATCATGTGTTGGGCAAGTTCACTCTGCCAGAAGTGAGATCCATGCCCTCACAGGGTCTGTGGGATGGACCATTCTGTGAGATTGGGGGTATGTTCTGCTAGGCATACAAGGATTACCAGCCAGCCTAGAAGTGTTACAGGGTCATCTGTGTTGGAGTGGGGAGGGTGGCAGGCACAGGACTGGTGTCTACAGATCAGAGGTCTCTGATTAGTTTAGTTCATGCTAGTTCTAGCAAAGGATAAGTGATTTAATCTGAGTAGTTAAAGCCAACATATATGTGGCCTAGGCTGAAATGTCAGCTTGAAGAAGCCTGGAAAAGAGGTCTGGAGCATCAGTGGAACAAAGATTGGGAGTCAAGGCTGAGACACAAATGGGTGACAGGAACAGGAGATGAAGAACTAGAGATAGAGTTCACCCACTGCTACAGGGCAAGATGACAAGTAGCTTTGATGACCAGGGCTATGAGGTGTGTAAATACGAAAGTGAAGGTCTTCAGCAATGAATCATAAAGCGCATTCCCACGTACAGAAAAATGTTGGTATTTCTGAATGCAGGCAATTTAAAAATGTGCTTGCATTTATTCACACCAGCATTTAATTTGCGCATTCAAGCAGTTTTAAAGAATGCGCCTTTCACGTTCCCACAAGCCCCTCAGGTGGGGGGGTGGAGAGGAGGAGGAGTGGCTGTCACAGCACCTCGCTTCCCAGGCTCTCGGCTCCCGGAGAGGGGAGAGGAGCAGAGTCGACAACGGGGAATCCATGTAACTGTTACACAGCACCTCGCTTGCCCGGCTCTTGTCTCAGCTCCTCTCCCTTATCCTGGACCCAAGAGCCAGGGAAGTGAGGCGCTATGTAACTGACATGTAACTGACTAGCCTAGTCAATATCATGTTAGTTACACAGCGCCTTGCTTGCCCGGCTCTTGGCTCAGCTCCTCTCCCTTCTCCGGGACCAGAGAGCCAGGGAAACGAGGCACTGTGTGACTGACATGCAGACACCGACATTATGACAGGAGGATTTATGTGGGTCATTTCAAACCCACACTTGTAAAGGTAGGTTTTGGCTGCTTGTCAATGCACTTAAAAAACAACCACAAGGATGGTTAAACAAGTGCATACAGTCTTTCACACTTCAAGGAAATATATGGGGGAAAGAAAAAAACTCTGGTTTGCTGTATGTGGGAATGTGCTCATAGATCCCCTTAGTTTGCTCAACCATTAGCTGATTGCTTTGTCCCATTGCTTTACTTGAGCAAAAGTTAGCCAGACACCTGGGTTTGGTCATAAGCCCTTGATGTATACCAGCGATGGGTATACATGTTGGCTAGAATATAGAGCTGTTAGCCACTTTAATTGCACTCTTCCAGAGTAAATGCTTTTGGGGACTGTGGCCTTAGATGGAGATTATTGATACATGAAAGTGAGCAAGGCACCCAATTTTCCTTGAAAGTTAACAGGAGTTGGATGTCTAACTGCCTGTGTCTTTGAAGATTTCCCCCCACTTGATTTTGAAAATTATCCAGATTTTGTGAAAATTTGTTTGTTTTTTAATTTGCAAGCTTTGCATTTCATTCATTTGATTTATTTCTATTTGTTATTCAGTATCAACCCTACACCATAGAGATGCAATTCTAACCTGACTCCAGTCAATAGGGAAAGAGATCAATGGGGTTAGCATTGCAAAAGGTTCTGTGATTTTTCAATTCTTGTGTTTAAAATATTTACAACAGATTTTATGATGCCCATTAGTAACACTGCCCTTCAGCCACATTCAGATCATATTTTTTGAGGTGGGGTGGGGAGTGCCATCTGTTCCTTTAAATAGAAATCTAATAATATTATATATGGCTCCAAGGAGGGGCCCTCCATGAGATTAAAACCTTAGGATTGTCACACAAAAATTGATTAATTTTTGTTGCCATTTTCTGATGTCATTACATCTTTTTGGCACCCAGTAGATGAGTTTTATATCACTTTTATCTCTTATGATTTATTACATTGATAATTTTGTCACTGATAATATAGCAAACAGATAAGTTTGCATCAAGTATTGAAACTATGGTATTATTCACTTTCCCTGAGAGATGNCTTGTTTCAGCCCTTGTTGAAATGTATATTTTGTGTGTGTTTTAGATTCTATTCTCATGCCACTGAAGCCAAATGAGTAATAGTAACGTAAGGCTCAGACAATCCAGGGGAAATGTGGCTAATAGTGTCCAGAACTATCATGTGTTGGGCAAGTTCACTCTGCCAGAAGTGAGATCCATGCCCTCACAGGGTCTGTGGGATGGACCATTCTGTGAGATTGGGGGTATGTTCTGCTAGGCATACAAGGATTACCAGCCAGCCTAGAAGTGTTACAGGGTCATCTGTGTTGGAGTGGGGAGGGTGGCAGGCACAGGACTGGTGTCTACAGATCAGAGGTCTCTGATTAGTTTAGTTCATGCTAGTTCTAGCAAAGGATAAGTGATTTAATCTGAGTAGTTAAAGCCAACATATATGTGGCCTACGCTGAAATGTCAGCTTGAAGAAGCCTGGAAAAGAGGTCTGGAGCATCAGTGGAACAAAGATTGGGAGTCAAGGCTGAGACACAAATGGGTGACAGGAACAGGAGATGAAGAACTAGAGATAGAGTTCACCCACTGCTACAGGGCAAGATGACAAGTAGCTTTGATGACCAGGGCTATGAGGTGTGTAAATACGAAAGTGAAGGTCTTCAGCAATGAATCATAAAGCGCATTCCCACGTACAGAAAAATGTTGGTATTTCTGAATGCAGGCAATTTAAAAATGTGCTTGCATTTATTCACACCAGCATTTAATTTGCGCATTCAAGCAGTTTTAAAGAATGCGCCTTTCACGTTCCCACAAGCCCCTCAGGTGGGGGGGGTGGAGAGGAGGAGGAGGAGGAGTGGCTGTCACAGCACCTCGCTTCCCAGGCTCTCGGCTCCCGGAGAGGGGAGAGGAGCAGAGTTGACAACGGGGAATCCATGTAACTGTTACACAGCACCTCGCTTGCCCGGCTCTTGTCTCAGCTCCTCTCCCTTATCCTGGACCCAAGAGCCAGGGAAGTGAGGCGCTATGTAACTGACATGTAACTGACTAGCCTAGTCAATATCATGTTAGTTACACAGCGCCTTGCTTGCCCGGCTCTTGGCTCAGCTCCTCTCCCTTCTCCGGGACCAGAGAGCCAGGGAAACGAGGCACTGTGTGACTGACATGCAGACACCGACATTATGACAGGAGGATTTATGTGGGTCATTTCAAACCCACACTTGTAAAGGTAGGTTTTGGCTGCTTGTCAATGCACTTAAAAAACAACCACAAGGATGGTTAAACAAGTGCATACAGTCTTTCACACTTCAAGGAAATATATGGGGGAAAGAAAAAAACTCTGGTTTGCTGTATGTGGGAATGTGCTCATAGATCCCCTTAGTTTGCTCAACCATTAGCTGATTGCGTTGTCCCATTGCTTTACTTGAGCAAAAGTTAGCCAGACACCTGGGTTTGGTCATAAGCCCTTGATGTATACCAGCGATGGGTATACATGTTGGCTAGAATATAGAGCTGTTAGCCACTTTAATTGCACTCTTCCAGAGTAAATGCTTTTGGGGACTGTGGCCTTAGATGGAGATTATTGATACATGAAAGTGAGCAAGGCACCCAATTTTCCTTGAAAGTTAACAGGAGTTGGATGTCTAACTGCCTGTGTCTTTGAAGATTTCCCCCCACTTGATTTTGAAAATTATCCAGATTTTGTGAAAATTTGTTTGTTTTTTAATTTGCAAGCTTTGCATTGCATTCATTTGATTTATTTCTATTTGTTATTCAGTATCAACCCTACACCATAGAGATGCAATTCTAACCTGACTCCAGTCAATAGGGAAAGAGATCAATGGGGTTAGCATTGCAAAAGGTTCTGTGATTTTTCAATTCTTGTGTTTAAAATATTTACAACAGATTTTATGATGCCCATTAGTAACACTGCCCTTCAGCCACATTCAGATCATATTTTTTGAGGTGGGGTGGGGAGTGCCATCTGTTCCTTTAAATAGAAATCTAATAATATTATATATGGCTCCAAGGAGGGGCCCTCCATGAGATTAAAACCTTAGGATTGTCACACAAAAATTGATTAATTTTTGTTGCCATTTTCTGATGTCATTACATCTTTTTGGCACCCAGTAGATGAGTTTTATATCACTTTTATCTCTTATGATTTATTACATTGATAATTTTGTCACTGATAATATAGCAAACAGATAAGTTTGCATCAAGTATTGAAACTATGGTATTATTCACTTTCCCTGAGAGATGTCTGTGCTGAGAGCACCAACAGAGATACAACCATTCAGTTTCTGCACACCTCAAGCAGAATGGAAATGAGAAGTAAAACATTATTTTTCTTTGCTCTATCTCATGGATATCATATCCTTAGAAAGTTTTGGAATATCATTAGTTCTTCCTTTAATTTCAATGAAGTGAAATTTGGGGACAGTCCTTAAAAGTTTGCTTCACTAGTGCAAGGAACTACAAGACTTAAACCAATGCCCATAGGGTTTTCTGGGCAGTGGCTGGCTCCACTCACTGCACAGCCTTGATTCCTGGCTCCCGAGATCTTTGGTCTGTAGTTCAAGACATGGATCCAATTTCCTTGAGTGGCTCCCCTCAGTATTAAGTTTGCCTAGCAGTTACAGGAATTGGATGCAAGAATGTTTCTAGATTTGAATATCTGTCTGCCCGCTAACCTCTGTAGCTTTGCCTGCCTCTTTTCTTCTCTTACCTTCTGTGTAGAGCTGCACCGAATAGTAACAAAAATAAGAATCTGGGAGTATTTCTGAGTTTCCGAGGATCAGCTCTGAGTGTTTAGCCGGTCCTTGGCAACTGCGGAACCGCCTCACCCCCTGGGCTTTAGATCGGCCCCTGCGGTCATCCAGGGGCACCTTGCTTGAGGTCCCCGAGTTTTCCGGCCAGCCACACAGGAGAGGGAGTTCTCAGTGGCCGCACCACGGCTGTGGAGCTCCCTGCTGGTGCGGGCCCGGTTGGCTCCTGATCTCCCCTCATTTCAACGAAGTTGTAAGACCTGGCTATTCCACCAGGCATTTAGCAAGGGAGATGGGTGATGGGTGGGGGTTTGGGTTTGAGTGGAGTGGGGGGGAGGGGTATTCGGTACCTTATTTTAAAGTTGTTTTAAGTGTGCTTCTATTATTAGCTGTTTTTATATTTACATGATATGAGCCTCCCCGAGCTGGCTGAGGCAGGAGGGGTAGGATAATAAAATTTTAAAATAAATAAATAAATAAACTCTGTCGAATACTTGATACTTGGTACTGGGTAAAATACTTGGTAAAATAAAATCAAGTACCGAGTATTTTATAAGTACTGAGATCCCTTACGTAGGACCAGGAAAAGCCCTGTTGCCCATCCAAGGATTTACCCAAGTACCAAGTACTGGACCGAGTATAGGACTGATTCCTTGGTTACTCAGTACTCAATAAAACTGAATCTACTACCGAGAGACTCGGTTGATACCAAGTAATGTTGAATACTGAGTTTCAGTATTACTTTTGTCCTCATTCACCCTTTCTCCTGGCCCCTTTTGGAACAACTTCCTGGTACTTGACCTATTGCCTTCTTGTCCGTACCCTGTGTACCAGAATGCCCCTTGACTCAGATTATGGCTTCTTGACCCTGATCCTGATCCTGATTAAAGAAGAAACGAATATCTGATCTGAATTTCATGTCTTCTGAATTCATCCCATACCTCTGTCCGTTTGCCTCTTTGGATATTTGTTTGGTTATTTTGTTTCAGCTACTTTGGAATTAAAGTTATTCCAGGATTTCTGTTACTCTGTTTTGGCACTGGGTGAAAACAGACATGACACTAACCTAGGGGTGGGAAGTTTGGATTATCCGGTATCCGATACTGCCGGTATTTTGCTGTACCGGCAGTATCGGATTAATCTCTGATATCTCCGCCTGGATGTCCCGACGTCAACTCAAGCTCAACATGGCCAAGACCGAACTCCTCATCTTTCCTCCCTCCCCTTCCTCTCCCTCTAACCTGACCATCTGCATCGATGGGGTTACCATCCATCC
>QEPC01002952.1:20463-48048 GCA_003113815.1 Sphenodon punctatus | reverse complement strand
TAATTAATAGTTTATGATGCATTTCTGGCAATAACATCTATTGTACTGGTCTGATGTGGATGAAATTTTGAAAGATTGTACCCATCACTGAAGGAATCATTGGTGCTAGGTTTCATAAATATTAGATAAATGGTCCCAATTGTATAAGCAATTTCATTTTCATAGTTTGTACACACCTTTCCAGAAGTAACATCTTTGTTTTCCAACCAATATTGATGGAACTTGGATTTTTTGTATTCCTCACCCAAAGGATCATTCCTGACAAATTTAATAAATATTGGATAAAAGGTGCTGATTTTATAAGTAGTTGAACTTTTGAGGTTTTAACAGAAAATATGAGTATACAAGGTCTGAAAAATTTGGGACAAAAATGAAAAAATTAGGACATAACTGGGACCTCATACAGCAAGGTATTTGGAAGGGGGATGCATTCCAGTAATCAAGAGGCATGGTAATATCTAGGCTGGCTCACTGGCACCCCAAACACACCCTGCAGCACTGTGACAGAGGACATAAGAGAATCCCTTAATGACTCTTTCCAAAGCAGATGCTTCCAACTTCCCACTAACAAGCAGGGGAGTTGGGGTTGCAAGAGCAGAGCATGAGAATACATGATTGACATTTCTGTTGACCATTTGGCATCACAAACCCATCTTGTACCACTGTGATAAACATCAGAGAATCCCCAGTATAGGCTCATTCTCTGGAGATGCTTCCCAGGCTTCCAACTTACCAGTACCCAATCAATGCAATCAAGAAGGCTTGTAGTGGATGTTGGGAATCAAATATAAGTTTCTGCCAAGCTGCACAGCCCCCACCATGGCTAGAACTTGTGTGGCTTGTAGACTGTCTGAGTACTTTTTGTCTATCACTTTGTGCTGCAGTCTCCAGCCTCACTACACATGCTCATAAATGCAGAACTCTGCACCTACTCTCCCCCATGCCATACAGCCTTTGTGGTGCCAGTGACAGAAACTTAAGTGAGTGCTTCTGGTACCCGTTTCTCCTCTACTTTGCCCACCTCCTCTTGTCATCTTCACCCTCTCTACAAATGTTCAAAAATCAGATCTCTGCATCTAGTAAAACCTTTATAAATTAAACATGGGCAACACCTGAAGTTAATTTAAGGAAATTTGCAACTTCTGTTAAAATAACAAAATCATAATTGCTTATAAAATTTGAATCCTTTATCCAATCATTTTGAAATTTGGCAGGGATGATCCCTCTGGTGAGGGACACAATCTGTCCAAAGATGTTACAGCTGGAAATGTGCAAACCATGAAATTATTAAAGTGCTTATTAAATCAGGATCCTTTATCCAATCTTTCCAGAGTTTGGCATGAATGATCCCTCAAATTGGGGGCACATGGATTGCAAATTGGATGGAAAACGAAGATGTTACAGCTAGAAATGTGTGCACAAACCACAAAATTCAATGGCTTATAAAATCAGAACCCTTTATTAAATTTGTCAAGGTTACTTCCCTTGGTTATGGGTATAATATTTCCAAATTTCATGCACATTTAATGAAACATGAAGAAGTTACAACCAGAAATATATTTCCCATTGAAACCAATAGATAACAAAAATGGAACTTACTGAGAATTTTTGTTTTTGTAATTAACAAAAAACAGAAAAACAAACATTTTAATAACAAATGAAACAAAAACAAAAATGGGTCCCTGGTACTGCATACCTCAAGTGTAGCTGACTGTAATAGCCTGACCCAGCTGGGCTGCCCTGTGTCAAAGAACATACTACACTCCTCACCTGTCACCTTTCCCACACCCTTCAACATCAAGAGATTCTCCTCACACTCTGTATCAGATCAGGAAGAGATTATGCCGGCTGAAGGGTGAGTCAGAGTCTGGAGAACCATTTATTATTTATAGAGAGATTTCAGTGTTCAGAGTATGTTACAATCCTTACCTATATTTCACCCTCCCATTGAACCTTTGAGAGAGTCCATTTTGCAGATGCTGGACTGAGGATGAAAGATAGTGACTTATCCAAGGCGACCCAGGACCTTCCTCACTAGGCTACACTGGATTTTAGGTGGTACTGATGCTGATGAGTGGAACCTTGCCACCTCTGAGTCAGTTTTTAAATGAGCACAGTTGGGGAGGGGTGGTGTCTGCGTGGAATCAGTGGGATAGCTGCGAACCACTTACCCACAAGGGGGGTTGAGTGGGGAGGTATTCAAACAGGTCAAGGATGCATGTGAGCCCCTACCCACACATGTGTTAGCCTTCCCCCACATGGAGCAGTCTGAATTTTTCTCTGATGCTCAGTGAGTGGCCATGGAGGCATGGTGCTCTTCACACCACCTTCAGATGGGCATTTGGATTCATGTAGGATGGGTGGACCTGTGTGGTTGCATCTCATTTAAAAACAGCCTGAGCTGCACCTGCATAATGTTTCTATGTAAATCCTTCCAGTGGGCATTTTTACACACACATTAAAGTTCCAGGTTTTCCAATCTTCTGGTTTTACAAGTCCACAAGTAAGGGTGATTTCAGATGTTACGTTGTCAAAGGCCACCACAGTCAATCCCCTGTGGTGGCAGCGACCACGTAACATCTGTTGGGGGAAACTGATGTTTCCCCCCAGATGTTACCATGGCGGGGAATCACATTCGCCGCATGAGCAGCTGAAGCGGCAGGGCTGGAGGTCGCCGCGCGGCGAATGTGATTCCCGCCGTGGTGACCCCCACCGTCACATCTGGATGGCGGCCACGGGTCAGAATCCCCACAGGGAATCCGGCCCATGGCCAAAGCGGGCGAGTGCTGCGGCAGCATTGGCCGCGGCACCCGCCCGTCTCCCCAGAGGGCAGGCAGCGGGGAGCGTAGAGGGGGCGGGGCCGTGCAGCCGCACGTTGCGCTGCATGGCCCCATCCCCTCCCTGATTCCCCACCAGGATCCCCCAGCACATCTGTTACGGTGTGACGGGGTCATCCTTGCAGGGAATTCAAAATTCATTTTGCGACGGGGCGAATCCGCCCCATCACGTCTGAAATCACCCTAAGTTTCGGATGCATTTTTTTACACACACATTGCCCTGAGGCAGCCTAAAGTAGCCACAGCTGTAGACATGACAGGCTGCCATGGAAACCAAATGACCACAGCTGCCTGGAGTAAAGTTGTTTACCAGGAGAACTTTTTATACACAAAAGTTCTGGGAGAAGTTCTATGCAGAAGTTAAAAGATCTGGATGTGGAAGATCTGGGTGAGTGATTTAGACAAACAGAAAGTTCAGGATGTAACAGCAAACATCCAGAAGAAATGTGTATGTAAAACACCCAATGTGAACTCCAATACAAGAACTAAGTGTAGAGTGGTCCCACTAATCTGGGTTCCACCATGTTGCAGTGTGGACAATGATATAGTTAAACTGACCCTGTCTAGGCACAGTAGGCTTTCTATGAAAGGGAAAGCTCAAAGCTGCATGAAGCTGGAGCTTTGATGCAGATACCTGGGTATAGGCATTGCATTTTTAAAAAAAAGTTGATCTGCTTTTTGAAGGTGTGCCAGAACCTGTGTACATATTGTGCAACAACAGAGCAATAAAAATCTTGATCTTATGTCATTTATTTTTCTAGCAATGAGGAATTAAAGCACTTTAGATAACTGTGTATGTGTAGAGCAAGTAGTAGTACTCCTTGCAACCTTTTTTAATTGAATAAAAATAGATCATAGGAATTCCTTATTTTTAAGTACACATTACAAAATAATGTAAGCAAGTTACTCATGTTTACTAGTCCTGATTTTGAGTTGAAGCCACACACACCCCTGATCTCAACACTTAATTTATTTATTTGTACTCTGCCCCTCTCTCCAAGGGTGACTTGGGGCAGCACCCAATATAAAATATAATAAAATACATCAAAAATTTTAAAAATATAAATATAAAACAGCATACATAAAACAGCTCTGTGCATAAAACACAAAATCCCCTTCTCCCCTCCCAAGCCATCTAACCCAACCCACTATTCCCCACCAAATGCCTGACAGAAAAGTCAGGTCTTACAGCTTCATCAGAAGGCAAGGTGGTTTGGCCTGACGGGAACCTTTACCAGGAGGAAATTCCAAAATGATGGCACAATCACCAAGAACACCTTCCTGTCTGTGTGGAACCACCAATAATGTGGGACCTCCAGGAGGGTGTTCCCAGATGACTGCAGGAGCCGGTCCAGAACCCAAAGGATGAGGCAATCCCTCACGTAAGCAGGGTCCAGGTAGTAAAGGGCTTCAAAGGTCAAAACCAGCACTTTGAATAGTGCCCAGAAGACAATAGGCAGCCAGTGTAGTGCTTGGAGCACCGGTTGAAGAATGTGCTCCCCGTGGCCCACCCCCATAAGCAGGCATGCTGCCTCATTCTGCACTAGCTTCAGAACCGTCACCATGGGCAGCCACACACAGCACATTGTAATAATCTAACCTTGTAGTGATGAATGCATGGATGGCCATGGTGAGGTTGGAGTCCAAGACATATGGGTGGAGTCTATTCACCACATGTAATTGATGAAAGGCACGCCTGACCACAGCCAACATCTGGGAATCCAGACATAGCTGTGAATGCAGGAGAGCCCCCAGGTTCTGCACAGATGGCACCAATGGAAGACAAATACCTCCAATAATGGGGGCAACCTCCTCCCCCAGATCACTGACACTCCCCCCAAACATCACTTCTGTCTTATTGGGATTGAGCTTCAGTCAGCTTGACCTCATTCAATCCCCCACATTCACCAAACACAAGGACATCAATGAGACAGCAGGGCCAGGTTGGGATGAAAATGAAAGATACAGCTGGGAATTGATGCCATATTGGTGGCAACAACCCTCCGCCCCCCAGCTGCGTACAACCTCCCCTAGTGGCTTCATATACATGTTAAACCAGAAAGGGGACAGGACAGAACCCTGCGGGACTCCACATGGAGGCCCCCAGGAAATGATGTACAGTACCCTAGCACCACCTGCTGAGATCTCTCTGCAAGGTAGGAACAGAACCAATGGAGGACGGTCCCATTCACCCCAGCCAGGTCCTGCAGGCAGGTCACCAACATCTCATGGTTCACAGTATTGGAAGATGCTGATAAATCTAGTAGAACCAGCAGGGTCATATGACCCTTATCCAGTTCTACCAGGAGGTCATCTACCAGTGCCACAAGCACTGTCTCCATGCCCTAACCCATGCAAAAACCAGACTGCATGGAGATCAAGAAAACTGATGCCATCCAGATGAGACTACAGTTATCGGGCCACTATCCAATCAATAACCTTCCCTAAAAAGGGAAGGTTAGAGACAGGCCAGTAACTTGCTAGGGAACCAACATCAAGTGAAGTTTTTTTGAGAAAGGGCCAGACCACAGCCTTCCTGAAGCAGTCCGGCACCCTCCCCTCCTGAAGGTAGGCAATGATAACCCCCTCCAGCACCAGTCCTAACATCTCCCTGGTGGCTTTCACCAACCAGGATAGGCAAGGATCTATATTTGCAAGTTGTGGCTCAAACAGACCCCAGCATATTACTCGCATTGGCAGGCATCACCAATTGAAATTCATCCCACAAATCCTGACCAGACAGGACATTCCTAACCTCTGGGTCTGCCACTGCCTCTGAAATGGTAAAGTTGAAGTCATGCTCAATGTGAGGAATTTTATCCACAAAATACTTTTAAAACATGTTACAGTGGGCCGTGGTCGAATCCAGTTCCAGGTGGAGACAGGCTGGACTTCCCGGACCTCTCACCACCCAGAATGGTTCTGCTGGCTGCAAATGAGTGGATGCGATTAATGCAGCAAAGAACCACTTCTTTGCTGCTCACACTGCCATGGCATAGGATTTCAAAAACACTCTATTCTGTAACCGATGGTCTTGAGCGCAAGTACGGCACCACCATCACTCCAACCACCTCCCTTCATGCTTCAGCTGCCCCAGGTCTTCTGTGAACCATGGAGATCTATGGAGCTGAGACACTGTTAGTGGATGCCTAGGGGCCACCTGATCAATAAACTCAGCCAGCCACCCATTCCAGAAGGTTACTGTGTCATTGATGGAGCAACCACTGAGGTCAATAGGCATCTCCCCAAGAGCATTCTGGAGCTCCTCCGGTTCCATGAGTCTCTTGGGGCAGAACGTCTGAACTGGTCCTGCACCCTTATAGTCAGGCATGTAGGCTGGGATGGAGGCAATTATCTGATCATGACAAGGGTGAAAACGTGACACCACAATCAGACCACCTACCTCAAGATTAGTGCAGAATAACACGTCTAGTATGTGCCACCACTCTGGCTTGATAGGAGGGGAAGAGACTTGGATGGAGTAGACTCATCTCTGATTAGCCAGGTGGTAATCCCTGCACTTTTCTTTTCCTTCTCTAGAGCTGAGCTCCTATGTTAATGGTTAAGAAAAAGGGTGTAACTATAATAGGGACAGGTGACACAGCTGTACTGGGGCCTTCACGACTGGGTGGCCCATGCTCCCTGTAGCAACTGCATCCTATGACACTGGGAGGGAGCATGGGGCCCCTATTCCATCTTCTACACCAGGTCCCATTCCAATCTAGCTGCAAGAAGGATTCCGGGCTGTTATCCCCTTCCAGACGTGATGGGCCCCTTCATCCCCGCTGGGAATCACCTTCACCACGCGATCAGCGCCGGCCCCGCGGATTCAGCTGATCGCGTGGTGAATGTGATTCCCAGCGGGGATTGATCATCATAAACATCTGGGGGGGAACTTCCTGTTCCCCAACAGACATTACGAGACCATTCCCCACCACAGGGAATTGACTGTGGTTGAGTGTGATCTCATAACGTCTGAAAATACCAATTGTCTCTGTCCCCCCTCCACTCTGGGGGTGGGGGGGCCATAGGCCCCTTGCCATGCTTTCCTGAGGAGGGGGAAGGATGAGGAGTGATTCCTGCCTCTGGGGTTCATGCTCCCCCAAAGGTGGGAAGAAGGAGGCAACCGCTCTGCAAGTTAGAACCCCGCTGGGGATACTAGGTGACCCTGCAGGCTGGGATAGGGTGATAAGGCCCACGTGGGGCTTGTTCAACCAGGCATGGCCCACAGCTTCAGATCTTCTGTTGGCTCACAGCCCTACTTGCGGTCTTGAGCCAGACGTAATGGCAGTCGTTTGAGCCGTTGCCGCAAAAAAAACCTAAAAAATCTGAGTGCAGCCGTGACCAGCTAGGATACCTCAGGCAGGACAGGTAGGGTCACACTTCTTCCTCCCCACAAGATGGGGGGGTGAAAGAAGGCCACAGCCACCATATGTAGGAGACAGCAGGGGCATAATAGGTGGAAACGCCTGCCCCAGCCCCCGAGTGCCCCTCCCCTCTGTGGGTGTGGCCAGCATGGCATTGCACCTAGGGCCCATCCTTAATGCAACAGAGGGCCAGGCTGGCCCAGGGCCATCTGGGACTATGGGGAGAGGACACCCTCCTTTACGATAGACTGGCTGGGTGCAAGGCCCTGTTGAGGGAATTCACAGCAGAGTGAACAGGCCTGGGTCAGGCCTACCCCCCTGGACCAATTGCTTGGGGCATGCTGTCCTTCCTCCCCCTGGCTCACAGCCACATGCAGAGCCTGCTATGGTTCCAGTCCCAGCTCTGGCAGGGAGGGCGAGTGACCACCCCCCCCTGGTGCGATACAGGACTGATACCCAGCCAATGAGTTTGGCACTGGTGGCCCCCGGTGGGGAGGTGAGCAATTGGCTCAGTATAATGCCTGGGGCTGCGGGGGCCCCCTGACTGAGTCCTTCCCAGTGGATGCAGCTGGGGATGTGGCTGCCACTGGGCCAGGTGTTGGTGGGTTATCCCCCCAAGGGACGGGTATGCCTCCTGCTGGGGCCCATCAAGGGGGGCCCATACAACACATCTTGCTTGCCCTGGGCCAGCAGGTGGCTGGACCTATGGTGGTGTCGGGTTGGACCCTCCCGCGGGGAAAGGCAGAGGATCCCCCCTCTTCTATCCCACAGGGATGAGCCAACACACCTGGAGCCTCAAGACCAAAGCAGGGATGACCTCTGCTGGAGGACTGAGTTGATCAAGCGTGCCATCCAGGTGATGGCAGAGCAGCATGCCCAACAACCATCAACTTATCAGGCAGTGCAATATGGACTAGGTGAGGTGCCCCCCCCCTCACTGAGCAGACAGTCTGGGTGTGGGGTCACGGGCCCAGGCCCTGCCTTTGGTGGCACATCCCCCTGGCATTGCTAGTGGTGTGGTGACAGGGGAGCAGCCAGGCCCAAAGCTGACCCAGTTGCTGTGGTGGAACAGAGCATGGGTTCCTGTTTTTTCTTCCCCTCCCCCTGCCTCAAGGATCAGTGGCAGGGTAGCCCCTTTGTGGCTGCCACCCCCTGTGACTGCATTGGGGGGTACCACTGACCTCAAGGGTCAGGGCCTATGGGTGTGGGCTTCACCACCTGATTTCTTTGACTAGTGAATACCCAACCACAGGAATCTCACCCTCAGGGCATGGAGGCAAAGCAGAGCCCCCCCAGGGGGGTGGTTGCACCAGTGTCTCCACCCATATTGGGGACCACCTCCTCCTGGACACATGGAAGCGAATATGGTGAGGGGAATACATAGATATATTTTTCCTCCTGTTCAGTGATCCCATAGTGGATCCAGCTGAGCAGGACAATAAACAAGAGAAGGAGCGCTTCAGGTGCCCCAAAGCTGAACGGAATTGGTCCAATTGAACCGCAGCATTTTCAATCTACCACGGGGTAGTGATCCAAGCATACCCCAGCTGAGCCACTGACCTCCTCAAGAACTCTGATATTGTACAGTGTGCATACGAGGCAGGATGTTCTAGGGCCTGGCTGCGGTATGATGAGGCTGCGGTATGATGACATAGGTCAGCCTATACCCCAGTCCTCTGGTGGGATCGCGATATGAATGACCTATGGCTCAACTGCATGAGTGGTACAGGCAGTGCCCCTAAGTTGGACAGCAGCAATCTACTGGCAAAAGGGGATGTTACATCCGCAGCTGATTCCTTTCGTGAAGAGAGAAAAAAGGTGGGGGCTACCACTGCAGCCCAGTGTTGGGAATTCAGCCATAATGGGAGATGTTCCCGCTCCTCCTGTAGGTTTCAGCACACATGCCCCAACTGTGCTGGCTACCAGATGGCCTCCGCCTGCCCCCGGGTGAGAACATGGGCAAAAGGAAAATCAAACCCCGGGGGGGCAGGATGGGGTGGTCAAGGAGGTGGCAATCCGAGCACCCCGGGTAAGCGCCCCAACTCCAGTTAGGCCCAAGCAGCTAGAAAGGGCCCTTTTGGGACACCCTGACCAGCAGGAGGATGTCATCATGGGTTTCAAAGAGGGATTTAGGATACCAGAATTTAATGTACAGCAGCAGCGGGTGGCCCCCAGATTGAAATCAGTGGTAGGGCTTGAACATGTGGTCCTGGAGAAACTTGAGAAAGAGCGAGCAGAAGGGTGGGTCACAGGCCCTTTCAAGGCCTCCCCTCCCTAATATCATGATTTCCCCCTCAGAGTGGTCCCCAAGAAATCCCCCAGGGAATTTCGATTGATTCACCACCTATCCCACCCCTGAGGTCCTTCAGTCAATGATGCAATGCCCAAAGAACTTATATCAGTTCAATATGCATCGTTCAAATCGGCGGTGGCATTTGTGAGGAGCTGAGGTCCTGGCACCGTGCTGGTGAAGTGTGACATTAAGTTGGCTTTTCACCTGCTCCCAGTCCACCTTGAGTGCTACCATCTGCTAAGTTTTCATTTCAATGGGGGGTACTATTATGACACGGCCATGCCAATGGAGTGCTTCATCTCTTTTTCGGTGTTCGATAGATTCAGCTCCTTGATTCAGTGGCTCGTAAGCCAGCAGGACAAGGGGGGAGGGAGGTCAACAAATATTTGGATGAATTCCTCTTCATTGGATGGGCTGGCCTGGAAGAGTGTCAGGGGTTAATGAGGACGTTCCAGAGGGTGGCGGAGGAGCTGGGAATTCCCCTGGCACTGGAGAAAACGGAGGGACCATCCATGAGGCTGACTTATCTGGGAATTAAGCCGGATACGGCCGCAGCCGTGTCGTGCTTACGCCAGGATAAGCTAAGATCCATGCAGACCAAAGTAGTCGAGTGCCTGAGCGCTACCAAAATTATTGCCCGCTAGCTCCAATCATTGTTGGGTAGCCTCAATTTTTCATGTAGAGTGGTGGTGCCGGGGCAGGCCTTCTTGTCCCGTCTCTATGCTAAGCTTGCGGGTAATTCACTGCCCCACTACCTCATCAGGTTCACCAAGGAAATTAAGAACGATCTTAGAACATGGGCAGCCTTTCTGGCAGGTTTCAACTGGACTAGTTTCTGGAGGGACCAACATTTGTTGGAAGCAGAACTCCAGATGTATTCCGATGCAGCTGGCGGTTCATTTTGGTATATATTTTAGGGAAAGGTGGGCAGCAGCCCCGTGGCCACCTGAATGTAGCAAGAAAGGAATCACTAGGGATCTCACTTTTCTTGAGCTGTTTCCGATTGTGGTGGCANTGGGGCCCATCAAGGGGGGCCCATACAACACATCTTGCTTGCCCTGGGCCAGCAGGTGGCTGGACCTATGGTGGTGTCGGGTTGGACCCTCCCGCGGGGAAAGGCAGAGGATCCCCCCTCTTCTATCCCACAGGGATGAGCCAACACACCTGGAGCCTCAAGACCAAAGCAGGGATGACCTCTGCTGGAGGACTGAGTTGATCAAGCGTGCCATCCAGGTGATGGCAGAGCAGCATGCCCAACAACCATCAACTTATCAGGCAGTGCAATATGGACTAGGTGAGGTGCCCCCCCCTCACTGAGCAGACAGTCTGGGTGTGGGGTCACGGGCCCAGGCCCTGCCTTTGGTGGCACATCCCCCTGGCATTGCTAGTGGTGTGGTGACAGGGGAGCAGCCAGGCCCAAAGCTGACCCAGTTGCTGTGGTGGAACAGAGCATGGGTTCCTGTTTTTTCTTCCCCTCCCCCTGCCTCAAGGATCAGTGGCAGGGTAGCCCCTTTGTGGCTGCCACCCCCTGTGACTGCATTGGGGGGTACCACTGACCTCGAGGGTCAGGGCCTATGGGTGTGGGCTTCACCACCTGATTTCTTTGACTAGTGAATACCCAACCACAGGAATCTCACCCTCAGGGCATGGAGGAAAAGCAGAGCCCCCCCAGGGGGATGGTTGCACCAGTGTCTCCACCCATATTGGGGACCACCTCCTCCTGGACACATGGAAGCGAATATGGTGAGGGGAATACATAGATATATTTTCCCTCCTGTTCAGTGATCCCATAGTGGATCCAGCTGAGCAGGACAATAAACAAGAGAAGGAGCGCTTCAGGTGCCCCAAAGCTGAACGGAATTGGTCCAATTGAACCGCAGCATTTTCAATCTACCACGGGGTAGTGATCCAAGCATACCCCAGCTGAGCCACTGACCTCCTCAAGAACTCTGATATTGTACAGTGTGCATACGAGGCAGGATGTTCTAGGGCCTGGCTGCGGTATGATGAGGCTGCGGTATGATGACATAGGTCAGCCTATACCCCAGTCCTCTGGTGGGATTGCGATATGAATGACCTATGGCTCAACTGCATGAGTGGTACAGGCAGTGCCCCTAAGTTGGACAGCAGCAATCTACTGGCAAAAGGGGATGTTACATCCGCAGCTGATTCCTTTCGTGAAGAGAGAAAAAAGGTGGGGGCTACCACTGCAGCCCAGTGTTGGGAATTCAGCCATAATGGGAGATGTTCCCGCTCCTCCTGTAGGTTTCAGCACACATGCCCCAACTGTGCTGGCTACCAGATGGCCTCCGCCTGCCCCCGGGTGAGAACATGGGCAAAAGGAAAATCAAACCCCGGGGGGGCAGGATGGGGTGGTCAAGGAGGTGGCAATCCGAGCACCCCGGGTAAGCGCCCCAACTCCAGTTAGGCCCAAGCAGCTAGAAAGGGCCCTTTTGGGACACCCTGACCAGCAGGAGGATGTCATCATGGGTTTCAAAGAGGGATTTAGGATACCAGCATTTAATGTACAGCAGCAGCGGGTGGCCCCCAAATTGAAATCAGTGGTAGGGCTTGAACATGTGGTCCTGGAGAAACTTGAGAAGGAGCGAGCAGAAGGGTGGGTCACAGGCCCTTTCAAGGCCTCCCCTCCCTAATATCATGATTTCCCCCTCAGAGTGGTCCCCAAGAAATCCCCCAGGGAATTTCGATTGATTCACCACCTATCCCACCCCTGAGGTCCTTCAGTCAATGATGCAATGCCCAAAGAACTTATATCAGTTCAATATGCATCGTTCAAATCGGCGGTGGCATTTGTGAGGAGCTGAGGTCCTGGCACCGTGCTGGTGAAGTGTGACATTAAGTTGGCTTTTCACCTGCTCCCAGTCCACCTTGAGTGCTACCATCTGCTAAGTTTTCATTTCAATGGGGGGTACTATTATGACACGGCCATGCCAATGGAGTGCTTCATCTCTTTTTCGGTGTTCGATAGATTCAGCTCCTTGATTCAGTGGCTCGTAAGCCAGCAGGACAAGGGGGGAGGGAGGTCAACAAATATTTGGATGAATTCCTCTTCATTGGATGGGCTGGCCTGGAAGAGTGTCAGGGGTTAATGAGGACGTTCCAGAGGGTGGCGGAGGAGCTGGGAATTCCCCTGGCGCTGGAGAAAACGGAGGGACCGTCCATGAGGCTGACTTATCTGGGAATTAAGCTGGATACGGCCGCAGCCGTGTCGCGCTTACGCCAGGATAAGCTAAGATCCATGCAGACCAAAGTAGTCGAGTGCCTGAGCGCTACCAAAATTATTGCCCGCTAGCTCCAATCATTGTTGGGTAGCCTCAATTTTTCATGTAGAGTGGTGGTGCCGGGGCAGGCCTTCTTGTCCCGTCTCTATGCTAAGCTTGCGGGTAATTCACTGCCCCACTACCTCATCAGGTTCACCAAGGAAATTAAGAACGATCTTAGAACATGGGCAGCCTTTCTGGCAGGTTTCAACTGGACTAGTTTCTGGAGGGACCAACATTTGTTGGAAGCAGAACTCCAGATGTATTCCGATGCAGCTGGCGGTTCATTTTGGTATATATTTTAGGGAAAGGTGGGCAGCAGCCCCGTGGCCACCTGAATGTAGCAAGAAAGGAATCACTAGGGATCTCACTTTTCTTGAGCTGTTTCCGATTGTGGTGGCAGTCCACCTCTGGCCAAATGACTTCGCAAACCAAATGGTACTTTTCTGGTGTGACAACCAGGCCATAGTTGACATAATCAACACACAATCTTCCCATTCCCCACAGGTGATGAAGCTTGTTAGGGCGCTTGTGCTCACCTGTTTGAAATTTAATATACTTTTTCAAGTCAGGCACGTTCCTGGCACTGACAATGGCACTGACATGCTTGCTTCCAGATGGAGCGTGTCAGCTCGCTGGCACCACGGTCCAGGGTGACCCCAGAACTGCTGCCATCGTCGGTGTGGAGCCTTGGGTCATAAAACTGCATATCACCATACAGGGATTTCTGGTGCCACACATAAGGGCAGCCTATGACCGAGCTTTACGGGAGTTTCAGCAGTACCGATTGTGCCAGCGGTGGGGGGGAGGGTTCCTGATCCCGGATCTCCAGATGCTCCAATTTTCCTCCCACTTGAGGCAAAGGGGGGCTGCCCCAGGGATCATAGCCGGCAAACAATCGGCATTCAGTTTCATGAGCCATCTTGCTGGGCACCTCCCTTCTGATAGGGTTTTTTTCACCAGACATTTGCTCGAGAGCTGGTCTAGGGAACAGGGCCACACCCAGGACCAACAGACCCCTATCACCCCACAATTGCTGCTGGATATTTTTGTGGCTCTGCCACAATTAGTTTTGACAGTTTTGAGGTTTCTTTATTTAATTTGGTGATTAAACTGGCAGTAATGAGGGAGTAAATAGATGACTATGTATTGAGGGGGAGGGATATGGGTTGTTTTATTGTTGTTATATGAATTTTGCTGTTCTATAATAGAAGGGGTTTTTGCTGGATGGATATTACAGATCGTTTTTGTATTTAGAGATTGTAGGATGGGGATCTCGTCCCCCAGTAAGAGCAGGGTGAGGGGTGAGTGAAGCCCCACCCCCAGTGGCAGCAGGGTGTGGGATGGGAGTTGAGAGGGAAGGAATTTAGAATGTTGTTATGGGGTAGTGATGGGGGAAGGTATATATGAGAGTATGGATTTTATGAAATTATATTGGGTCCCCTGTGTGGGATTAAACCCAGTTGCTGTGATTTGTTGTGTGGTATTATAAAGGGGTATTGTAGAGGGGTGGGCTGTTTTTGTTTTTCTTGCTACTGGGTCCCCTGTGTGGGATTTAACGCAGCTGTTGTGCTTTGTTATGTTATGTTTTTCAATTTTGTTGTGAGCTGCCTTGAGTTGCCTCGGCAAGAGAGTGCAGGATACAAATAAAAAATAAAATGAAAAAAATGAAAAAATTCTTCAGGGCCTTCCGAGTTAGCGAATTCGTAGTCGAATCAGCCCAGGACTCCACAAGTAGGGCGCTTAATGTCAGAGACATCCAGATTGGCCCGGTGGTGCTCTCACTAAGGATTCGCTAATCAAAAATCCATCAGAGGGGAAGAGGACAGGTGGTTAGGGTATACCAAACTGGTGCACCAGACTTGTGCCCTGTCCGGGCAACTGAGGCATACCTTGAAGTGCGCCCCCCAGTACCAGGCCCTTTCTTCAGGCACACTGCGGGGACAAATTTGACCCATTACCAATTTACAGTGGTTCTGAGGGCAGCTTTGGCCTGCCTGGGTTTCCTGACGGCTGAATATGGAACTCACTTGTTCTGTATAGGGGCCACCAGTTTTGCAGTGGTGGCACGCATGTCAGAGCAGGGTATTCATGCCGTCAGACGTTGGCAATCAGGGGCTTACCAGTCCTATGTCCGGCAGGCCCCCTCCCAGGACCAGTCCTGAAATCAATTTTGTTCCCCCCAGGTGCTCTTCCCCAGTGGAGGAAGCATGTCTGGATCATCGGGCACAGCTTGGTGCATTGGGCTGACAAGGCAGCTGGCCAAATGAGGTGGGGAACCCAGCTCGGTTTCTCAGTGCAGGCCGTGATTCACTGGAAGGGTCTTAGCGGCATGAAGTGGCACCAACTCTTGCGAGCACTCCGGGAAAATCTACAGGACCCCCCCACCCAATGTCCTCATCCTCCACTTGGCGAGAATAATATACCCCAACTAAAGGGGGTCCAGTTGATTAAGAATGTTAAGAGGGACGTATGGGACATAAAGAGGTTTTTCCCTTCCATCCTCATCATATGGAGCGATCTGGTCGAGCGCATGATGTGGGGTGCAGGGGTGCACCCTAGGAAGATCAATAGGACCAGAAGGACTATTAATACGGATATAGGCAGGTGGCTATCTAGCCTGGGGTTGAAAGCATTAGCACCCACACCCTGTCGCATAAGTGCCCCGAGCTGTATCGGTGGGACGGGGTGCACCTGTAGGCTGAAGTCAATGATTGCTATCTGGAGGACCTGAAGAACAAGTTGGTTTATATATTGGAAAGGTTTTAGGTGGTGGGGGTCCGTCTGGGTACCCTGATGACCCCTTAGTGGCAGGGGCCCAGTACTGCAGTTTAGAGTAGGTTAGAAGTAGCATAAGTACGAGTCATCTCCTTAAGAGATGGAGAGGCCACAACAGTAGCAAAAGCAGGGTACGGCAAGTGACGGGGTGGCCTCCCTGGGAAGGGTATCCAGTGAAGGTGGTAGGGAGATGGTAGGGAGACGTACACCTTCATCCTTACTCAGGTCCGGAAGCACTTTGGTCCCCCTCGTACATGACAAGGGGCTGCGGAGAGGGGGATACGTTTTGAGTTTGTGTTTGGGGTGGTAATCAAGGTATATTGAAACCACGCCTGAGTTCCTGTCTGTTTAAGAGTTCAAGTACTGGACCTGAATCTCAATAGGCGAAAGTCCCTCACCAATTTTTATTCTGATTTCATTCGAATAAAGAGTGTTGCCATTTTAAATCTATTCCTTGTGTCCTATCTCCTTCGGTGCAGCGGCAAGGAGGTTACAGTAATCAAGGTGAGAGATAACCAGGGCATGAACAATAGGGATGTGCGAATAGAACAGAGTTCAGAAATTTGGTTCAGTTTAAAAAATCGAGTTTGGTTTGAAAGTTTGGTTCAGTCGACCGAACTATTCAAATTCGGTCCGAACTCCCAAACCGCGTTCACACATCCTTAATGAACAAGGGTTTTGGCAGAGGAGACAGAGAGAAAAGAATGAATCTTAGCAATGTTATGGACGGAGAAGCGACAGGAGTTGGCAACAGGATTTTAAAAATCTTTATTGTTTTCAGCACTTGTTAATTTAAAGATTTCAACTGCAAGATTGAAAATTTTCAGATTTTGAAAAATGGAAATATTTGAGAAAACAATTCCATTTTTAAAGCTTTTGAATTAAAGGATAAATTACCTTTTCAAAACTTTTTCTGCCATATAAATTCAATCCGCAGGTAAATATTCCCTTTCACAAAATGTGATGGTGCAACTCTAAATACTTTATGGCCCTTTTTACACAGACACTCTAACACTGATAAAATGGGTGTTACATTTTATTATACATGGTAGAGGGCAACACTGCAGTCCTGTAGGGATGTACGAATGCGGTTTGGAAGTTCAGAGTTCAGCCTGAACTCAGCCTGTTCGGACAACCCAACCGAACATCCGTAATGAATGTCTGAACAGTTTGGAAAAGCTTGGATGAGTTTGGATGACTTCGGGAGTGGGAAAAACGTGACTTTGGATGGGAAAAACATGACTGGAAGGTGGATGCAGATGAGGACCAGACTTCCTGGCACCAGGGGTGGACACCAGGGGTGGTTTCAGGGCCAAAAATGGCAAGTCCGAAAAAAAATCGGTTTCAGTACCGATAGCACTTTTTTGAATGTTCGGCCAAGTTCGACCAAACTGAACTCCGCCAAACCGAACATACGAACCCGAACTTGGGTTTCAAACCAAATGACCGAATGTCCAAACATCCGAAAGGCTTTCTGTTCTCCCATCCTTACAGTCCTGCAACATGGGCCCTTTTCACACGAGATGCCTCCACCCAGTTTTGTTGGGTGGAGATGGGTGGAGACGTCTGTGTTAATACCGTGGGTGGTGGGTGTAGGTGCGTGCATGCTCCCACGCAAAACCCATCTCCACCCACCACCCACCCATGGAGCAATCGGCATCGGCATTGCACCCCACCCACTGCCCATGGTGTTTACACAGATGCCTCCACACAGTGAAACTGAGTGCAGCCATCTAATGTGAAAAGGGCCCATGTTGCAGGGCTGCAGTATTGCCCTGTAGCATGTATAATAAAATGTAACACCCATTTTATTGGTGTTAGAGTGCCTGTGTAAAAATGGCCTATCGGACAGCTGGAATAAATGTCCCTCTCTGATTAATTTGACCAAGCCATTGTTTGTACTTAAAAACTTGTCATAATATAAATATTGATTCCAGCTGGCTTTTGAATTGTCTCCATCTGGAGATTTCTGACCCATTATTGTGGGAGCTCTTTACTCTTTACTACTTTGGGGCACAAATTCTGATCTTCCTTAATTAGGATCACGTTAAGATGCACTAAAAGATGCAGCCCAGTACCTTGGATTTTGAGGAGTCCCCTCTCCTTCACTGTTCCCTTCTCCCCCTGAAAGGCAAGACCTTTAGTACACTAAGGCTGTTAAACTAAACAATAGCCCCTTGGAGTCCACTTTCAGTTCATCCAGCTCCCACTCACATGTACAGCATGTAAAGCCTAATAAATGGGCAGTCCCCTGCATTTATTTTTTGTGCATTCAGGCAGCTCTCACTTACCTCAACTCACAGGTTTAACTTGACACACCTAATACACAGGCAGGCATTCTTCCCCACTGTGTTCTGCTCACCAGCCTCCCACTTCTCAGTGTCGCACGCCCTATAATTTATGTAGTTATTTACTTATTTGTTAATTCCATTTTTTACTGCACCCTTCCCAAAGGCTCAGAGTAGCTTACAATATTACAAAATCAATGTAAATCCTATTCTTACCCATAACCATATGAGAGCTGGTGTGGTGTACTAAGCTAAGTGCACAGTACTTGGACTGGGAGATTTAGGGGAACTCCAGTTCTAGTCTCACTTCACCCAAAAATTCACTTGGTGACCTTGGGTCAATTACATTATTCTCTCAGACTAATTTACCTCACAGGGTTGTTGTGAGGTTTAAAACGTTATGTTATATGGCAAGCACTCAGAGTGCTGTGACAGGGGGTGCTATATAAAAATAGAGATTATTATTAATCTGACATATTGATTTGTTTATAAAGAGAGGCCTTTATAAAGAGAGGTCAAAGGATTCCCCCAACCTTTGACAACATTAATTAAAATAATGTATAAAAGAAGAAAATAAGTATTAGATTATTATGGATGTCTACCCTCAAACTTCACACTCTGGCATTGAACAAATGTCTCCCTGAAAGCATGTTCATTTGACAAATTTTACAGTTCTGATTTTCTAATGAACATTTTGTCGATCTCAATCTTACATGTTTCTGAGTTTATTCCTGTCATTTTCTCCCCGATTATATGGTCCAATCACCTGCCTTTTTTCATTCATTCTCTCAAGAGTCTCTGGACTGATGGAGTTCTGTGCCTCTCTTGCAGAAATGGAAACAAAGTCTATCCTAGTCTCTTGACCTTTTCATAGTCTTTTTGTAAAGAAGCTGATGATCTTTGTCCCAGTTACAGGGGATTCATTTCTTTCTGAAGCAAGTGAAAGTTATTCTGTGATTGAATTCTTTCTTGTAAAATATCAGGACACCTAATCTTCTTTCTGCCATTTAATAATAGAAATTAAAGTAATAGTTGTGAATTCTGATTTTCTTTTGATGCTTTTTTTGGCAGTATATTCCCCAAACGTTTTGTATTCTTTCTTTATGCCCCCCACCCCCAAATTAAATATTTGCTTTCCCTTTTTTTTCCCTTTTATAATTCCAAATATTATAATGTTGTTTCTGGTGTTGATAAGAATAGTTTTGTATTGCCCAAGATCAGGTCATGACAATATCACAAAGCACATCCTGAAACAAGTTGTAACTGATATGTGCAGGATATGTGGCATCCAACAAGTCATTACATGCTGCTCACTGAAGCCAGGCATTGGAAGACAAGCATGAGGAAGAGCTGATAAAGAAACTTGAATTAATGTCATATTACAATAACATAGCTGCACTAATCCTGGAGAGTAGTAACCACTATACCAGGATACAATGTTAATTTTGGACAAGACTATTGTTCATATGGACAAAAAGAGTTTGATTGCCATAGCTATAACATTGGATGAAATCCTTAAAAAGTTGTAGCTAGAAAAGGTGCAGGAATGTCATGAGGTGGAGCAATTGTGTCATCTGAAACATTTTCCTGTGCTGCCCAACGTTTCATCAGCCAGTGAACTACCTCTCAAGAAGTTGTTCCCAAATTTGAATAATTGAACCATACAAATTCTCTTTTTTGGGGCAGTGAGAGAGAGAACCATTTCTAAGTCTTCGACATGATGTTGGGAAGAACGGTCAATAATATTAATGAAATTAGCATTGAACAGGGCTAGGAAGAATAGGCGTACTGACATCATCAACACAGGTGAGCTCCTAGATGATAAGACCTAGAAAATGGAAAGATGTGGACAGAGAAGCTCAATGTATCAGGACCTTATTATTTACATGAAACGGGTGTATGAGTTGGAAAATGTGCAAGTTGTCCTTATCATTATGGCCCTTTTCACACAGATAATCTAACACTGATAAAAATAGTGTTACATTTTACCATACATGTTGCAGGGCTGCAGGTGTGCTCTATGGGTGTCCTGCAACACGTATAATAAAATGTAACACCCATTTTATCAGTGTTAGAGTGTCTGTGTGAAAAGGGCCTAAATCATCAAATGGACTGCGAGTCTGTTCTTCTTAACATGTAGCATATATTTACCCCAAGATATGCCAGCAGGGTCTCAACTTGCAGACAGCCCCACAGGAGGGGCAGGGTGTGTATCTATGTGGATGTGCCACTGTGCCAGAGAGAAAGAGAGAGAGGCTCTTTGGCAGTAGGCGGTGGGTGCTGGTGGTCAGAGGGGCTTTCAGCAGCTTCAGCGGGCATCTATGGGTGGGTGCGGAGGAGTAGGTTGGTGGGGGGGCAGGCTTGCAGGCGGGCACCAGTGACCAGTCAGACACGAGCAGCGGCAGCACCCAGTTGATGGATTTCAGGACTGGAGTGACTGTTGCTTCTAGATGCAGTGGAATGGAATGACAGCCCGCCATGACTGGAATGATGGTCCCAGAATCTCGATGATGGTTCATGGGACTAGCATGACTGCTTCAGGTACAGTGGAATGACAGCCTATGAGAGTTGAATAATGTCCCTAGAATTAGTACTTCATTGGGCACACTTCATTCAATCGTGTGATAAGTGGTAGCAGGTATAGGAACACACATAGGCAGGCAGGCACATATAATACGTTGTGTTATAATTCCATCTCATTCTGGTAGGTTTGCTGCTGGATGTGGCATCGGGCATGAGTACAGACGAGAGCTCTTCCTGGTTCTGGCAGATGGCAGCTTGAGATGGATACACCTCTCACCCTCCACCCCGATCTCTGTCCTTCTAGCGGGGAGCCTCTCTCTCTCTCTCCCTCTCTCCCTGGCCATATAGTGCAGGTGACAGCATGAGTAGGATTGTGTCTGTCTCTCCTTCTAGCAGTGGGGAGACTTTCTCTCTCTTATTTCTCTCTCTTATTTCTCTCTCTCTCTCTCTCTCTCTCTCTCTCTCTCTCTTGTCAGCAACCTGGGTGGACAGACAGTGTGTCATGAGAGACAGGAAGGTGGGATGAGGCAGGTTTTGAGCTTGGCAGAAACCTGGGTGGGCAGACAGGTAGCATGGCATAAGAGGCAGGCAGGCGGGCTGGGGCAGGCTTAGAGCTAGGCAACCTGGGTGGGCAGACAGGCAGCGTGGCATGAGAGGCAGTAGGGAAGGCAGACTGGGACCTTCGCAGGGCACTCAGATAGGCTGGCGAAGACTCTGCAGCGCAAGAGAGAGAGAGCACCAGTCAGATTGGTGGGCCAAGATCATCTAACTAGAGGCTGAATGGCACACTTACAGTTTGTTTCCCAGTGCCACCCTGCATCATGCAGTCAGTCAGATAAGCCAGCTGAGGCTGTCTAGTATGAGAGAGGGGGGCCAGGGCGGGTGCCGGGCATTGGGAGGGAGGAAAAACACCTCAGCAGCACAGTAGCAGTAGCCCAGATTGAGGAAAAGTTCCATCCCAAGACTGCCCCTGGCATGGGATGGCATGTGCCACTGTACCATCAATCTGTGTCCAGGGGAAGCTCAGGGAATCCCAGCAGTGGAAGGTTCACTTTCAGGAAGAGCAACTACTCCACCAACTTGAGCTCCAGTGTCAGGTGGTGTGGCGAACAAATACCCTCCGCCATGGAGAACACCCGCTCGCTGGGGACACTGGCTGGTGGACAGGACAAGAGGCACTTCATCACTTTGGACAGGGCCGGCCACATGTTGGTCTTGCTGGCCCAGTAGGCCAAGTGATCGCTCCTGGGTTCAATGCACAGCTCCTTCTCCAGGTAGGTCTCCACTGCTGCTGAGGTGCCATCGAACTCCCTCAGGTTACTCTGCCTGGGAACTACCTCCACCACTGCCCTCAGCCATGCTGCTTGCCCTAGTGTGCATGACCCCATGCTCCCCAGAGTGACCTGCACATAGGCTGAGATGCTTCTGCTGCTGCTGGCAATAGGGGTGCTGCTGCTGCTGGTGGTGCTGCTACCACTATGGCTGGGGGCAGGGATAGACCGAGCTTTCTGAAAGGGTTGGCTGCTCCCACTCCCACATCCTCTGGGGCATCCTGCTGCATAGCCCGCTCTGCCCACTGGACCCTCTCCACAAGGTCACCCTTCCAGTGGCCATAGAGCTGTGTCTGACATGCCATGCTGCCCTTGACCCTAGGGTCCAACATTGTTGCCAGGATATATTCCTCCTGCCATAGGAGCTAGTCAAACTGTGCCTTAAGCCCTGCCTTCAGCTGCTGCACCAAGTTAAGTGCCTCATCAGCCAGCTTCCTGCCCTCATGGTCACAATCCCACCCCCCTAGAATCTCGTCTAGCTTCCTGTGGAGACTCTGGACCAGAGGGGTCACATGGCTGAGGGTGGAGGTGGAGCTGCACATAGTCTACGTCAAGGCCAAGAATGGTCTGAGTATACAGACCGTGTGAGCCAGGATCTCCCATTCCACCCCGTCATACCCTGGAGGTGCCCCGCTGTCCATCACCAGTTGAACCTGATGCAGGGCGTCTTTCTGCTCAAGAAGCCGCTTGAGTATCAGGAAGGTGGAATTCCACCTAGTGGAGACATCCTGGACCAGTTGGTGCAATGGGGAGCCTTGCTCTGCCTGCTTGGCCCGGAGGAGCTCGCTGCCCTTCATGCTGCTGTTAAAAAAGCCAGCCTGCTTCCTCCCCCACTTGATCAGGGAAAGGTTGCCTTCTTCAATCCCCTTCTCCCCCAAGCCCAGAGCATCCCTGACCACAAGATGAAGGGTGTGTGCACTGCAAGGAATGCACGTGAAGCCCCCATCATGGTCAGCCTTCAATATATTGGCCGTGTTGTCTGTCTCCACACAGTCTTTTGTGAAGGGCACACCTGACGTGACCCACTCCCTCACCATGGCGGTTAGGGCTGTCTCAATGTTCCTAATGGTTTGGGGGTTGTCCATTACTTGTGTCTGAAGCAGGGCCCATCTATACCCTGCTTTGGGATCCCTCTTGCCACTAGCAAATGGTGCCTCCGGGTTCTGCCACCAATGCGCTGTCACTGCCAGGTATGCATGTTTGGCATTCCTGGTGGACCAGAGGTCAGTGGTAAAATGGACAGTGGCACCCCCAACCCCTGCCAGCTGCTCCCTAACCTGCTCCTTCAAAGCTGTGTACAGGGCTGGCACCACATTTCGACTCAGGGTGGTGTGCGATGGCAGCTGAAACTGTGGGTCCAGGAACCCAATTAGCCACTGGAAGCCCATGTCCTCTACAATGGATAAGGGCTGCTTATCCCACGCAATCATTTCACCCAACAGGTGCCTGCCTTTCACTTGAAAATCATGCCACCTTCCAGCTGCTGATGGCCTTGGCAGCTGTCCCCACCCCAGCTCCTCCATGGTGGGCTCATGCTGCTGGTGAGATTCCTGCTGCTGTTCTTCCCCCCTAGCAGGAATACTGTTCCAGCTGTTGGAGGCAGCTGTTGGTACAGGACACTTGTCCACTGAAGGAAGCAGACGACTGGACGGCATGGCCGCTGTGGTTGCCAACCTGCTGGCATCCACTTTCCCTGCCTGCCCACTTAGCAGAAGAGTGCTGTGGAATGATTTCAGGTGCCTCACCATGGCAGTTGTCCCAAGGTTGGTGAGCACCTGCCCACGCATAGCTTATTGCACACAGTGCACTGCACCTTCCCGGGATCATCCACCCGCACTAGCTTAAAATGATTTCAGACAGAGGTTTTTTTTCCCCCCCTCCTGCCTTCTGGCCCGCCCCAGGTGACACACTGCTGCCAGTGCTGCTGGGAGGGGCAGAACTTTGTGGTGATGACACAGCTCTGGGATGAGGGACAGTCATCGTCTCAGCTCCAGACATCTCTGCGGAACTAGTGTCTGCCTCTGCGTCTCTGTTCCCAATCATGGTGATGTTCCACAAAGGGGAGTACTGGGACCCTGAGGCTTGACTTCCCACCATGCTGCTGCTGCCACTCTCCCTGTGCCTCCTAGAGCTGCTACTATTGCTGCTGCTACCACTCTGCCTCCTGCCATTGCCTGGAGATCAGGCCCTGCCACTAGCAGCTAGTGTGGGATCCACCAGCCCTGAACTGCTGTGGATCACCTCAACAATAGAGGAAACTGGTGCCCCTGGAGGAAGAATCAAAGTACCTGCTCCTGCAGCAGCAGAGACAGCCGCAGCCTCATGTCCTTCAGGCCATCTAGTGCCCTGTGTGGCATGGAGGATGCTGGCAGGATGCACCACTGAACCACCCCCAGATTAGTACCACTGCTGGGAATCTTGAAAGTCTGACTGCAAAAATCAGACCTCTGCAGTTTGGGGCATGGTGATGGGCTCTGGCTGCTGCTGCTGCATGCTGCCACTCCTCTGCCAAAGACCCTACCACCACCTCTGCCACGTGCTGCATTGCCTGCCTTACAGGCAGCAGACTGACCTCTCCTCTTCCCTTTTCCATCTCTTCAAACTCAAAGAATGCACAACACACAAAGATTTTATATATTTTTTTAAAAAAATTATTCAAATGTTTATCGATAAGATAAGATAAGATAAGATAAACATTTGAATGTATGTATGTATATATATATACACACACACACACTAAATCTAACTGCTATTAACTATTAACTATTCTAAAACCTATGGAATTAAATGGAATATCCTAATAACTACAAAGGCCTAGTCCTACAAACACACTATAAAACAAACAATCACTACACACGATATCTATTTATCTGTATAACTAAGCTAAATCCTACAACTATGTATCTATCTATAGTAACTATATTTATTATTATTATTATTATTATTAGCATTAGCATTAGCATTAGCATTAGCATTAGCATTAGCATTAGCATTTGTATAGCACCAGCTGTGTACCTGGGGCTTTACAGAACAATGAGATAGACACGGTCCCTGCCTACGGCTTACAATCTAATATCTAATATCTATCTCTCTATATATACAGTATTACACAGGAATGGGGGAGACACAAAGAACATAGAGAGAGGGGTAGGGTACAAAACTGAAATGAAACCTAAATCAATCTAATAATCCTACTCTAAATAAATCCAAAAACAGGGGATGGGAATCAGGGATGGAATATATAGAGGGAAAGGGAAAGGATTCAATGGAGGGGGGAAGAAGAACACAGGGAGGGGTAAAAAATAAAAATAACACCTAAATCTATCTAATATAATCTAAATAAATGATTATATGGTGGTAAATATGTTGGATGGGTTAAATAGGAGGAGGATGGCAATGGATTAGGAAAAGGAACAAAAACTGCTGGGAGAGGGAGCCTTCTGAAAACGCCTGCTGTCAGGAACAGAGATTAGCTCAGAAGGTGTTGGAAGGGGGGAGGCAATGAGTTTTGTTACTTGCTGTGCCCGCCTCACCGCAAGCCCCATTCGCTCCATGAAGCCTAGCGCCCCCCCTCCCCCATGTCCAATTGCAGACTGCGAAGTCAGGAGGTGGGGTTGTGATTGGGCAGGCTGGCTGCTACTCCAAGCCTCTCCACCCCTGGTGCTTGGAAGTCTGCTCCTTAGCTGACTCCCCCTCCCTGTCACGTTTTTGCCGTCCAGCCATGTTTTTGCCATTCGAACACATCTGAACTCAATCTGAACCGAACGAACTGTTCGGTCGTTTCAGGGTTCAGATCAAGTTCGGGTTCAGTCAGTTCGGGTTCAGGTTTGGGTTCGGTCATCTGAATGGTCCGAGTCTGTTCCGAACTCTGAACTTCCGAACCACGTTGGCACATCCCTAGTGCTAGGGTTGGCAAGTTGAGACCCTGGCTGACATGTGTCTGGGTGGGTGCTGCGGCTCATGCCTGACTACTGGAAGAGCCCCCCCCCCCCGACAGACCCAGAAATAAGACATGTGAAAATCCTGCCCTTCTTGGGATGCTAGGGTTGGCAAGTTGAGACCCTGGCTGGCCTGTGTCTGGGTGGGTGCTGCGGCTTGTGCCTGACTGATGGAAGAGTCCTCGCCCTCTCTCTCTCTGGCAGACCCATAAATAAGACACATGGAAATCCTACCCATCCACTGCCACTCGCTGATGCCCACTCTTTGTGCCTGACTTCCCACCACCCACCCACCTGTACACCAGTGAGCTCGCTCTAAACAATAGTATTCTTCTTGTCCTCAACATTATATGGAACAATAAACAAAAATAAATTTTATAAACCTGGCTTCAGTGGCACCTCCTCTGCCCTCTTCCTCCACTGGCGAGGAGCCAACCTCCACCACCTCAACAGATGGTCCAGGATGGTCTTCCTCCTCCACCTTGACCTTCCTCAGCTTCATTTTTTTTCACCTTCCATCCTTCACCCCACACCACAAACCACACACAAACAAAAACAGTCACAACACACACACACATACACACATACAAGTTCACAACCAATTTTTCACACAAGCCAGACAGACACCACAATCCACAAGCCAGACAGAACACACACTTTCAAAATATCATTTCCGGTTTTCGGGTTTTGGCACGATCACGAGGCTGATAACAATATCGATAACGAAAATAAAATCTTTGAAATCAGTATTGGTATTGTGAAATTTCACAGTTTTTGCTATCCTATCTGAGTGTCCTGCCAAGGTCCCAGCCTGCCTTCCCTACTGCCTCTCATGCCACGCTGCCTGTCTGCCTGCCCAGATTGCAAAGCTCAAAGCCTGCCATGCTGCCTGCTCATGCCACACTGTCTGTCTACATGCCCTGTGGGCAAAGCTCAAACCCTGCCCCAGCCTGCCTGCCTCTCATGCCAAGGTAGCTGTCTGCCTGCTCTGGCAACCATGGGTGATGTGCCCCAGTGGCCTGGTAATCCCATTGCTGCTGTCTGTTGGTCCATGGGTGCTCTGCCCTGGCAATCCAATGTCTGCCGCTGCTGTCAATGCCACCTCTGCTGTGCCATGGTTTCTGCTACCAGGCAATCCAATGTCTGCTGCTGCTGCAAATGCCGCCTATGCTGTACCACGGGTTCTGAGACCGGGTAATCCAATGTCTTCTACTGGGTGTCCACGTGATTCACCGTCATAGTTCTGGGGCCGTCATTCCACTTACATGGAGCTATCATTCCACCGCATCAAGAAACAACCAGCCACTCCTGCCCCAGGACCCACCATCAGGGTTCTGGGCCCACGTTACCATCCATGTCATCTAGAAGCTGTCACTCTAGTCCCAGGACCTACCATCTGGGTTCTGGCACTGTCATTCCACTCACAGGGAGCGGTCATTCCACTGCATCAAGAAACAACCAGCCACTCCAGCCCCGGGTCCCACCCTCAGGGTTCTGGGGCATACATTCCAGGCACGGAAGAGGCCTGGCCAGGGCTTGGTGGCTGGCACGGCACCCATACAGGACTGGGCATTTCAGGATAGCATCCTATTCATCAGATCTCAACCAAGTCTTCTGCAAATTGGTCAAGTAGCCTTGCCCGGTGGTGATTCAAGTTGCTGGCCAGCCACTGCCTGCCGTGATGATGACTAGAAATTGAGAACCCAACCAGCATAGAGCGAGCAGAACTGGAGGCCTGCTGCTGCGGGGTCTCTGATGGTCTGCCATGCTGCCACAGGCACCCCCAGGGGCCAAGCACTGAGTCTGCGTGCCCGGACAACCCGCGGTGCCAAGCACCAAGCCTTCGCAGTCTCTGCTGCTGCTGCTGGGTTTCTGATGGCCTGCCATGCTGCCACGAGCACACCTGGGGGTCCCTGGAGCACCCCAAGCCTCGCGGTGGGTCTGAACTC
>QEPC01002943.1:347374-367896 GCA_003113815.1 Sphenodon punctatus | reverse complement strand
CAATTTCACATTTGAGTTCCTACGTATTAAGCTTGTCAATTTGCACTAGAACCTCCTCCAGGGTCACGCTGATTTGTGACAGTTCATCCAATTCATCACCTACAAAGTAGGATTCTGGCATGGGTATCTCCCGAACATCCTCCACAGTGAATACCAAAGCAAAGAACTCGTTTATCTTCTCTACAATGTCCTTGTCCTCCCTGAGTGCCCCTTTTACACCCTGGTCAACCAACTCCCTAACAGGAAGTTGGCTCAACCAATGGCTCAACCAACTCCCTAGCAGGCTTCTTGCCTCTGATATACTTGGAAAAGGTTTTATTCTTTGTTTTTGCCTCTTTAGCAAGTCTCCTTTCAAATTCTTTCTTGGCCTGCCTTATTAGCACCTTACAGTTACATTGCCAGTGTTTATGCTCCTTTGTATTTTCCTCATTGGGGCTAGCTTTCCGTTTACTGTGTAAAAACTGTAAGTGACATAAGAGGTTGGATGAATGGTCCATTGAACCAAGCATTCTCTCTGCTGCAAAAATAGTAAATATAAGAAGTCTACACATCAAGCTTTTGGAAAAACTTTTAGATTCTGTTTCCTTTTTCCCTACTGCATTCAGTCAACGCACGAAATATCCACGCCAAATATCCAATATCCAAACTAAATACAAACAATTTATTAAAAGAAATACAAAAAGAAAAATATAAAGTATCTGAAACATCTAAAATATATAGAAAAATATATTCAGTCAACGCTCAGAATATCCAAACCAAAAATAAAAAATATATTTAAAAACATCCAAAAATATATTTTTAAATATCCAAACAACCAAATATCTAAACCCCCCCAAGCTATAAAATAAACCCCAAATAAAATTAAAAATGTATCACTCAGGGAGGGGGAACAATTAAAAGTGACTTTACCATAGTGAAGAGCAACAAAAGTCAAGGAAGGGGAAATGAATAAAATTTAAAAATAAATAAATACAAATAAATAAATCAAAGAAATTACTCAGCAAAGTAGAGATATCTGGTCTATTCTATGGTACATCAGCCTCCTAACTGGCCCAAATCAGTTCCAGGCTGCTTAAATGTCTTCTAATTCCAATCCCTCTCTCCTCTCCTAAATTTGGGAGGGGTGCGAGAGCTACTCAGGGCTCTGACTGGTTTTAGGGCACCTGAAAAGGTTCCATAAAATCATCCTTATTGGCTTGGTTCCTCTTTCGGAACATATGCCTGTGTGCCTAGGCCCTTGCTCCAGTACTCCCTTCTTTTAACGGACTGGTGTCCAACGAGTACCCATCCCATCTGCCCTCAGGATATCAGCACATCAGAATCAGGGGAAGGGGTCCTCCTGCTGCTGCTGCCCTGGCCCCTCCCCACTGTTCCCTCCAGTCATTATCACAAAAGGAATAGAAAACAAAATAGGCACTATTGTTTAAGGAATATTTATTTAATATTTATTTTTATCCCGCCCCTCCTGCCTCAGGCAGCTCAGGGAGGCATACATAAAACAGTAAAAATTCAATAATAATAAAATACATTAAGACCATTCAAATCAATACACAAAAAACACCCTAACCCCATACCCCTAATAAACTCAGACAAACTCCCATCCCTCTCCCTTCCTCCGCCTCCCCTCCACCAAACGACTGGCGGAAGAGCCAAGTTTTACACTGCCACCGGAAGAGGAAGAGATCCAAGCAGAGGCAGACACCCACTGGGAGCAAGTTCCACAACACAGGCACGACCGCCAAGAATGCCCTCCTGTCTGAGGTCACTCAACAATATCTTGGGACCTCCAGAAAGGCATCCCCTGATTACCGCAGAAGCCACTCCGGGCCTGGGGAGTGAGGTGATTGCTCAAGTAGTTAGGGCCGAGACCGTTCATGACTTTATATGTAAAAAAACCCAGCACCTTGAATCAGGCTCAGAAGAGTATAGGCAGCCAGAGTAGAGCTCAGAGCACTGGTGTAATATGCTCCCGGCAACTGGTCCCTGTAAGCAGGCAGGCCATTGCATTCTGCACCAGCTGCAGTCTCTGGACCATTACCAAGGACAGCTCCACATAGAGCACATTACAGTAGTCCAACCTCAAGGTGACAAATGCATGGATGTAAGTCACAAGGTCAGAATCTGAGATATACGGGCAGAGCTTGCGCACCATATAAAATTGGCGAAAGACACTCCTGGCCACAGTCGGCACCTGGATGTCCAGGCACAGTTGACTTCCATATGAGGTGAGACTCAACAGATTAGAACTTTTTAGCTTCAAGAAGAGGTTATTAAGGGGGTGTGACAGAGTGCTGCCACAAGATGGTGGCTTGACAATGAATGGAGCACAAAATGACCACCAAACAGGAAATGAACATGTTTGGGGCATGACTCCAGACATAAAAGAGAGCCAGCCCTGGAAGTACGGGAGTCTACTCCTGACCACTGAGGAGAACACATCTGTTTGAGAGGCTGCCTGGAGGCCTTGAGTTGGAAGGACATTAAAGGATGCTACCTGGAGGCTTGAGGAACCTGAAAATGAGTTGGAAGTAGCTAGCCAGTGGATTGTTGCCTGGCTAGACTTGGGACTTGTAATTCTAAGGAGCTGATGGACTAAGATTGGCCAGGACTTGATGCTTAACCTGAGACAAATGTAATGCCAATAAATTGGTTTGAGGCTAATTCCCCAAGTGACTCTGTGAGTCGGGCCTGTCCCACATATACTTATCCATGGTGAGATGGGGACCCTGCAACAAGGGGATGTGACAGAAGTTTATAAAATCATGAGTGGTGTGGAAAAAATAAATAAGGAACGGTTGTTTTAGCTTTCTCATAATAAGAGAAAAAGGGGACACTCTGAAGTTAAATGGCAGCAGATTTAAAACAAGCAAAAGTAAGTACTTTCCCACTTGGCAGATAATAGAGTTGTGGAACTCATTACCAGAGGAGGCAGTGAAAGCCAGTCCCGTAACTAGCTTCAAGCAGAATCTAGATAAATTCCTAGAGGATAGAGTCATAAATGCTTACTATTTGGGGCCTTAAACCCCTGGCTACTGGAAGTTGGGTGTGGAGATGGGTCACTCCTCCATGACCTGTATCTGTACATGCCTCAAGCTACTCTACTGGCCGCTGTCAGAGACAGAATGCTGGGCCCGATGGACCATGGGTCTGACTCAGTATGGCACTTCTTATGTTTTTATGTTATCTGTAAAAGTGCAGACCGCACATGTCTGTGGCCATCCCAGCCCAGGAATCCCCTCCCACAAGTTCCCACCTCCATCTCCCCCTCTTTCCCCCCCTTCCCCCTATGCTTTACTGGGAAGTCACACACCCCATAGCTAGCTTGCACATGCCTCAAAGCACACAGGGCTGATAGGTTCTTTGTGCCGAGGCACATACGCAGAAGCACATAGAGCCTTTTAGCCCTGCATACTTTTGCACATGTTGAGGCTCCACTGCCAATTTCAGTACTGCTGCTGCAGCACAGCTGCAAGTCTGGCCCAGCATATGAGAGTAGTTTCCATTGCTCCCCCCATCCCTCCCCCAGTAATGGCAGCCAGTAAGTACCTAAGTCACGGATTATCGAGTGGGGCAGGGGAGGGAGAATGCAAGAAGCTGTGCCAGGCCAAGCTGGCTGGGCTTGGAGCAGCCGCACTGCAGTAGTGAAATCAGTGGTGGCAGAGGTGGCAGGTGCACCATGGAGTTTGGTGGGTCAGGGTCCAGGTGTGAGTAGTACTTGCTTTGCTTCTCAAGGTTAGATATTGCTCATTTCAGCGTCTCAACTAAAATTCCTATGGTGTCATGCCGTCTTTTGGCAATGAGTGAATATGGCGTGTGCCTTTGAGAAAACGAATATAAAGTCGTGTAGCCACCTATTCTGATGTAACGGGTACCAAAGGATACAATTTATTTCAGTCACAGCAAAGACAGGGAGACATTAAAATTTATTGTCAAACTGCAGAAGCACACCTACACACACCTACACCAGGTAGCCTCTCATTTTGATGCTATTAGTGACATGGATTGCAATCCATTTTATTCAGGGAACAGATTTGTAGTACTTTCTGAACACTAATATTTTTTTAAAAGTGAGAGAGGAAAAAAAAATCAAAACAACAAAGGGATGGGGTTGCAGTAAGTTTTTCATGTGTTCAAAAATGGTCAAAACCACCACTGTAATAGGAGTGCAGGAATGAAACATTTAGTGACAATACCTACTCCGAGAATCACTTAGAAGAGCATGCTCTTATAGAAGAGGTTCCTAAATTGTGGATCAGCCGCCTCGAATCATTCTCGAATGAGAGAGTGCGGGATATAAATTTATTTTAAATGATCAGATCTCAAGTGAGGCCATGCAATATATGGCTAAGGTCATGATACCAGATGATTTTTGCTATACTTTTCATGCCTTTGATGCTATCTGGGGTCATTAGATTTCACAGAGATTTCATAGATGTCTAATGTAACACACAGGCCCTTCACAGCCTGGCTCCCCCTTACCTCTCAGCCTTTATCTCCTTACACACTCCTGCACGCACTCTCTGCTCCTCCTCTGCCCCCTCACTCACTCTCCCTTGTCTCCCCTGCTCCCCTAACTGCCTTTGCCCATTCTCCCTTGCTGTTCCCCGTGCCTGGAACTCACACCCTCCTCACATCTGCCTTGCCCCCTCCCTCCGCTCCTTCAAATCCCTCTTCAAAACCCACCTCTTCCTCACCGCCTTTCCCAACTCTTGCTAGAACGTTCCTCTCAAATTTACTGTCTGCCCTCCCCCTAACTGCTAGGGGTGGGAGAACAGATCACGGTTCAGGTTCGGCAGTTTGATTTGGTCCAATTCAGTTTGCCCATTCAATTCGGCCATTTGGTTTGTTCGCCACGTTCCGGTTCGGCCATTCGGTTCAGTCCTGTTCGATTTGGTTCCGACATTCATAAAAATGCTCTCTGTATGAGGAATGATGACCCCAGACCCATGATGGTGAGTCTGGGGACTTCATTCCTCGCACAGAGAGCTCTCCCTGGCTGTTTCTTGTAGCGGTGGAAAGACATTGCCTCTGTGCGAGGAATGATGGCCCCAGACCCATGACGGTGGATCCTGGGGCTAGAGTGGCAGCTTCTACATACATATTGGCCACAGCCCTCCCTTCCAGTAACGTAGGCCCAGAACCCTGATGGGGCTGGAGCTGGAGTGGCTGTTTCTTTACACTAAATCTAACTGCTATTAACTATTCTAAAACCTATTGAGCTAAATTGAATATGCTAATAATTAACTGCAAAGGCCTTGTCCTACAAACATACTGTATCTCTATCTAACTAAACTAACTACTATGTATATCTATCTAGTAACTGTCTATCTAATAACTATCTATCTTTATATACAATATTACACAGGGGGAAACACAAAGAACACAGGGAGGGGTACAAAACTGAAATGAAAATCAATCTAATAATATTCCTACTCTAAATAAATCCAAAACTTAAAACAGGGGAAGGGAATCAGGGATGGAATAAGAGGGAAAGGGAAAATGATTAAATGGAGGGGGGAGGTAAGAAGGAAGATTGAACACAGGGAGGGATAAAACCAAAAAACAACAGCTAAATCTATCGAATATAATCTAAATAAATGAAAATATGGAGGTAAAGGGGTTGGATGGGTTAAATAGGAGGAGGATGGCAATGGATTAGGAATAGGAAGGAACAAAAACTGCTGGGAGAGAGGGATCCTTCTGAAACGCCTGCTGTTCAGGAACAGTGACTAGCTCAGAAGGTGTTGGGAAGGGGGGAGGCATCAGTTTTGTTTCTTGCTGTGCCTGCCTCACCATAAGCCCCATTGGCTCCGTGCAGCCAAGCTCATGGCCAATCACAGACTGCGAAGCCAGTGATCTGAGGTGAAACGGAATGGTGATTGGGCAGGCTGGCTGGTACTCCAAGCCTCTCCACCCCTGGTGCCTGGAAGTCTGCTCCTCAGCTGACTCCCCCTCCCTGTCATGTTTTGCCTTCCAGTGACACGTTTTTGCCACCCGAACTCACCTGAACGCAAACCGAACTGACCGAACTGTTCAGTCATTTTGACATTCGGAATTGAGTTCGGTTCGGTCAGTTCGTGTTCGGATTCGGGTTCAATCGTCCGAACAGGCCGAGTTCGGGCCGAACTCCGAACTTCTGAATCGCGTTTGCCCAAGCCAAGCATGTGCACCTGAGATTTCGCATCCACTTAAATGTTTTATCCCTTGTCTCTCCCTATGCCCCCGCTCCTTGTCCCCCCCTCTGAGTCTTTTAGATTGTAAGCCATAGGAAGGGACCACATCCATCTCGTTTTTCTGTAAAGCACCAGGTACACAGCTGGCGCTATACAAAGGCTAATGCTAATAATAATACTAATAATATTTATTTATTTTTTTAAATGGGAACCATAGTCTTATAGCATTTGTAAAATAGTACATATATTAAAGCATCTTTACTATATAATTCCTTCCAATCAAGACAACTAGATGCTGGAATTGTGGTCACTTGTGTCCATTTGAAATTTGTCCTGTGCTGTTTCTCTCTTCAAATATGGGCCAAATTGTAGTTCCACTTAGACTAATACAAACTCATTGAAGTATACTAGCATTTTTCTTAGGAGCCTGCTGTAGGAGTTTATCTTTGAGTGGTATATTTTGTAAAATCTCTTGTAATTTATTACTGTTCTTAGTTGATCTATGTTTACCAGCTAAGTTGCTTGCTTTTTCTATTTTGGCAAAACCTATAAACAAATCTGATCAAGTATAATCAGGTGTCAAGCTCTGCTAAAGTAATCCTTGGAAAGAGCAAGGCAATATTTTAATAAAAGGAGGTTAAGATTTAAATTCTGTTTAAATTCTGTTATGGCTAGCCCTCTAAGAAGGAAATGATAAGATATTTGCTGATTAAATGGAATATAGCTATAATCGATTTTTTGTATTAATGAATTATAGAATTATTTTGTATGTAGTGTTGACATGGTCATATGTGGAGATATGTTTTTTTCTTGTGTTTTTGGCCTATGGCTGTAAATAAATACAAAATTTAAAAAAGAATAATAATAGAATTTAGAATTAGATTTAGCTTCTCTACCTGTTCTCTGTCTGCCTCTCTTTTCTGCACCTGGAACCCTACCTCCCTGTTTCCTGTTGTTTCTGTGTAGGTTTATACTCCGCTCCCCCATCCCAACAAAAAAGGCAAAAGGGCTGCATTTTCACCCCTCTCTTTCTTTATACCCTTAATATCTCTCCTCTAGTTGTCAGCGTGTAGCAAATGGCACTGGCTGTCTTTTTTTTTTTTTTTTGCCAAATTTCTTCTAGGTACATTGTTATATATTTCCACACCACCAATTTCAAATGTGTCATCAAACAAAAATTAGAATCCAGTTTTTTAGGGTATGTGGAACTGGAATCCAGTTTATAGACCATGCACCATAATACAAATTTCATAATATAATTATTTTATTCATACCATAATTATTACACGTTTCAATACCCGTACTTGGCTCACCCCTACTATCCACTACCTCCACTCCTGCACCCGGGCTGCTGAATGCTTCTGGCCAAAATCCCGCTCCCACCCTGACTTCCTCCACTATACATTCTCTCTCTTCTCCCTCTCTTTCGCTATCTCCCTGGAGAGGCAACACTACTATGCCTCCCAGGTTGAATCCTACTCTCGTGACCCCCGCCGCCTCTTCTCCACCTTTGATTCCCTTCTCAACCCACCCTGCCCCCCTCCACTCTCTTCCCTCTCTGTTCAGGATCTTGCATCATTCTTCACCTCAAAGATTGACAAGATCCACCAAAACATTGCTTCCCACCCATCTTTTCTCCCCGCTTCCTCTCCACTCCATCCCCCTTCCCCCACTCTCCTCTCCTCCTTCCCTCCTGCCTCCCTCAAGGAAATCACCTCCCTGATCTCTTCGTCCAACCCCTCCACCTGCCCTCTCAACCCAACCCCCTCTCGCCTCTTCACCTCCATTGCTCCCACTGTTGCCCTCCCCCCACATCTACATGTCATTAATCTCTCCCTCTCCACTGGCTTCTTCCCCTCCACCTTCAAGAATGCCACTGTCTCTCCCATCCTCAAAAAGGCCACCCTTGACACCTCTAGTTACCGGCCAGTTTCCCTCCTACCCTTCACCTCTAAGCTTCTGAAACGTGTTGTCTACTCCCGTTGCCTGGACCTCCTCTCTGCCAACTCCTCCCTGGACCTTCTCCAATCTGGCTTCCACCCCCTGCACTCCACTGAAACTGCCTGTGCCAAGATCACCAATGATCTACTTGTGGCGAAATCTAAGCGCCTTTACTCCATTCTTGTCCTCCTTGACCTCTCTGCTGCCTTTGACACTGTCGACCACTCACTCCTACTGGACTGTCTTCACTCCCTAGGCTTCTGTGGCTCTGTCCTTGATTGGTTCTCCTCCTACCTCTCTGACCGCTCCTTTAATGTGTTTCTTCTCAACTCCAACTCATCCTCCCTCCCCCTCTTGGTTGGGGTTCCCGAAGACTCTGTCCTGGGCCCTCTTCTGTTCTTTATCTACACCCTGTCCCTTGGCAAGCTCATTGCCTCGGCCTCCTACAGCTTCCAATATCACCTCTATGCTGACAACACGCAACTCTATCTCTCCACCCCCTCTCCCTCCCCTTCTGTCCAATCTCGCCTCATTAACTGTCTCTCTGATATCTCTGTCTGGATGTTCAGACATCAGCTCAAGCTCAACATGGCTAAGACTGAACTCCTTATCTTTCCTCCCTTCCCTTCCTCTCCCTCTTCCATGTCCATCCTTATGGATGGGGTCACAATGCGCCCTGTTCCCCAGGCCTGTAGCTTGAGATTCGTCTTCGACACTCACCTTTCCTTTAAAACCTATGACTCTGTTGTCAAATCCTGTCGCTATGCCCTCCAAAACATTTCTCGGATTCACCCCTTTCTCTCGGTCTCCTCAGTCAAAACCCTTGTTCACGCCATGGTCATGTCTCACCTTGGCTACTGGCTACTCGCCTTGGCCTTACTGGCCTTCCCCGCTCTCACCTGTCTCCCCTTATCTCCATCCAAAACTCCACTGTTAGGGTCATCCACTCAGCCCATTGCTTTGATGACATGCAGCCTCTCCTCTCCTCGCTTCACTGGATTCCCATTCCCCAATGCATCCTTCACAAACTCCTGGTGTTCACTTACAAATCCCTTCACAACCTGGCTCCCCCTTACCTCTCAGCCCTAGTCTCCTTACACACTCCTGAATGCACTCTCCGCTCCTCCTCTACCCCCTCCCTCGCTCTCCCTCATCTCCCCTAATCGCCGTCGTCCCTTCTCCCTTGCTGCCCCCCATGCCTGGAACTCCCTCCCTGCCCACATCTGCCTCGCCCCCTCCCTCCGCACCTTCAAAACCCTCCTCAAAGCCCACCTCTTCCTCGCCACCTCTCTTGACACCTGTTAGAACCTTCCTTTCAAAATTGCTGTCTGCCCTCCCCGCAGACTCCTGCCTAACCACAACCAAGCCAAGCACATGCACCTGAGACTTCGCATCCGCTTGAATGTAATTTAACCCTTGTCTCTCCCTATGTCCCATATCCTTGTCTTCCCTCTCTGTGTCTATTAGATTGTAAGCTGTAGGCAGGGACCGCATCTACCTTATTGTTCTGTAAAGCACCAGGTACACAGCTGGTGCTATACAAATGCTTATAATAAAATTAAAATTAAAATTACAATTAAAATTAAAATTAAAAATAGACTTTTTTTGGAAAAGGATAGATAATAAGACAGAAAATATCATAATGCCACTATATAAATCTATGGTGCAATCATACCTTGAATATTGTGTCATGTTTTGGCTGCCCCATCTCAAAAAAGATATAGTAGAAGTGGAAAAGTTCCACAGAAGAGCAGCAAAAATGATTGAGGGTATGGAATGGTTCCCATATGAGGAAAGGCTAGATAGGTTAGGCTAGATAGCTCTTGATTCATGAGTGGAATGGAGCAAGTAAATAGAGAGTTGTTGTTAATCCTCTCAAATAGCAGGGGACACTCCATGAAAGTAACTGGCAGCCGATATAAAACAAATAAAAGAAAGTATTTTTTTCACGTAACAAAAAATTAACTTGTGGAACTTGACAGAAGATGTCAAGTTTAAAAATTGATTGAATACGTTTTTGGAGGCTAGGTCCACTAATGTTTATTAAACCAGGTGGGTTCAGATCTCTGACAGCTGGGAGTGAACTGGGAGTAATGGATCATTCCATTATGCCCTGTTGGGTACTTCTCCAAACTGACCGATAGAAGTCACTGTCAGAGAGAGAATGCTGGGCTCAACAGATCATTGGTCTGACCTGTTTTGGCACTTCTTAAGTTTTTATAGAGCATATGTAAAAAAGGAGAAGCAGGGTGAAATTATAATCAAGTTTATATATCAATCTTTAGTAACTGGTCTGCAACCCAAATTGTACTTAAAAGATTTCTTTACCCTTCTGCCCATTTGGTATATTAGTAACTTCATAATGTTTTCCTACCAGGCACAGCCTTATGAAACTGTGGTGCATCAATTTTCCTTAGCATATCCTGTAAAATCATGAAGCACTCTGTAATCAGATTTTGACTTTGTAATCCTGCAGTACTACAATATAGGAAATTGGAATGGGTATTGGTGAATAACGCATACTGTACTATGGCAGGTGAAAGGGAGTATTGGCTCCAGAGATAATATGTGAATAAATTACAGACCTATGTAGTAGTTGGGGGGGTGGGGAGGCGAATCTCAAAAATAGCCTACTTTTCACACTTGACTACACAAAATGATAAGAAACCACTTCCTGAAATTTCATCTCTATAAATCTATTTCCAGGAAAGATGTTACAGCATCACCCAATCAGAAAAGCTGATACTCTGAAGTATCTGATGTATTGGGAGGATGCATAGGAAAATGTCTATCCAGGACTGAAGTGAATATTTAGGTTTCTTGAGATTTAAAGCATGCTGGACTGGGTACTGGATCTTCTAGAAGCCACGGTAGGCTGCATAGGAAATAAAACAAAACAGCTTCCCAGGGCAGAGACCAAGATATGTAACAGAACTAAAAACAAATAAATTTGAGGTGTATACAAGTGGCCGAGGACCCTCCACTAGTAAAAAGATTAGCACTTCAGTTCTAACCTGGTTTTGGTTCAGATTTACTTAAAATAAGACCAGAACTTATTCACACGCTTTATGCTTTATTCTTTCAAATAACAGGCACAGTAATTAGAAGGAACTGCTGGATTACCTCATTTTACCTTGTATAGTAATTAAACCAATTAGTACACCTGTGGCAATGTTACTTTTCAACTCCAAACATGCCGGAGGCCTTTCCTCCAATTGATGTAACAATGTTTGTAGCCTCACACAACCGACCCCCAATCCCCTCCCCCCCAAAAAAAACCTTACTTGTTTAAAAACACCCTCTCTTACACCTGTCTCCTGCGCGAGTGGTGTGATCTCTGCAAGTTGATGTTCTGCCACACTTTGGGGTGCCAAAGCCAGTGCCTACTGCTCCTCTGTCCTTCTGTCACTGCTGCTGCCAGTCTGTGTGCTGATTGTGTGCCTCTCTTTCATATATATCCTGCACTTCCCGGGCATACAATCTGTTACCAAAGGTCTGTGTACATTCTTGATGTAACTAAGCCAAGCACATGCACCTGGGACCTCACATCCTCATGAATGTTACACCCCTTGTCTCTCCCTCTGTTCCCCTTCCTTCATCTCTTTCCCCCCCACCCTGCCCCCGTGTCTCAGATTGTAAGCCCTAGGACAGGGACCATGTCTATTCCATTACTTTGTGAAGCACTAGGTACATTGCTGGTGCTATATAAATGCTTATTAATAATAATAATAATAATAATAATAATAATAATAATAATAATTAATAATAAATCTCTGCAAAGTTCAAGCCCAACATACTTTGGACAGCAAATCTCCTTTCCTAGTTCCTGTTGCTTCTCAGTGCCTGCCCACTGCCTGCCGTGCCTGTCTGCTGCATGTCACTCTCTGTCTAATATTTTGCCTGGGGCATTCTGTGCAGTTTGAAGCTGTGTCAGACTTGGGGCACTACCGTCTGTTCTAGAGTTGAAATGGGTACTAAATTTAGTACCTACGGGTGATACCTGATTTATTAGGTACTGCGTTGTGTATTGAATGGGTTACTCAGGCACCGAACGGGTGCCCGAATGTCCTCCAAAATGGGTACTTCCAGTTCTGATTTTTTTAATTTAACAGTTCCCAATCAGTATATTGAGCTGGAAAACCGAAGGGGGAGAAAAAAAACCATGAATAAGTGTTTTAAGAAGAAAGATTGAGAAACACCCCTTCCCCCCCAAAAAAAATGGAAACCTGAAGTAGTTTTCTGAGACTAGAAGTTGCCAAAAATTGTCAGAACTCAATGGAAACCCAATAAATAGATGTTAATAAATAAATATCAATAAAAATGTTGAAAAATCAGAACCAGAAGACAACATTCCAAGACTGGAAGTCATCATTTCAGGACATAGGGTACTTGATCGGGTTGTAATTGGGTCCGCATGGTACCCAGTCATTACCAGGTTGAATCGATATCGGATATTTGATGGGCTACCTGATTTTGCATGTACCGTCCTTCAACTCTAGTCTCCTATGCTAGTGCCTGCAGCCTCAGTCCCTAGTGCCCGCTGCTTGCCAGTGTCTGCTCTGTCCTCTACTCAACTGCCAGTGGCTTTTTACCTCTTTAATTGTTTGTTTTTACAAAGTTTTAGTAACCCCTTTTGTATATTTGCTTTTGTATTTTGTGCTTTTAAAAACTTATTTTTAAATGTTTTGTGAGCTGCCCCGAGTTGCTGTAGGGCTGGAGGGAGCAGGATCTAAATTGTTAAATGAATAAATAAATAAACAAATAAATAAATAAATAAACAAATTGCTGTGTGTCAGTCTATCTCTGATATGTCTGCCTCCCTTGGTCAGTCTGTGCAAGTTTGGGGGAAGGGAAAGCATTGTAAAATGACAGTAAAACTGCTATTTAAAGTCATGCAGACCCTGCCAAGAAATGTAAAACAAAAATTAATCATTTTTTAAATAAAAAATGTTTAGAAACAAAAATGGAAATGGAAATGAATGAATTCCTGAAAACAAAAACAAAAATGAAAATGAAAGCAAATGAGGTCCCTTCTGCACACACCTATTTGGATTTCTCCAGTTTCCATTCCTATATTTTTATCAGATGTATACATAAGCATGGGATTACTTGGTAATACCCATGGCAACCATTACATGTGGAATCACCCCAAGTTAAACAGAATCTGTGCATACACTACAAAGTAACATTGTAATATTTTAGGAACAACTGCTGACTCTAATGGGCTAGTAGAAATTATTCAGGATTCTATTTTTGTATCAAAAGTACCTGACATTTAATATTTTTATTTTATTTTATTTTATTTTTGAATGGGGATCTCAGTGCCAGATTGGGAGCATCTGACACAGCACTGGCCCAGGCTGGGGGACCATGGATTCTGGAGGGTTCCTTCCAGGACCAAATAAGAAGGTCCAAGGACAGGGTCATCAATAAGAGTGGGCTCCTTCTGGCAGGGCTTTTGGTAGTGGGGGGACTAATGGTCCTGAATGGTCAGTGTCCGCAGGATTACCCGGCAGAATTTACCTATATTTCAACCCTTGGGGCTAGTGTGATATTGCTTATGGCGGTAACTGAGTCTATCTACCCCAGAGTTGTAGGATTCAGGGTAATTCACCAGCTGGGAAGCGACCACTTGCCGGTGCAATTAGGTCTCCGCAAAAGTGAGTTTTGCGGTATGGCTCCGGGGTGCTCTGTCTCTGGTCCCCCCCCTCTTCCACCCAGACCGAAAACAAGGTGGAATTTGGTGGTGGGGAACAGGGTGGAAGCATGGATGTCATCCACGGAGGCCGCAGGCTGGTTGAGCAGTCTTGAACAAGCAGGGGATACTGGGGAGCTTAGGGCTGTGTATGGGGCAGTTCTCAAAGAAGTGGTCCCTGTGCTTCAGGTAACCGAATCATCAGAGGCCTGGAAGGTCGATGCTCCCACCAATATTTGGTTCGATAGGGAGTGCCGGCGGGCCAGGAAGTCTCTCAGGATTGCCTATAGGAGTTTTAGGAAGTCTAGCACACTGGCGGCTATGACAGTATATCGGCAGTTGTGCCTTAAGTATAAGGCCCTGATCCAGGTGAAAAAGAGGGAACATTATCATAGGCTGTGGGAAAAGATTGAGCGGGTGTCAAAGGCCAATGATTTGGCACACTTCTGGAAATTGGTTGGAGGGTGTGGTAAGACCCGGCAGAAAATTGAGACCAGAGTTCCTGAGGCGGAATGGGTTAACTTTTCCACCCGGCTTTATGCCACTGACCCAGGACCCATTGTCCCGTTGCCCTTACTACACTCCCTGCCCCTTTGGGCGCCGGTTCTGGGAACAGAAATAGAGGCTATCATTTATGGTTTGAAAAGGGGAAAGGCTGCTGGACCTGATGGTCTCCCCCCGGATCTCTTTAAAGCCAATAAGAGCTGCTGGCCCAAGGCCCTGGCAGCCTTATTTACAGGGATTAACCAACCGGTGAACTCCCGGATAGCTGGACACAGGCGGAGGTCATACCTATTTATAAGAAGGGCTCCCCTGATGAGGCTGGGAATTATAGACCCATTAGCCTCCTCAGCGTGGTCAGCAAAATGTACGCCCGTTATTTGCTGACGAGACTGGATCAATGGATGGAAAGGGAGAATATATTGGGAGACGAACAGACCGGGTTCAGAGCGGGTCGTTCTACCTTTGACCACTGCTTTGTTCTAAGCCATCTCGTGTCCAAATATATGTCCTCCACAGGCCTTTATGTGGCCTTTGTGGACTTACGATCCAGCGTTCGAGCAGGGGTGTGTGTTGGCCCCGGCACTATTTAGTTTTTATTTAAATGGCCTTATTCCCCTTGTCACCTCCTTTACTAACTGTCCATCGAGAATAGGTACCCGCGATGTGGGTATATTGCTTTATGCGGACGATGCTATTCTGTTGGCCAGATCACGCTTGGCGCTGTCACGGCAACTCTCAGCGCTCCATCTATTCTGTGCCCAGAACTCATTAGAAATAAACCATGCTAAAACCAAAGTCATATACTTCTCTCGCAAACGCAAAATTTGCAAATGGGCTATAGGCTCCTACGAGCTGGAGCAAGTTACATCCCATAGATATTTGGGGATGATTTTCCAGGCCAATGGATGTTGGACAGTGCACCTGCAGGCAGCAATTGGACAAGCCAAATTAGTCTCTAGGTCGGTATCTAACTTCTTCCGGTCTAGAGGGGGATCTCTGATACTTCCGGCCGTCCAGGTTTTCAAGGCCAAATGCCTGGGGCAACTTCTTTATGGGGTCCATCTTTGGGTGGAGGGGAAGTTCCTATTACTGGAAAGGGTGCAGACCAAATTTTTACGGTCGCTTCTTGCTGTCCCCAATCATGCTCCCAATGTGGCCTTGCGCAGAGAATGTGGGTTGTCCCCTATTGAGACACAGGTTTGGCGACTGGCCATAGGGTACTGGCTGAAATTACATTTTTGTCAAACTGCCCCCTTGGCCTCCTTGGTCCTAGCCGAGGATAATCCTTGGGTCAGCCAGGTGAGGGTTAAGCTCTGCCATATGGGTTTTGCCTTCGATTCCTTGTATTCATTGGGATTTGGGCAATTAGGTCCCTTCTTTTTCAAAGGCTGGCAGATATCTCCTCCCAGGAGGAGATTGCCTCACTTAGAGGTATGTCATCGCTGGTATCAGTTAGGAACTTGTATGAGCTCCCCCTAGCCCCTGCATTGTATTTGACTTACCAGCTGAGTCCCCAAGTTCGTAGATGCTTTTCTATGGCTAGGCTAAGTGTGTTTCCCTCGGGTGCCATGGAGGATCGTTTCAAGGGGAGGCATAAGTCGGCTTGCTTTTGTGATTGTACACTACGAACCCTGGACACCTTGAAGCACATAGTATTGCATTGTGCATGGTATACGGGTTTACGTATTAAGTGGATCCTGCCCCATCTAAACCCCCTCTCGAACGACCAGCAGGCATTGGTGTCACTTTTGCTTGGTCGGGAGGAAATCAAAACCAGGGATGTGGCCCTCTTTCTTTACAAACCCTGGCTTTAAGGAAGGGTCAGGAGGCTTTGTGATATCTGACCCTGATCTTTGAGTGCCTCTCGGGTACGCTCTTGTTTTTGTTTTTAAGTATCTGTTTTTGTAATTTATTTGTTATAACTGTTGTTTTGTTCTTCCTTTTTGTTTTTTGTTGTGTGATGGCTTGTCTACACACTTAATAAATAAATAAATTAATTAAAATATTTTTGAAAAGTGATTTAAATGTTCAGTTTTTCTCCATATGTTCAGGCCTTCACCAGATACTGAATCTGGTGACAGATTGAGAACTATTTATGAAACTTGAACTTTCTCACATGCATTACAAAATCATCAGGACAGATATATCTTCATATAGGTTTGTACAGGATTTGAAAAAAGGACCTGATTCTCAGTGGAGTCAGTGGATGTTATTAAATACAAATTTAAAACAGCACACCTTGTAGCAGGGGGTCTTCCTGGGGCCACACAGGGTGCTGGGGTGTCTCTAAGGGAATTAGCTCTACCCCTCTGCCACGTCTATTCATCCCGAGCCACAACTGAATCCCCCCTTGGGGAAGTGGGTGCCCTCCTGTAGGACCCCACACAGGCAAAGTCCAGAGGGTATCAGGCAATAGTCTTTATTTGACAGAAACACAGTTCCTTAGTCCCTGGGGCTGCTGGGCTCAGTCACCGCCACCCTGCAGTCCCAGGTCAGTCTCTCCACAGTGCAGGAGCAACACAACATCAACCCCCCAAAGTCCATCCTCAGACACAAAGTTCCCTTCTGGTCACAGCCTCACCTGGGTCCATGCTGGTTCTCCAGCTTTCAATACCCTGGAGAGCATAGAGTGGAACAGCTTTGTCAGGGAAATGTGGTCCCTTCAGCTCCCAGGCAGAGACTGCCCCTTTGTCCAGTCTTGCCTCTCCTTATATACAGGCAAGGTGGGTGTGGCCAGGCTTCCTTTTCTCAGTCTTAAAGGGACAATGTCCTGCCCACTCTCTCACAGGGTCTCAGTCTGTTTCCAGGTCAGGTTGATCCCAAAATGTGGGCTGACTCTACCACGCCCCTATGCATGTTCAGACCTCTGGCTGGCCCATGCAGCCCCATTCTGAAAGGGACAGCAGCCTTGCAAGACTGCTTCCTGCTTCACACCTGCTTTCCCGATTCCCCCAAATTAAGGTCACACTGTTTCAAGTTTCTACTCATCACTACTGAATGCGAGGATTTCTATTCAGACTGAAGTATATGCCCTTTTGTATTCATTGTTCCCACAAATGAATATTCAATTTTTTCTTTGTTGCCATTGTAAAATTAGTTTTTTTGTTTCTTCAGTTCTTTGATATTTCCATATTCTGTACTTTATTTACAATGTTATATCAGTGAGTCAGTATTTGTCACCTCTTTCACTTCATTTACTTCGATTGTTTAGGTTATTTCAGTTACTTTGTCTTTCCTTCTTTGGACCTAAAATGTACTGTAGCAGTGAACCTGAGCAGTAAACAAATGCTATCTGCCAATTTCACTGTTTTGTGTAATTATAAGGTCTTCTTGATTTGGAGTGCAATCATCTAAGCATTTTTTACTACCTACTGATTTTATATATATATATATATATATATATAAGCATGAAGTCTTTGAATTATGAGGGGAAAGGGAAAATTGACATTGGATCCTTTACAATTATTTCAAAGAGCTCTAATTTAGCATGGTGCATAATTTATATTCTCTCTTTTGGAAAAATATATATATATATTTTGCTGTGGTGGAACACTTCAAAGCAAAATAAGTATCATACCTGAGCAGTTCACAAGTAATTTGAGCCCAGTCTTTTTCTCTTTGAAGCCAATAAGTTTGACACAGACTTCAAAGAGAACAAGTCGGAGCCCTTAATCATTTATATCTAAATAGCCTGCATTATTTGTCATGAAAGTATACCAGCCCAGACACTCACTCTACTCACCTGCCCATTACCATGATGTTTGATAATAAAATATAATGATGTTTAACATGCCTGTCAAAAACAATTACTCTCCATTGGCAACCAAGCAGAGTTCTGAAAGCATAAATATCAAAGAAAAGAAAAGGAGGGAGGGGGCAGAATAGAAGCTCAATGTGTAGAGTTTATGCATGTCAAAAATACCATTGAATTACTATTATAAATTATGATTATTGTAAGGATTATGATTGTTTGGATGGAAGGATCAGCAAGTGCCTAACAACTTAAGACCTGGTTCCTATCAATCTCATTATGACGGATGTGTCTATTGTAATACTGCCATGGTTAAATTCTTCTCAATTGTCAGTCTATTCCATGATCTCTTATTATTTTAAAGGTACACTATGTAAGGTTCCATCATCATAAGGGATGGAACAGATCTCTCTCATCTCTGTAGGAACCCTTTCCCCTTCCAGATTTTCCCCATAGGAAGCTGTTAATCATTTAAAATGTTGCTAATTGTTCCCTCGTTGGTGATGGGCCCAATTTTGTCCATCTTGACTACCAAACACTGATGTAGTGTCCAAGAATTGATTTAGTAGCACTTGTGGTTAACTACACTGTTTACAAGTTAAACATCTACAAAACAGATAATTGTAATTCTCCCCACCAAAGTGATTTACAAAATCTATGGAGAAAATCCAGGGTGCACCAAGTGTATGTGTGCAGTCCACATGTGCACTAAGTGTAGGATGCAGGCACACCAAGTATTTAGTATGTGTGCATCTGCACTTGGTGTGCAGTGCAAGCAGTGCATGCTTAATACATATGTTCAGCCTGTGCTTAGTGCATGCATACACATTCCTTGGATTGGGCCCCAAGTCTTTAGCAAAGATCATCTAAGAACTCCAGTGATTCTTTTGTAAACAGAGGGAGAAATGAACAAATTTACTCAACTAAACAAACCAGGGAAAATAAAACTCCATGTGCTATAATGAATTCTGCAATGTCCTCTTTCTACAAGGTGCCTTATGATGACTGCTGTTTTAATGTTGTATGTATGGAGAACAATAATGGAAGAGAAGTCACAATTTAGTAGCAGATCTCAAATCAAAAGTGTAAGGAAACTGATGAACTAAGGTAACAAATTCACCCTTTAATATTTAGGAATATTTAGGATGTGGAGGGTGGAGGAATAGGTTAGGGAGGTGGGTAGTCTGGGATATTTTATTTTATTTCCTCNCCAGTTCTGATTTTTTTAATTTAACAGTTCCCAATCAGTATATTGAGCTGGAAAACCGAAGGGGGAGAAAAAAAACCATGAATAAGTGTTTTAAGAAGAAAGATTGAGAAACACCCCTTCCCCCCCTAAAAAAATGGATACCTGAAGTAGTTTTCTGAGACTAGAAGTTGCCAAAAATTGTCAGAACTCAATGGAAACCCAATAAATAGATGTTAATAAATAAATATCAATAAAAATGTTGAAAAATCAGAACCAGAAGACAACATTCCAAGACTGGAAGTCATCATTTCAGGACATAGGTACTTGATCGGGTTGTAATTGGGTCCGCATGGTACCCAGTCATTACCAGGTTGAATCGATATCGGATATTTGATGGGCTACCTGATTTTGCATGTACCGTCCTTCAACTCTAGTCTCCTATGCTAGTGCCTGCAGCCTCAGTCCCTAGTGCCCGCTGCTTGCCAGTGTCTGCTCTGTCCTCTACTCAACTGCCAGTGGCTTTTTACCTCTTTAATTGTTTGTTTTTACAAAGTTTTAGTAACCCCTTTTGTATATTTGCTTTTGTATTTTGTGCTTTTTAAAACTTATTTTTAAATGTTTTGTGAGCTGCCCCGAGTTGCTGTAGGGCTGGAGGGAGCAGGATCTAAATTGTTAAATGAATAAATAAATAAACAAATAAATAAATAAATAAACAAATTGCTGTGTGTCAGTCTATCTCTGATATGTCTGCCTCCCTTGGTCAGTCTGTGCAAGTTTGGGGGAAGGGAAAGCATTGTAAAATGACAGTAAAACTGCTATTTAAAGTCATGCAGACCCTGCCAAGAAATGTAAAACAAAAATTAATCATTTTTTAAATAAAAAATGTTTAGAAACAAAAATGGAAATGGAAATGAATTAATTCCTGAAAACAAAAACAAAAATGAAAATGAAAGCAAATGAGGTCCCTTCTGCACACACCTATTTGGATTTCTCCAGTTTCCATTCCTATATTTTTATCAGATGTATACATAAGCATGGGATTACTTGGTAATACCCATGGCAACCATTACATGTGGAATCACCCCAAGTTAAACAGAATCTGTGCATACACTACAAAGTAACATTGTAATATTTTAGGAACAACTGCTGACTCTAATGGGCTAGTAGAAATTATTCAGGATTCTATTTTTGTATCAAAAGTACCTGACATTTAATATTTTTATTTTATTTTATTTTATTTTTGAATGGGGATCTCAGTGCCAGATTGGG
>QEPC01002943.1:327381-347274 GCA_003113815.1 Sphenodon punctatus | reverse complement strand
GATTTGCTCTCTGCTAAGGACAGATGGGGCTCTTCCATACTCCTTGGATCACCGATATGAAAGGTTGCACATTTTACCTCCCCACAAATCCTTCAGATGCTGGAATATTTTAAAATGTTCTTGGATTTATAGAAGACTGATTTGATGCACAAGAACTGTAGATTGTGTCAACCATAGTGAATGGCAGTTACGGTAAAACACTGGGCAAGTAGCTGCAGGAGCAGGCCCACAGTGTTAAAAAACTTCACCACATGCTCACCCAGGCTAACCCTGAAAGGGTTATCAGGGACTCCAGCCTAGGGGGCGAGATCATGTGACCAGAAGAGAGGCGGTCACGTAGGGTGGCCAGGTATGCAAATTTTAGAGGAAACTTATGAGAAATACAGGCAGGCTTTGGGCACACGTGGCAAGCTCTGGATGATGTTTAGCAGCTCTGGGGGCTTTAGAACAGAGCTAAACAGCTGCAGTAGCTTGGCTTCCCCACCTCTTGGAGCTGCAGGTGCTCTCGTGAAATGCAGAGGGCTGCATTTTCTTTTAAAGGTCACCTCAGCCTGAAGCGAGCTGTGATGTTCTTGCAGGGGGCTGAATGGGAGGCACTCCACCCACCAGATCTTTAACTGGTCACTGCACAGTGCACACTGTGTGAATCTCTTTGATTTTGGTTGGAAAGAAATGTTCTCCTTACCTCAAACTGGAATGGAAGGGTTAAGGAGTTTCCCCACCTTTCCCACAGGGCGTACACCTGTTGTATTGCCGTTTTGGCAACCAACGGAGTGTTCAAGCTGGCTGGTGTTTTAGTTGGAGCACCCTCCGTAGGTCTAACACATAATTCTTAATGTGATGGTCCCGGACAGCATTAATAGTACTTGTCCCCTTGAGATGAGGTGAAGGGGTAGCCCAGGGGTGTATCTAAGTTGGAATGGGCCCAGGTGCAAGAAACGGACTTGCTTCCTCATCCCCCTCCCATCCCCATCTTCTCCCCTGCCCACCTCTTCCCTTCATTCCTCCTCCCAGTGTCTCTCCCTCCCTCCACTTGCTGTACCTGAGCCCTGAAGGCTGTGGCTGTGCTGCCTGCTGCCACTGGTGCTTGCTGCATCCTTGCTCTGTGTAGATCCCATGGACACCATGTGCTGCAGGCACTTCCCTTTCTGCTCAGCTTGATCTCTGTCCAGCCACGCTTCAACAGGGAAGATTTGTGCCTTCCCACATCTTGGGCCCTGTGCCCCTCCCAGCTTGGGCCCTGGGACAAATGTCCCTCCTATCCCTATGATAACTGTGCCCCTGGGGTGGCCTTATGAACTCAAGTAGTCCCTTGGCATTTCACCCCTGGAGAGGGGCAGTGTGCTGCACTTTTATTTGGGCTGGGCCGCCTGGATAATGGTGGAGCATGATTCCTCCTCCTCTCCTCGACTATTAGGGACAGGAGATGTTCTGCAGGCAATTAGCCAGCGGGGAGGGGGGGAAGCTTCACATTCCTCAACCCCCTCTGTTTTTGAGTCCCCTGGGTGAGTTCACTAGGACCCCTATTTACATTGGAGTCTTTTTTTGACTGGATACCTGTGATTGCTAGTAAAGGGTGCTGCCTAGTTAAATTCCAACAAATTGTGCCTGTTTTTTATTTCCACAGGTGGGAATATAATAATTCCTTTTTCATCATCCACTCACTGTGAAAGTGGGGATGCTAATTTGTGAGAATTTAAGATCTATTTCTGTTTTTCATGTGAGTTGCTCACTTGAACGAGTCTAAGAGCATTCCATTATTTAACACACTCAACTTGAACAACTCCTAGGTAGTAATCTAGGGGTGGGACACAGGGCATTTTTTCAGTTTTGGAGGTGGGGGGGTGTTCAGTTTTAGATCACTGAGTTTTGGTTCTTTTGGGTTTTGGTTTATGATTGGTTTATGATTTACGGCTGGTTTATGATTTCCATTGAAGTCAATGGAAAATCTGTTCCACTTGACTTCAATGGGAAGGGGAACCGGACCAAAAAGGGAACCAAAATTGGGGTCCCAGACCAAAAAAAACCCTGTCCCTAACCCCCCCATCATTCCCTGGGAAAAGCAGTCAAACCTCCCCCATTCCTCAGGCCCCCTACCAGCCCCAGAGCATGGAGGGTGTGGATCCCTGTTCCTAATTCCCCATCCCCACACCCCTGTTTTTACCCCCATCCCTTGTTGCGGCTGGGTATTCCGTGCAGGTATTCCATTGGAGGGATGGAGTGGTGGTGTAGCCATGATTTTTAGGGATGGTTAGGTTGTTCGGAGGTATCTGGTACAATCTGCAGTAGGCATTGAGGGTATCCATCTGGTGTTCTATTTGGCAGGGGACAGTCTGGGAGTGCTGCTTGTATATTGTGAACCCACCTGTATGGCAGCCTCCCTACATGTTCTAGCAGATCTGGTGTCGGGGGTGGTGTTGCGGTCCCTGAAGACGATAGTCTTGGGGAACTTCAGCATCCATGCTGATGCCGATCTTGGGGGTGCAGAGCATGACTTCATGGCTGCCATGGCAACCATGGGCCTGTCCCAGATGGTCAGCTGCCCGACACACATGGGGGGACATACCTTAGACCTCATGTTTTGCACTGGCCTTGAGGCAGGGGGTCCGTTGGTGGGGGAGATATCAGCTGTGCCCTTGTCATGGGTGGATCATTACCTCCTGCAGACCTCTCTCCTGGCACACGTCTGTCCCCAGATGGGCATGGAACCAATTAGAATGGTCTGCCCCTGTAGACTGATGGAACCAGAATGGTTCCGGGAGGCTTTGGGGGATATACCCTCTGATCTGGATGACCGTCCCATCCATCCCATTGTTGACCACAAGAGGTTATGGAACATCTTGCTGATGGAGGCCATTGATGGGATGGCTCTGAGGCATCCACTTCCCAGGCAGTAGCACCCTAGGCCTCTCTGATTTTCAGAGGGGCTGTGGGTGCTGAAGCATGAGAGAAGGCAGTTGGAGCAATGGTGGCACCCTTCATGTGCTGAACCCGACAGGTTGCAGCATAGAGCAAGTTTACAATCCTATGCCGTTGCAATGCGGGCAGCAAAGAAAGAGTTCTTTGCTGCCCTCATAGCATCCACTAAATTCTGTCCAGCTGAGCTGTTCCGAGTGGTATGGGGGCTGGTCAGGTCGACTTCCCTCCACCTTGGAGTGGAGTCATCTAGTGTCCGCTGTGACTTGTTTGTGGATTATTTTGCGGATAAAATCGCTCAGATTCCCCATGGTTTTGACACCATATTTCCTGCAGTGAGGCAATTAGAGGTCATGGAAGACTCACCTTGTTCTTGTTTGTGGGATCAGTGTTAATTGGTGACCCCTATCGATGCAGAGGATGTTCTGGGCTACCTGTTGTGAACTGGACCCTTGCCTGTCCTGGATGGTTAAGGCTTGCCGGGAGATGATGGGGCTGTTGATGGTGGGGGTGGTCAATGTTTCCCTTAGAGAGGGCAGGGTGCTGAGCTGCCTTAAAGAGGTGGTGGTGCGGCCCCTGCTCAAGAAATCATTGCTTGGTGTAGACTCCTTTGCCAGTTATTAGCCGGTATCTAACTTCCCCTTTTTAGGGAAGATTATTGAGCGGGTGGTGGCCTGGCAGTTGCAGGAGCATCTGGATTGTATCCGTTTTCTCGATCCCTTTTAGTCAGGATTTTGCCTGGGTTATGGCATCAAGACTGCGCTTGTGGTGTTTGTTGAAGATCTACGCCGGGAATTAGATCAGGGCCGTTTGGCCGTGCTGATTCTATTAGATCTGTTAGCTGCATTTGATACCATTGATCATGAGATGTCGGTGATGCACCTGTGGGTTCGTGCAGAACTGGGCGGTATGGTTCTTGACTATCTCTGCTCCTTCCTGGCCGGAAGAACTCATCTAGTGATGCTTCCTCCCCTCTCATGTGGAGTCCCGCAGGGTTCTGTTCTGTCCCCTCTCCTGTTCAATGTGTATATGCAGCCACTTGGCGAGGTGGTCAGGAGGTTTGGCGTGCAGTGTCATCAATATGCTCTTGACACCCAGCTTTACCTCTCTTTTTCATCAGACCCAGGTCTAGCAGTCTCAGTGCTTACAGGGTGTCTGACAGCTGTCAGGGATTGGATGAGGGTGACTCAACTAAAGCTGAATCCCGATAAGATGGAGGTGATGCTGGTGGGTAAGGTGACAGGGGTGACAGCCCCTGTCATTGATGGGGTCTGCCCTCCGCTGGTTCCCCAGGTACTGAGTCTCGGGGTGCTCCTTGACTCGCAACTCTGCTTGGATGCAAAGGTGGAGTCTGTGGCAAGGAGTGCCTTTTGCCAATTACATTTGGTGCGTGGTCTTTGGCCATATGTTTTCAACTCTGACCTGGCCACTGTCATCCATGCTTTCATCACCTCTAGGCTTGACTACTGTAATGTACTCTATGTGGGGCTACCCATGGTGATGGTTCAGAGACTGCAGTTGGTGCAGAATGCAGGATTGGCCCACCAGGAACATATTACACTGGTTCTTTGGTCTCTGCACTGGTTGCCTGTAGTCTTCCGGGCCTGATTCAAGGTGTTGGTGCTTGCCTATAAAGCCCTAAACGGCCTTGGCCTGACCTATATGCAGTACTACCTCACCCCCTGGGTCCTGGATTGTCCCCTGCAGTCATCGGGGGGTGCTCTCCTTGAGGTTCCCCGAGTCTGCCGGGGGGCTATGATGGGGAGGGCTTTCTCAGTGGCTGCTCTGCAGCTGTGGAATTCCCTGCCAGTGGAGGCCCGTTTCACCCCGGATCTCCCCTCGTTTTGATGCTGTTGTAAGACGTGGCTGTTCCGCCTGCCTTTTGAGAGGGAGGATGGGTAGGGAGGGGGCAATGGGTTAGGGTGGGTGGTGGTCAGCGTTATTTTTATTCCTCCCTTTTCGTTGTGTGTTTTAAAGTTGTTTTTATTGTTGGTATTACTGTAAGTCGCCCAGAGCTGCCTGTGGCAGGATGGGCAGGTTAGAAATGTTTTTAAATAAATAAATAAATAATATTTAACCACCACCACCCCGGCTTGTGTCAACTGGCATATACTTACCGGTCTGGGACTTGGAGGATGGAGTAAGGAGCCACCATCTCTGCTGCTGACTGGGTTGGGCCTGGTCTCTTCTACTGCTAGGAGTCTGGGCGGCCTCCGCAGTCGAGTGGCAATGGCCACAAGGAAACATGTGCTGAACTATTTCAGCTATGAAAAATGTGTTGACCCATTTCACAGATGCACAGGAGGGCTGCCCTTTTCCAAAATGGCACTAGCACTGTTGGCACCATTTTAGAAAAGGACTGCACGTGAGCAAATGGGCACCATGGCCATTTTGCACATGTGCACTGCGAGAGCAGGGACCTCCATCAGCATGCACTGGGAAATAGGCCTCCCAAAGTTGTGGCAGCTACAGCAGCTGTGGCACAGCCACCCAAAAAGGGAGGCAGCACAGCCCACCTGGCAGCAGAGGAGACCTGACCCGACCCAGCTGGCAGCGGAGACAGCGACTCCTCATTCCCATCCTCCAAGGTCCAGGTTGGTAAATACATGTCAGCTGTCAGGGCTCCAGGGGTGGGAGGTAAAAATGGGCCCTGGGAGATGGGGTGTTAGGAAGATTTCCCGTTAACATCAGTGGGAAAGATACAGAATCAAAAATTGGAACCATAACAGCTGATTTCCAGACGCTTCAGTTTTAAGCCGAAACAGCCATTTACGAACTGCTTCGGTTAAAACCAAAACCGTGATTCTCACCCCTAGTGATACATATCCAGTTATTTATGGCTAGAAGTGCTCTATTCACAATAGGCAATATATTTGTCACATCTATCTCCCTATTCTCTTCACCATATGCTTATGAAACAGAATTATAATTTTCATGGCTTTGTTCAGAGTTTTATTTTAATGTTTTATGTGCACATACAGATTGCTTTTAAGCTATTCACTTTGATAATTGCTTTGAGTATTTGATATTCGCTCTTCAATAGTCAAATGGTTTGGCATGAACACAAAGCTCACTTGTTTTTTTGTGCTGAGTATATGAGCAGAACTCCTAGGATTGCAGTGCAAATGTAATTTTGGAATTCAGTCCCAAAGACTTCTTATGTATTTCTTTTTACTTAAATTTTATATTTTGGCAAAGATTCTTGTCTGCTAACTTTTTCAGCAGGAAAAGGGTACATGGTGGAAATCAATTTGTTAAATTTGAAAGAATAAACCTTTTTTCCTTTTTTTTCTTTTTTTGACATTATAAACCCAAGTTTGCTAAAGATCTGCATTCGTATGAGATCAATGACCTCAAAGTGAAAAGTTATCCAACCCACTAACTATACCCTGATCTATCCAGAATGAATGGTATCCTTTGAATGGAGAGAAAAGGAGATGTCTTATGTCCAAGGATTTAATAATATTACTTTAAAATCACACACTTTTTGACTGTAGTCCTAGAGACACCTGCACCTAAAACTGGCCTTACTGCAGGGTGATCTGGGGCAGCCACCCTGGGTTCTGCTCTTATTTCTACTCCCGGGCCCCCCTCAGTGGACACCTTTTCACCAGGACAGGGTGTGTGGGCTCTCCCAACGGGGCCCCAAACTCAACCACCTCTAGGGTCCCACGGAAAGTGCCCCTGACAGGGGGAGGGATTACCAGGACCCCTGCTTTTTATCTTCACCTTGGGCCCTGCAAATTCTAAGGCCAGCCCTGACAATTCCTGCTTGCACCAACAGAGCCCTTTTGAAGTGAAGTCAATGAGGCTTTGCCAGTATAAGTACATTTAGGATTGCATCCTTCTTCTATAAAAACTGACTTTTGGGTGGGGGGAATCCACCTTTTCTATTTGTTAGGAAGGGATATTACCATTTATTTTTGTCTCATTTTATGATGGTAGTGCTGGTAGACTTGATCAGAACCCAGGGTCCCATTATGCTAGGCACTGTATAAATCCATAAAAAGATACTCCCTGACTCAGGTGTTTACAATTTAAGTAATGCATTATACTCCTGAGAACTGAATAAATTCTATAAACTCTACATAAAGTAGAGGTCTACATAAATTAGAACTGAAGCAAATATTCATGGTGAATATGAAATTCAACAAATTTACTGTATTCTGTGTTTGTGAAATGAATATGAAAGCCGTATTCACTTTCATCTTTGGGTGATTTCAGACATTACGGCCGGCAGCATTGAGCCCGGGCCATGGGGTGGTTCGGACCACAGGAGAGGGTGAAGGGATGCGCCAACACAGGGGACCACCGAACCACAGCCCAGGGTCAATGCTACCAGCCGTAACGTCTGTTGTGCAACACACACCCAGAGGTTGTGGGGCCGCTTGACGCAGCGTGCGGCCGCACGGCCCCACCCCCTGCACTCCCCAGCCGCCCGCCCTCCCCGAGACAGGCAGCCACAGTGGCCTATCTGGCCGCTGCCGCCGCCGCCACCCGCCACCCACCACCAGGACTCCGGAACGCGGTGAAGATAAGGTAACAGACGTTACTGTTCCTTCACTGCGTTCCGGATTCCCCCTAACCACGCTTCGTTCGCTGTCATGGTGCAGGAGAACAAAGCGTGGTTAGGTTCACCGCGGGGTGTGGCTGACTGAGGTGAACATCTGGATGCGCGCAAACAGACGTTCACCTCCGTTCACCACCACCACCACCCCATGGTTGACTGAGGTGATTTCAGACAACGTAACGTCTGAAATCACCCTTTGTTTGTGTTTGCAAATCTTCATCTCAGTCACTTTGATGTTTGGTTCTTTGTGTCTTCAGCAGTATTATTTGGAGAGGTTTTTTATGTTTGTTTTTTTAATGTGAATGTCTTTGGTCTATCTGGGTGATGTACTGTATGAGTATGAGTTTATTTATGGCCATAGGCCAAATAAAATGTACTGTAGCAGTACATCATAAGGGTTTTGCTCTTAGATGTTTCTAAACTGCGTAAGAAGAGAGAGAAAAGGGTTCTTTCAAAGTACTTATTAGATTAAAAAAATCCACAGTATAGCTCTTTCATTTCCCAATCTGAATCACAGCATTCAATAATAATAATAATAATAATAATAATTAATAAAGACAGATAAAAAAGAAGTGATTATGTCATTACCAGAAGTATAATTTAAATGAAGGAGCACCCTTGGGGATTCCCCCCACCCAAAAGTCAGTTTTTATAGAAGAAGGATGCAATCCTAAATGTACTTATACTGGCAAAGCCTCATTGACTTCACTTCAGAAGGGCTCTGTTGGTGCAAGCAGGAATTGTCAGGGCTGACCTTAGAATTTGCTGGGCCCAAGGTGAAGATAAAAAGCAGGGGTCCTGGTAATCCCTCCCCCTGTCAGGGGCACTTTCCGTGGGACCCTAGAGGTGGTTGAGTTTGGGGCCTTGTTGGGAGCGCCCACACACCCTGTCCTGGTGAAATGAAGTATTTAAAATACAGCCTTTTTTGTATAACAATTTGTCAATGCCTCTACAGCTCAGCATAAGCAGAATTCTGTTGTAATACATTCTTCCTTTTTCGCATTTGTATATGAATTTGATTGTATGAGGTAGCATTTCTAAAAGTTATGGCTGATAGGCATAAGGTACTGCTAATTTAATTACACATTCATCTGAACATAAATAGAGTAGCAGTTTCTTTCTAGAATCCTTGAACTTTTATTGACCCCTGAGTATACTGTCTTGCCCACTGATTTTCAGATATGCCTCAGTTCTGTTTACAGGCAATTGCTTTCAGTGAGGAGTTACACTCTGTCAGTACTGGGCAACTAATATGTCATACTTTGGACACCTGAGTGGCTCATATGATTGGTAATGAGATATTAGGACCTTTCACTTCTACATTAACAACTCACATTTAGTCAGGTCCATCACTGTTGACCAAAAATAGTTCCCATCTGATAGATGTTTGGCATCTTTTATCTTGATCTGAATACTGGAGGATAGGCAGTCACATCATAAAGGCATTACAGCCGACACTAATTGGCACCCCTGTTGACAGTTCAGTAGTAAGGCCAAGGAATGAAATGGCACAGGAATTAAATTATCAGCTCACCCAGAAAAAAGGTTTCTTTCGGTCAGGACTTAAAATATAGTGTTGGGACAGAGAGGTGAAGCTTATCCCTATGCTGCAAAGGTTTACTTTACCTACTAGACAGTCAGCCAGCAATGCTGACAGTCTGATAGCTTTCATAAAGTTCTACATGCTAATTTATTTTCTTTCCCTCCCCCTTTTTGAAGACGTACTTATAGATTCTCAGGGGAACATTCTCTTTTTACTTGGCAAGTAGAGCATCTCTATGACAAAGGGAGAATAAGTTAACTGTCTTTTTTTTTTTTTTTTTTAAGAAACTTGACTTAAGGCCAATATTTCCACACAGTTTTATTTATTTCATATATTATGAAATGGCCCACTGTCAACCCTCAAAATTTCTTAACGGCCACCATACTCCTGGCTCCAGCCTGGCATGTGCTGATTGCAGGCTGCTTATGCCTGCACAATGAAAGTGATGTTGGAAAAGGCACACAACAGTCCTAGTGATCATTTTGCACATGCACAGTGATTTTTAATTTTGTTTTAGTATTTTTAAATTAAACAAACAAAAAATTTAAATGAATGAAATAAAACAAATGTTGTTTGCTTATTCATTCCTTTTCATTACCTTAGTTACAAAAACTGGGTTCCATTCATTTTTGTAACTAATTAAAACAATATGAAATGCACACCCCTACTATTTGCTTTAACTCAGCAAAGTTCAGGCCCAGTAGCCAAATGTGGCCCATGGCTAGTTTTTATTTGATCCCTTTCCAATCCCAGATCTCGCCCCTGGATCTAGTTCCTACCCAAAAATACTGGCTGAGCTAAGGGTAATGGAGTAGAAATGAGGGCATATTGTACACACATATAGGGAAGAGATACATGGCACAGATCCATGGTCTGGACCTTCCTCTGTTGAGTACACCCCTTAAGCACCCCCCACTCCCAACTTCTTTGTAGCCCTTGTCAGTTGTTCTAATTTTCAAACTAGCCATTGGTAGGAGAAAGGATCCCTACCCCTGATTTAAGTTGTCAAGATACTGAGGGAAAGGTAGAGTTCCCCATCTGATGTGGCTAAGAGCACCTTCTTGGAGGTCCCCCAGGTATCCCAGGGGCAACTCTGGAGAGGGTATTCTTGATGGCCACACCTAGGCTGTGGAACTCCCTCCCAGTGGAGGCCCAGTTGGTTCCAGACCTCCCTTCCTTTCGACGAAGATGCATGACCTGCCTGTTCCACCAGGCATTTCTTGAGGGTGATGGGTGAGTGGGATGGGTTAGGGTCGTGGGGGCTGATTATTCCCCCCAGTTTTAGTTGAATTTTAATGTAGTGTTTTAATCTATTTTTACTGGTGTATTTTTGTATTCTGTGTTTTTATTGTTAGCTGCCTCGAGCTGCTGGGAGCAGAAGAGGCGGGATATAAATATTTTAATAAATAAATTTGAAAAACCCTGAAGATCTTGCCTGAAGCTTGGATGTCTCTCTGAACTTTAGGGTTCTGCCCTGTGCCGTGTTTCTTTTATTAGCTGCTAAGGTTGCTTATAAAATGGGCCCTAATTTAAACGAACCCTGAAGAAGTAGTGTTTCATGCTCTGTGTGTTGCTTTTGGGAAAATGGGGGAAAGAGCACACCAACCTACACGTGGTTTTTAGCTGATACACTGAAGAACTAGATTGTCCCTACAATTGGTGTCTGTTTACTCTGAGTTGGAACAGAATTGCTAGAAGTCTTTAATAATCAAAGTAGTTTAAAGGTTATCTTTATTGGACTAACACAGGGTCCTGTGTGGCCCTGTTTACTCCCATCAACAAAAGTTAGTTCAATAAAAGATATCATCTGAACTACTTTGTCTCTATCCCTTACATTTGGGACCAAAGAGCAACTATACTCTTTCTATCCAAGACTTGGGTTGCTTGCCAACGTTCAGGAATGGTTGGGGACTGCTGTGACTTTAACTCACATTAGCGTGGCCATGTGACATCCCTGCTCATGTACACGGGGGGATTAGCATTAATTTTCCATTGTCCTGTTAAATTCAATAATGCAATACAGTGCTTGATTTTGAGTCCTGTATTGCATTATTGAGTTTAACGGGAGAAAGGAAAATCAACGCTAAAACCCATATGCACATGAACGGGGATTTTATGTGACTGTGCTAACGTGAGTTAAACTCACAAAAGTCCCTGTCCCTTCCTGAACATCGCCAAACAGCCTCAGTTACAGTGTTAAGTAAATTTATTGTGCCAATCAACAGGTCATGACAAAGTTACAGTGTTGTTAAATTAAATGCTAAATATTGGATACATTCCACATGGGTAGTCATAATTCAGTCTTGGATAGCCATCCTATCTAACCTCAATTATTCCAGTTGCTAGAAGACTATTGTGCAACATATTTCTTCCTGAAAAGTAGTAGGGCTTGAGAGGAGAGCAGGTGTTCCCATTACGAAAGAAAACACCAACCTTTCAGGAGTGCTTGCACATCTGCGTTGGTATTTGACAGTTTCTGGCGATTTTGTGTTTCACTGGCTTTACCATTTTTAAAATTTTCCCCATTTCCATCACTATTCAGGACTTTTCATCACTGTTTGACACTTTCTGGGGCATTTTGTCATTTTCATCACTTTCTAGGACTTTTTAAAACTGGGACTTTTTATCACTTTCCAGGATTTTTCATCACCTTCTGAGACGTTTTCGTCATATTCTAGGAATTTTACAGCAGTTTTACAGCATTTTTATAGCAATGTCCAGCACTTCCCCAGTACATAGTTGACAAGTTTTCATCTCCACCCAGCCCCCAGGGGTACTCACAGGACACATACAAGGCTTCGGAACTGGCCTGGGATAACTCTGTTCAACTTGTAAAAAATCTCGGTGAATGCCTTGCTTCCAACAGAAGCAACACTTGCTGAGATTTTTTATTTCAGGCCTACTAAACTGTTGAGCAAAAGCTTCCCATTTGCCCAGTGGCATTCTATTTTGTTGAGTCATGTCAGCAGCATACATAAACAAAATTTATCAGTTAAAGTTCCATGTCATCAAAAGAAGCAAAATAATCATAGAAAATGTATCCTATCATTATTCAACAAACAGAATGCTATTTGGCAAATGGGAGGATTATCCCAGAAAATCCAGTTCTTCAGCAAACTCCAATTTTTGCCAATCTAACAATATATTAATTTATTATTAATTTATTATTATTATTATTATTATTATTATTATTATTATTAGCATTTGTATAGCACCAGCTGTGTACCTTGCTCTTTACAGAACAAGAAGATAGACACGGTCCCTGCCTATGGCTTATAATGTAATAGACACGGAGGGGGGAGACAAGGAGAGGGGACATAGGGAGAGACAAGGGATAAATAACATTCAAGCAGATGCAAAGTCTCAGGTGTGCGTGCACGTGCTTGGCTTGGTTGCAGTTGGGCAGGAGTCTGCGGGGAGGGCAGACAGTATTAATTAATTATTATTATTATTATTATTATAATAAACATTTATATAGCGCCAGTTATGTACTTGGCGCCGTACAGAACGTAGAAATGGATGCAGTCCCTGTCTGTGGCTTACAATCTAAAAGACAAGGAGGGGGAGACAGGGAGAGGGGACAGTGGGAGAGACGGTGAAGTAGATAAACAAACATTCAAGTGGAAGCGAAGTCCCGGGCGGGTGTGCTTGGCTTGGTTGCAGCAGTCTGCAGAGGAGGGCAGACAGTAAGTATATGGGAAACGACTAGCAGGCATTGGGAAAGGTGGTGAGGAAAAAGTGGGTCTTGAGGAGGAATTTGAAGGAGCGGAGGGAGGGGGCAAGGCGGATGTGGGTAGGGCATGGGGGGCAGCGAGGGAAAAGGGTCAACGGTGGTTAGGTGAGCAGGAGAAATGAGGGAGAGTGAGGGAGGGGACAGAGGAAGAGCGGAGAGCGCATGCAGGAGTGCGTAGGGAGATTAGATCCAAGAGGTAAGGGGGAGCTTGGTCGTGGAGTGTTTTGAATGTGAATACCAGGAGTTTAAAGAGGATACATTCAGGAAGGGGGAGCCAGTGAAGAGAGAAGAGGAGAGGCTGCACATGGTCAAAGCGACGGGCAGAGTGAATGACCTTGACAGCGGAGTTTTGGATTGTGATAAGGGGGGGGCAGGTTAGAGCGAGGGAGGCCAGCAAGGAGGAGGTTGCAGTAATCGAGGTGAGAGATAACCATGGCATGAACAAGGGTTTTGGCTGAGGAGGAAAGGAAAATTCTAACATGCGTCCGGAAAGGCAGTGAGGAAGAAGTGGGTTTTGAGGACGGACTCGAAAGTGTGGAGGGAAGGGGCAATGCAGATGTGGGCAAGGAGGGAGTTCCAGGCATAGGGGGGCACCAAGGGAGAAGGGACGAGGACGGTTAGGGGAGCAGGGGAGATGAGGGAGAGCGAGGGAGGGGGCAGAGGAGGAGTGGAGAGTGCGTGCAGGAGTGTGTAAGAAGACTAGGGCTGAGAGGTAAGGGGGAGCCAGGTTGTGAAGGGATTTGTAAGTGAATATCAGGAGTTTGTGAAAGATGCATTCAGGAAGGGGGAGGCAGTGAAGCGAGGAGAGGAGAGGCTGCACGTGGACGAAATGACAGGCTGAGTGGATGACCCTAGCAGCGGAGTTTTGGATGGAGATAAGGGGGGACAGGTGAGAGCGGGGGAGGCCAGTGAGGAGGAGGTTGCAGTAGTCAAGGCAAGAGATGGTCATGGTGTGAATAAGGGTTTTGGCTGAGGAGACAGAGAGAAAGGGGTAAATCCGAACAATGTTGTGGAGGGCGAAGTGACAGGACTTGGCAACAGAGTTGATGTAAGATTTAAAGGAAAGGTGAGTATCGAATATGAAGTCTAGGCTACGGGGTTGCAGAATGGAGCAGATGGTGACCCCATCAATAAGGATGGAGAGGGACGAGGGGGAGGAAGATAAGGAGTTCAGTCTTAGCCATGTTGAGCTTGAGCTGACGTTGGGACTTCCAGGCAGAGATATCAAAAAGACAGTTGATGAGGTGAGCTTGGACAGAAGTGGAGAGAGAGGGGGTGGAGAGATAGAGTTGAGTGTCCTCAGCATAGAGGTGATATTGGAAGCTGTGGGAAGCAATGAGTTTGCCAAGAGACAGGGTGTAGATAGAGAAGAGGAGAGGGCCCAGGACAGAGCCTTAGGGAACCCCAACCAAGAGGAGGAGTTGGAATTGGGACAAGATACATTAAAGGAGTGGTCAGAGAGGAAGGAGGAGAACCAGTCAAGGACAGAGCCACAGAAGCCTAGGGAGTGAAGAGAGTCCAGTAGGAGTGAGTGGTCGACAGTGTCAAAGGCAGCAGAGAGGTCAAGGAGGACAAGAATGGAGTAAAGGCGCTTAGATTTAGCGACAAGTAGATCATTGGTGACCTTGGCAAGGGCAGTTTCAGTGGAGTGAAGGTGGTGGAAGCCAGATTGGAGAGGGTCCAGGGAGGAGTTGGCAAAGAGGAGATCCAGGCAGCAGTAGTAGACAACACATTCCTGAAGCTTAGAGGCAAAGGGTAGGACGGAGACCGGCCAGTAACTAGAGGGGTCAGATTGGTCGAGGGTGGCCTTTTTGATGATAGGAGAGACAGTGGCATGCTGAAAGGCTCAGGGGATGGAGACACTGGAGAGGGAGAGATTAACGACATGTAAAAGGGGGGGGCAACAGTGGGAGCAATGGAGGTCAGGAGGCGGGAGGGGATTGGGTTGAGAGGGCAGGTGGAGGGGTTGGAGGAAGAGAGCAAAGAGGAGATTTCCTCAAGGCTGACAGGAGGGAAGGAGGAGAGGAGAGAGGGAACAGGGGGAGGGGTGGTGAGGAAGCGGGGAGAGGAGATGGGTGGGAAGCAATGTCCGGACGGATCTTGTCAATCTTTGAGGTGAAGAATGACGTGAGATCCTGAGCAGAAAGGGGAGAGGGTGGAGGGGGGCAGGGGGGCTTGAGGAGGAAGTCAAAGGTGGAGAAGAGGCGGCGGGGGTCACGAGAGTAAGATTCAGCCCGGGAGGCATAGTAGTGTTGCCTCACCAGGGAGATAGAAGAAGAGAGGGAGGAGAGGGAGAATTTATAGTGGAGGAAGTCAGGGTTGGAGTGGGATTTTCACCAGAGGCATTCAGCAGCCTGGGCACAGGAGCAGAGGTAATGGATAGCAGGGGTGAGCCAATGATGGGGGGTTAGGGGTCGAATGGGGTGGGAGGAAAGAGGGGCAAGGGAGTCAAGGGTCATGGTGAGAGAGGCATTGAGAGAAGAGATGGCAGTGTCAGGGAAGAGGCAGAGAAGACAGGAGGGAGAAGGGGGGAGAGGGAGGAAACAAAGTCTAGAGGGTTAATAGTCTGCAAATCACGGAAGAGGCGTGGAGCTGGGGAAGAAGATGTGGGCTAGTGGGAGAGGTTGAAGGAAGTGAGGTAATGGTCGGGCATGGAACAAAGGTCAAAGGAGAGGTCAGCAACAGGACAGTTTCTGGAGAAGATTGTCCAAACAGTGGATTTCTAATTTTGACACTGATCTTCAAAATGATCCACTGCAATAAGCCCTGTTAGAGTAAAATACTGCTTGCAGCAGCACAGTCATTTGAGGATTAGGCTGCCCATCTTGGGACTCTTTGGGTGTTTTCAAACGTGACAGGGAGGCTTCGCCCCGTCCCGAAAACAACCCAGAGATTCCCCGCCGGGATCACCCAGGCACAGCAAACAGACGTGCCGTGGATCCCAGTGGGGAATCAGGGAGGGAGCGGGGCCGCGTGGCGCAACATGGGGCCGCACGGTCCAGCCCCCTCAAAGCTGCCTCGCCACCCGCCCTCTGGGGAGACGGGCGGGCAGTGAGGCCAATGCCGCCGCAGCATCTGGCCGTGTTCACCACGGCCCGGAATCCCGCCGGGGATTCCAGGCCGTGATAGTTGACCAGACATTACTCTTTTTTTATGCCTGCCTGGAATCACGTTCACCATGCTTCAGCCGATTTTCACGCCAGGAGCCCAGGAAGCGTGGTTGAAATTGACCCCATGTGGGTATTCAGTGTGGCAAACATCTGGTGGCCGCCAAACAGACGTGCAGGGCACAGGGACCACAGGTCACTGTGATCTCGTCACGTCTGAAAACACCCTTTGTCTCATATATAAGTAGGAGGTCATTTGGCTACACCAGTAAATAAAACCAATGGAACAATGACTAGAGACACAATTTTGTTATCAATTGGTTTTATACATATGCCATTGCACCTTGAAGCCTCAGGGTTTTTCATCTATAGTTCAGTATATCTGACTGATGCCATTTCAGAGTTCCACAATATTAAAAGTTGCTGATACAAACCAGAGTGTGTATTTTTTAACTACACTGAGTGATGGAAATCCACCTCGGAATATGTCTATTTCATAGATAATGCCACCTTATTCTTATCTATTATGGTTTAATGGAAAAGGCAGTGAACCTTGAAAGAATGCTAGTCTTGGGGGACTATAGTAAAATTGGAATTTCAAACCAACTGGTTACTATTCAGGAGAAACATTTTAAGAATAGAGCATTGAGGCAGATATTTACAGCCAGCAAATCTCACCGGGAAACAGAAAATGCAGCATTAGTCTAACCTTGCTGATTATACTAAAATAATAGCAAATTGTTAGTTTTAACTGATGCAAAATTGAGTCTGGGAACAATGATGTTAGCAAACTTTTTCAAAGGATTGAAAGCAGTCATTATGCACTCTACAGTGATTTAAATATCAAGCATATCAATCACAATAATTAGTTAGAACTTTCCAAAAAGCCACTTGTTAAGGCACTTAAGCAGTTTCAGAATTTGTTTTCACTCTGCTCATCTAAAAATTATATTATTTTTAATATCTATATTTCTGGCCACTGTTCTGTTCTATGTTATCAATTCGTGACTTTAGGGAAACCACGGGGGCGGGCAGAAATAACATGGTTAGAGATTTGTGCAGACAAGTGGATGATGACTATGTGCACTGTAAACTCTCAAAACTCACAAGAGATTTGAGCAAAATGAATGGGAATCCATTCATGTCCTGTGAGTGCATTTCATTCAGTACACCAAATGCTGCCATGGAAACTACATTGGCGAAACCCAGAAACCTTACACCAGTATATGAACTCACATAGACATACAATTATGAATAAAATCACGGTCTCTACAGTGGGCAATCACTTCTCCCAGCACAACCACTCCATATCAGACCTCTCAGTCCTCATCCTCAAAGGAAACCTACACAATACCCTGAGGAGATGGACCTGGGAACTAAAACTCATAACTTTATTGGATATAAAAAACAATAGACTTTACAATGACCTAAATTTCTCCAACCGCTAAAAATAACGGTAATACTGCATTATACTGTATTTAATTTCTGTTATCCTCTATACAAACTTCCAAGAAATCATTTTAACCACTTTGTCGTCCGGTCTGTAACTGACCCTGCCAGCTGAATAGTCAACCTGCGTGTTACTGTGTGAACCCAGTTCTTTGATATGCGGATTCACTTCACCTGATAAGCTCTTTACCACTATACGCCCTACCCATATGTTTGCCTTCTCTGTGTGTTTTCCACTACATATTGTCTCTTTGAATCCTACACCAATATATAATTTTACAGCTGTTTTAAAATATATGGCACATCTCCCTCTCTCTCTTTATTCCGCTCCCCACTTTCTATCCAGCCTCATCCACTCCCACTTATTCCATGCCCCTTATTTGCTCAGTTTATATATTTTTGACTGGCTATGCTACATGCCTGAGGAAGGACCCTGTGTGGCCTGAAAGCTTGCTTATTTCCACTAACAGCAGTTGATCCAATAAAAGATATCCTTCCAACCACTTTGTCTCTCTGTCCTCTGAGAGGCAGGTTTAAAATTAACGACTGACATCCAAATGCAGCTAGGTTAACATGTGTCCATCATCAACCACTGGGAGAACCTTTAGTTTTAGTGGCACTAATCAGCTGCTTAAAGTTTGACACATGTAGATGAGTAACAATAGTTCGCAGGAAGGGGGGAGTTCCCCATATCCCACAAGCCTAACCTCAGGAGTCTGCAAATTGACAGTGGGTGCAAGCACATGAGTTGGGGCGGGCCCAATCCTCCACATGCCCTATCCGCCACACATTAGGCTGGCAGGGAGAGAAGACCACATGATCCGACCACATGGTCCGCCCATAGAGTAGCTGGTGTGGCCATCATCAGCTACTCTATGCCCCAGGGTAGGCCAAGGATCTGGCCACATGGGGCTGGATGCTCCGACTCCTGCTGTGCTGCAGGATTGGGTTCACTGTTATTAGGCAGCTGTTGGGGGGCAGGGGAGCGTGTGCACTACTCTTTCACCTAAAAGCTGAGCATGTGGGAGGAGAGACTAGGAAGAGTGTGCACCCCCTTCCTCCAATGTGCTGTTAGGCAGCACGGAAGAGGACACACACACTTCCCAGGCTCCACTAACAGCGATCTGCTGTTAGGTGGGGAGGGGGAGAAGGAGCATTCTCTTCCAGGCCCAATCCATAGACACCACCCCATGTCAGGGCTTTAACCCTTTTTGGGAAGCCTTACTTTGTGCTGTGTGTCACGGGTGGGAGGTCCACACCCCCACTTTACCAGGTTTGAGTGACTCAGTTTCCCTCGCTTACAACCCACTTGAATCAGTTTTTCTCTCTAGCTGATTCAATTCTGCAGCAGGGACAACCCCTTTGTCACCCAAGGGCCTGAGCCTTCCCGTTTACAGACTCTTTCTCTCTGGGGTCACAAGAGCTTGAAAACTCTTGTTGCTCACTTGTGTTCCAATGTTAGACACAGACACTTCTTCAGAAAAATAAGAAGTTAGTTTATTGATTACATAAGCAAGATAGTTGATACAGAGTGATAAGTAGAAATCAAAGGTAAATATAACGCATTCCTAATCTATAGTGGTTGAGTTCCTAGATAAGTATCTTACCCTATAAAGGTCCATAGAATCAGTTCATACACAGCCAGTTTGGTGATGTTGGCTGGGCTCCGGTTCTTAAGGTTAGAAATCAAAGTCCTGGTCTTAGTGCATGCCTTCCAGCCTTGCTAGCTGGCAGGATCTAGGATGCAAATGAGATTGCTCAAGATGGCTCTGTCCAAGAGGTAGTGAAGATGGCTCAATGGCCCTGGCTTAATAACAATTCTGAGTCCTTTGTTTCTCCTTCCCGCCTTGAAGCTTGTGTGTTGTCTCGCGTAGGCAACCCAGGCAAACAGGTCAACAGGAAGCTTCAGTTGCAAGCAAATGGGTTTCTCTCTGACTAGGCTTCCCAAATACATATTCTACACTTCCTGGAGTTTCCCAACTGTCAGCAGCGCATAATAATTACATGAACTTCCAGGCCCAATCCATAGATGCCACCCCATGTCAGGGCTTTAACCCTCCTTGGGAAGCCTTACTTTGTGCTGTGTCCCTAGCCTTTTTCCATGCATGGTTCACGTAGTAGCTGGCTGCCCATCACAGAGTGGGATAAACATCTGGCGACCACTGGACATACAAGCCACTGCATCACACATGGTAACATTCTCCAAAGTGGGATAAGGCTGACCAAAGTGGGATAACATCTCATGTGGTTGCACTCAGTGTCTCCCTTCAGTATTTCTCATAAGTATCCTCTAAAATTTGCATATCTGACTACCCAAAGGTTACATGACCTGGGCTGGGACTATTAAGAGAGTGTTAGCATGACCTAGGGGTAGAGTTAGCCAGTGCTGGCTGGAGACACCATAGCTGGGGAGGTTGGAGGGATCTCCAACTCTAGGGTGAGGGCCAGAAGCCCCCAGCCGCCATAGCAACAGCAGGGCTCATCTCCTGCAGGTGAGTGAGGTTCCACCCCCTGGGAGGGCCCAGCCCCAGCTTTCACAGGCCAAGGCTGCCCGCCCGCCCCCAGAAGCCCCGCC
>QEPC01002943.1:296885-314310 GCA_003113815.1 Sphenodon punctatus | reverse complement strand
CTTCAGAAGGGACTTCTGAAGCAGGGATTGGGGTCCCTCCAACATACATGCAGCAAGTCCCTTCTTTCTGAAGCAGCGTTCTTAACCTCTGCTGCGTGTGTGTGTGTCATTACTAAAACTGTTTGTAAGTGAGGTTTAAGGTTGTCTGCCTGCTTTTAAACAGGCAACTGAAATTGCTTGATTAAGTAATGTAATGTCCATCCAACATTAACCCTTGGAACTCCTTGCTGCTGGATTATGCTGCCTACCATTTCCCTGCCTCCGCCTAACATTTCCCTGACTCCGCCTACCAGCTCACCGGCAGGATGGCCGGTCTTACTGCCCCTACAACCTCAACACCCACCAGGCACCCCTGCTATTTTGCCTGGCTTTCGGTGGGGGGGGATGTGCAGCGGGGGGGAATGGGTTAGGGTGGTGGCTGGGTGGGAATTTTTTATACCTCCGGTTGTTGTCTATTTTAAACGTTGTTTTTAATGTTAGTGTTTTATATTGTGCGCCACCCAGAGCTGCCTGTGGCAGGGTGGGCGGGTTAAAAATGCCTGAAATAAATAAATAAATGAAATAAATTAAATGCAGAAGAGTTATCATCTGTTAATTGTCTGTCTGTGAAGTAAATTTGTTTTGGGGGCTTACAAAAGCAGCAGTAGAAATCAACAGGAAATATATATGGGTATGAAAATCAGGATAAGAAAAAAGAGGTAAGTTTTATTACCTAACATGGATAGTTCTTCTGAAAATAAGAGAGGGCTCATCCTCAAAGTCCTATATTATTTATTTAAATTTATCTAGATCTTACTTTAGTAACATGTACTTAATTTAGTATCTGCGGATAATACCTGCATTTTCAAGTACAGCATGGACAGTACTCAACAGGCTACCCAGGTATGGATCAAGTGCCCAGAAACTTAAGAACTCAGTAACCTCTGGTACCGATTTTTTGAGTTTCTAATTACTGATTGGTATATCAGGAAGTAAAATAAAAAGATCAGTACAGAAAACAAAAAAAATGGACTGGAAGTCAAAAACCCAGAACTGGAAGTCAACTTTCTGGAAAAGAAAATAAAGAAAATAGGTGTCAGAAGTAAAAAAATCAGTGCCAGAAGTTGATATTTTGAGACATCGGGTACCCAAATCAGGTCACATTTGGTACCGATAGATACCCAATTTGTGGAGTTGATCCAGGTACTGGAAATTCATCTTTTAGCAGGTACTCATTTCAGCTCTAATCCTGCCCTTTTATTTCCCATGGGCTCAGGGTAGGTTACAATATAGGGGGGAAAAAACCAAAGAAATATATATATAAACAAAACCATCTAAAAGCCCTCACTTCTTCTCCTCACTCCCAGCCTTCCCAAACTCTATCACTGAAATGTTTGGCCAAATAAAAAGGTCCTTTCATTGCTTCTGGAAAATTCTCAGACTCAAGCTTTTGGGTGGCAGACATCTAGGATAAGGAAGTTCCATAATTATGAAGCAGCTGCCAACGCCACCTCTCTCTGCACCCTTACCGCATGGTCATATTGCACAGATGGTGTGCAATTCCAGAGAGCACTTCCAGATTATCTTGGGAGCTGCATAGGGCATGAAGTGGTCTTTCCTACATGTGTGGAGCAGGTTGTTTAGAGCAACTAGTCCGGGTCCCATTTGCTCTAGTGTGGCTTGTTCTGATACAGTACTTGAGAATTGGCATTGTTTGCACAGCACATACTGAGGATTAGTAAAAGTAAACCACCATTTTAACAGCTAGCCACTATGGGCCCAAGCCAAAGTCCACACACTCACCAAGTGCAGGTTGTGTATGTGCACCAATAAAAATGAGAAAGATAAAACCAGAAATCTGCAGATCACAGCATCCCCAATCTGTTTGCCATTATGATTTTCTAGGGTACCTGAATAATGCTCATGAGTTTTACATTATTTATTCCAAAAACATCACAGAATGCACTTCATCCCTGTAAATAATACAGCAGCGGTGTTCATCAAATAGAGATATAAGGTTTGCAAAAGGTGCCTCCTTTAGTGCATATGAAATCTTCATAATGGGGAAAAGAGATGATCAAGGAAGTAATTTCCCAGTTCTGACTTAAGGAGAAAAGACTAACATGCACACACACAGCTCTCAAAGTTATATCGTATAACTGTAATTATAAAGGGTGATAAACAAAGCTGTCTGTCTTTCTGGTGTCATTACAGGCAAATTCTTTCCCAAGGCCAACCCCTTTTCCTGCACATGTTTTCATAGACATTGTGCTCTTCAGAAAACTCACTTAATTTCAAATAGCCAAGACAAACATAAGCTGAACAGAACTCACAAAAGACCAGTGCATATTCCTAGTAATGTATTTGCTTTTCTTTATGATGATTGAATTGTTCTTGGATAGGTAGTATTCTCAAAGGGAAAATGTGGTGGTTCTATTGCAAACAAATTCTATAGAACATTCATGAGGAATATCAAATATGGCATTCTCAAAAGGAAAGGCAGAGAAATCCTTTATTCAGTGTGAACATAATGCTAAAATTATTGTGGGGGTGTTTTTAGACATGACACAAACCCCAATTTAACCACACTTTAACCACACGTAAACATTTCTTGTGCATGTTTCAGGGCTGTACTGGTGCCCTATGCAGCCCTGCAACATGCATAAGAAATGTTCAAGTGTGGTTAAAGTGTAGTTCAACTGGGGTTAGCGTCACGTCTGAAAACACCCTAAGTGTCAAATATGTACCAGAACGGCCCTTTTCACACAAGACGCACCGATGCATGCCAACGCAGGTCTACTGCATGGGCATGAGTGGGTGCCTCCTGTGTGAATGCCACGGGAAGTGGGTGGGTGGGCGGGTGCCCTCCTACGTCCCACCCATCTCCACCCACTGTCCATACATGAAGCAATTGGCCAAAATGGCAGTTGCTCCATACATGGAAGTGGGTGGAAGTGGGTATGCATGTACTCACGCATCCACACACTGCCCACACACTGGTACACACACCCACACACACACACACACACACACACACACACAGAGCCATAGCCTGTTTAAAAAGAGCCAGTATCTAAAGAACGAGCCTATGTTATTAATGATTTATTCTCTAGGACCAGCAATGCGCCTGGCACCAAATAGTTGTCATAAGAGACAGGTCCCTGTCCCAGGGGGATTGCAATCTAGAACGGACAAGTGCTCAAAGGGTGGGCTACAAATCCAAATAAACAAATAAATAAAGAGAGAGAGAGATGCGTTTGTGAAGTTGAGAAGCTGTAGGTGCAGGTACTTGACTTGGGTACAGAGGAGGGGGATCCTGAGACTAGACAGTCAGACCCATTTCCAGCAGGAAGAAGAAAGACAATGACAAAATACATCAATGCACCCTTCACTGAACACAGACATAATCTTGAATATAAAAATAAACTTTTGAAGGCCAATGTTGAAAGAACCCATCCAATTATTTCAAATAGGTCAGTGCCTGAAAACTGGAATGCCAATTTGTAGCTATAGTAGTTCCCTTATACACAGTAGGAGACAGCTCTTTTTTAAAAAAAAATTGACATCTCAAAAACAAGGGCAGAAAACTATGGATTTTTTTGCATAAATCAGAAGTAATCCCAGTGGAGTAAATGAACTTGTGTATACCTTATATGGACAAGTGAATAACCACACAGTAGGACAGTGCAGAAAAGCCACTTGTCTCTTTGAATAGTTATGACAAGGTGTGTGTAAAACATTACATGAAGGATAGTCTATGCATGTGTCAAAAGGAGAAAATGTTCCTCAATTCTATTTCAACCACAACTGTGTAAAGGATACAAGTTTGGAAAGACATTGGGTATCTTTAGTCAGACCTGGGGCTGTCACCCCCAGACCTGTTCTGGGGTGTCCAGCCCCAAGTCCCCCACATACAGCTGGGTTTATATGGAAGCAGCAGCTGCTGCAGCCTGCATTCCACCCACACACTGGTCCCTCCCTCTACACCATAGAGCTGTGGGAGGATCGCCTGCTGCTCTAGGCTGCCACCCACAGCTCTATGGCATTGCCCAGACCGGGAGCGGAGCTGCAGCATCTGTTCATGAGTAGACGCTGGACCTGAGTTCTGCCTCCATCTGGTACCACAGGTTTGGGTGCCCCGCTCTACTCTGGGATGTTACGATTTTCCGAAGCATCACTCACAGGGCTGTAGCTCTCCATCTGAACATCTGGCAGCCCACCTTTAGATGGATGGGCTGCCCAGGTGTGAGGTGGAGCAGAGCTGTGGGTGCTCTCTGTGTAAAAGAACCCACTGAGGATTCCAGTTGTCTAAGACATACAGCTGAAATATTTTAGTTGCTAGTGTGCTGACACGAGTACCTCTCCACTACCAAGAAAAAGTTGCTGTGAAAGGGAACAAGACAGTTCCTTCAGCTTGAATTGTCCAAGCTGACATTCAATTCCTTTTAGGATGTGGATATTTGATCCAGGATAGATCTGTGCTGGAGATCTGGATGCTCTTACATGAGAAAGAGAGCACCAATCTTTGGCAGCTCCATTCCCTTCTCACTCAGCAGGAATTTGTCTATGTTATTCCCAGTAGTGAGCAATGAAGATTATTGTTATTAAGAATAATAACACTTTACATTTCTGTAGAACCTCTCATTCAAAGAGCTCAACATGCTTTACCAATATGAATTAAGCACAACAAAATTACTGTTGATTAGGCAATTATGTTTATTTTAGAGATTTCGTGAAGGAGAAGCAGCTTGTTTATGCAGCAATGAGTAAAACCTACTGTGCTTTTTTCGAAAGGTCCCATTTTCTTCATTGTCCACTCAGAGTTCTGTATAAGTTGTCCATCCATCAAAGTTATGATTGCATAAAAGAATAAATAATCTGTTTGAGTCCCTAATGAGTAGACACTGCATTAGAGTAATACCTGTAGTACTCTTGGTACAGATAGGGGAACAGCGGGATGTTTGTAATTCTTTATTCAGTTAATGGAAACATGGTGCATTTGCTGGCAAGAAACTACAGTAAAGTTGCAGAAAAATAAAGCAACACAGCTGGCTGTCATGTGTTATGACTATACGTTTGTATAACACTATCCTCTGAGCGCCAAATTATCCTCACTGATGACCAAAGGTGCATACCTACCTTGAGAACATATTGTGGGGTTCTGGGTGTGTTCAGGGAAGCATAATCTAGCACCGGGCTATTAGGCCTTCTAATAGACACAACATATTTCTTCTCAATGCTTTGCTCTAAGGCTGCTCAAGGAACAATCTGTAAAGTAGATAATTTTGTGGAGAATGGTTATCTACTGATCTGTACAGCACACAAACAAAGAGTAGGAGTTCATTTTTCTTCTCTGCTAAGAACAGTTCCCACCTCTACAATATTGGAAACTGCTTTTGTCAGAGTGGGATGCAGAGTAAATGGGGAGACTGGCCTGGCCAACAAGCACTCTGATTGGTCCAAAACTCCTCTGAGTCCACTATGTAACTTCCCAAGTCAGTCACAGGCCTTTGCCCTCAAAAGCAAGGAGGTTAACTGGCTGTTGCTTTCATGCCTCACCTTACTCCACTCTTCTCTCACCTCTGCCTCTGCCCAGTGATTTTTGATCCGGACTTCTGATCTCCTGCCTTAACTCTGCATGTTTTGGACACTACGGGCATTTTTAGACGAGCACCAAATATCACAGATTAGTACTTATCATGCATTGAAACCACTCTTATTTTAATCCAGATTTAATGTTCAGACATGTGTGTCATCGCGGATTTAGAATTAATCTGCATTTAAAGTAAACTGCTTTTAATGTTTTCATAAGCAGAAATGCAAATTAAAGCACTATTTAAATCCACATTAACTATTTAAATGTTAAAACACATTTTAATCTGCGAGTTTGTGAAACAGGTTTCATAAAACCTCGATGTTAGGGGTTTATGAAACCAATTTTACAACTTGAAAATTGCCCTTAGTCTGGCTCACCCCCTATGGGTTGATGACTTTCTTGGACTGATCCACCCTGTACTGACCCAACCTGCTCCCAACTATGCTTTCAGCCACTTGTGACCAGCCTGTTCCTTGGGCCAGGACCTGATAGTCCAAATGAATCTTATTGTTTTTAGCATACTGCTTTCAAAGAGAAAAACAGAGTAGAAATGAACAGCAGATTGTTTCCCCCCTATTAAATCCATCCCAGGCTGGAAAAATTTATTCACATAATAGTAAATCCATTTCAGAAATAGGAAGATTGAATTTATTAAAAATATATACTGTATTTTGAGTCATCAAAGTCATCATAGGCCAGTCGCCATTAGCTACGTCACTCTATATGATGTTGTTCTTTTTACTAATGGGGTTATTAGTGCAATTTTCCTCTGATGTTTAAATAAGCATAACTAGGAATCACACCCAGTGTATTATGTTCAAGAACAACAGACTACATTGTTGCATTTGGAAAGTCTGGCTTGAAAGGAAGTGTATGAACGTTAGATTTGCATCCAATACTACACTTGTATACAATGTGCTAATTTCAAACATATGTTTCAGCTCTTAAACTAATGTTTTAGTTTTAAATTAGAAATGTATGGATACATCTGCCAGAGCTCACCCCACCTATAAAAAGCTCTGTAGCCACCAATGCCATGCAGCATGAAATGGCAACAGTTATACTCCAAAGGGGCCTCAAGACACCATGAGGAAGGAATTAATGACTGGGCACTGCTAGCATGCAGGTCAATGGGGAAAAATTCACAAACACAATTCAAATGATAGTCACCATAGCTTCCTTCTCCTTGTGTGACTGTTTGGGCAGCTTGCAGCTTCAGGGCAAGCTGTCTGTTTTAGCTTCAGGGCAAGACACAGTTGCATAGGGCTTAGGAGAAAACAATTGTAAAAATTTCAGCAAACAAACAAAGTGTTTCCATGCAGCATACACTCAAAATGAAGAATCATGATGAGAAGACTCAGTGTAGTCCCTTACTAAAAGGGGTAGGTCAAGAGGCAATGTGCACAAGCTGAGGAAGGCAGATTTAGATTAAATCTCAGGGAAAACTTCCTACCTGACTGTAAGGTCAGTCAGGCAGTGGCACAGGCTGCATAGAGAACCAATAGATTTTCCATTGCTGAACGTTTTTAGGAAGATGCTGGAAGATGTTATATCTGGAATGGTTTAGGTATGGCAGAGCCTGTACCATGCTGGGTTCTGAGGAGATGGGACTCAGCGACACTCAGGGAGTTATATCGTTATATGGTTCTAAGAAAGGAATTTTACCGGCATCTGAGAGACAGGGAAGTAAGGCATTTTGAAACCAGATTGCTTATCTAAGGTCACAGAAGGTGTCTGTGGCAGGTCAAAGAACTGAACATTGAGCAAATGAGCCTCCGGCTTGCATGCTAACTTCAAAACCAGGCTTCTTCTCAAGTAATGTGTGGCATTTCCTGGTGCTCTCCTTAAATCAGAAGTGCTGTAATAATTATTTGTTTGTTTGTTTGTTTGTTTGTTTTTAAAATGTATACCCCGCCCCTCCTGCCAGGCAGCCTGGGGTGGCTAATAATATCAAAATCAATAAAATACAATAAAACATATAAAACATCTCAATAATAATAATAGTCAAAGTAAAAGTGAGGAGAGAAAAAAACCCAACCCCCACCCCCCTCAACCCAACACCCCTTCCACCCTCAGTCTTCTCCCTTGCCAAACACCTGATGGAACAGCCAGGTCTCACAATTCCTGTGGAAAACTGGGAGGTCCAGGGCCAGTCGGGTCCGCACCGGGAGGGATTTTCAGAGGTGTTGCATGGCCACTGAGAACGCCCTGTCTTGCCTGGCCGTCTGGGAAACCCGAGGGACCTCCAGCAGGGCGCCCCTAGATGACCGCAGGGGCCTGTCCAGAACCCAGGGAATGAGGCGGTCTCATAAATAGGCAGGGCCCAGACCATGTGAGGCTTTATAGGTCAAAACCAACACTTTGAATCGGGCCCGGAAGATTATTGGCAGCCAGTGCCGAGATCGGAGCATTGGTGTGATGTGTTCCTGGCAACCCAGCCCCACCAGGAGCTGGGCCGCTGCATTCTGCACCAGATGCTGGTGCAGCTTAATTTATTAGCAACGTAGTAACCCATATAACAAATGAGCCTTTAAAAATATGAAAAAGACAGCTACAATATGTAAAGGACTACGCAAACATATAGCAAGAGCTAGTTCCTGCTTCAGACCAATTACAAACTAAATGGGCAGAAGGGAAAAGAGAGATGGCTGCTCCAAGGCCCAAGATTGGTTTTTTGAGTACCAGTCCACTGTCACAATCCAAAAGCATGCGGTTCACATAAAGACAGCTGAAGACAAATTAGCAGGCCCCCATGTTCCCCAGACAGTGAACACAGAGAGCTCTCTGTAAATTAGGCCCTGGGTATACTTGAGAACAGCTACTGTAACCCACTATTTTGGAGGCCCCTCTATGGTGCCTGTCTTACATTGGCAGGTGATTGGGCGTTTGCTGTGGCAGCCTCTTCATCATGGAACTCACTTCCTCCAGATGTTCATCTCAGTACCTCCCTCCTCACCTTCAAAAAACACCTGAACACGTTTTTGTTCTCCAGGTGTTTTTAGATGATCTACTGCTGGTTCCCCTCCATGTATTTTTTTCTTCCCCATTTTAACTGTTTTAAATGGATTTTATATTAATTTTAAGTTATTTATTATTAAATATTTATTTTATCAATTTATTATTATTAATGTATTATTATTGTTATTATTATTATTATTATTATTATTACACCAGCTGTGTGTACCTGGCACTGTACAATCAGTGGTTGTAGACAGGACTCTACCCCAAGGGGCTTACAATCTAAGAGAGACAAGGAAGTGGCAGGGGGGGGAGGACAAGGGAGAAGTAAACATTAGGAGAGACAAGGATACGTTTAGGAGGTTGTAGGTCTATGTGCTTAACTTAGTTACAGGGAGGAATTTGGATTGTTATCCCTGATGAGCCAGGGAAAGTTTGATGGAAGGGTAGCTTTTCAGGAGGGACTTGAAAGTTGGGAGAGAGGGAACAGAATTAATGTATCTAGGGAGGGAGTTCCAGGCATTGAGGGGGGGCAGCAGGAGAGAAGGGGTGAAGGCGTTTAGAGGAGCATGGGAGATGCAAGCAGGCAAGGGTTGGGGCAGAGGAGGAGCAAAGTTCCTGGGTGGGAATGTTATGGGATACAAGAGCAAAAAGATGTGGGTGAGCAAGGCCATGAAGAGCCTTGAAGATGAAGATCTTGAGTTGAATGCATTCTAGGGGAAGCCAGTGTAGAATGGAGAGGAGGGGCTGAACGTGGTCAAAGCGACAGGCAAGGTAGAACATTATGGTGTTTTATTTTTTATTTTACAGTTTATTTTTAATGTTGGGAAGTGTTCCATGTGCCACCTGGTGGATGAGCACTGTACAAATAAATATTATTATTATGACTATTATCATCTTTAGTCAACACCAGTTTACACCAATTCAAGTTCTGTCTCAAATTCTTTACTTCTAAAGTACAAATATCAAACAGAAGCCTTATGGAATAAGCAATTTAGAGATTACTACTATTACATTGCTACTCCTTCCACCTCTCCCACCAACCCACATCTTTTTCTCCAGCTCCATGCCCCTTCTGTGATTTACAGTCTATCAACCCTTTAGACTTTGCTTGCTCCCTCTTCCCCCTCCTCCCTCCTGTCTTCTCCTTCTCTTCCCCTGACACTGCCATCTCTTCGCTCAATGCCTCTCTCGCCATGACCCTCGACTCTCTTCCCCCCTCTCCTCCCGCCCCGTTCAGCCCCCAAACCCCCATCCTTGGCACACCCCTACTATCCGCTACCTCCGCTCCTGCACCTGGGCTGCTGAATGCTTCTGGCGCAAATCCCACTACCACCCTAACTTCCTCCTCTATAAATTCTCCCTCTCCTCTGCTATCTCCCTGGCGAGGCAACACTACTATGCCTCCCTGGTTGAATCCTACTCTCGTGACCCCCTCCGCCTCTTCTCCACCTTTGATTCCCTTCTCAAGTCCCCCTGCCCCCCTCCACCCTCTTCCCTTTCTGCTCAGGATCTCACATCATTCTTCACCTCAAAGATTGAAAAGATCCGCCAGGACATTGCTTCCCACCTGTCTCCTCTCCCCGCTCCCTCATCACCCCTCCCCCGTCTCCTCTCCTCCTTCCCGCCTGCCTCCTTTGAGGAAATCTTCTCTTTGCTCTCTTCCTCCAACCACTGCACCTGCCCTCTCGACCCAATCCCCTCCCGCCTCCTGACCTCCATTGCTCCCACAGTCACCCCCCCCTTTTACATGTCATAAATCTCTCCCTGTCCACTGGCTCCTTCCCCTCTGCCTTAAAACATGCCACTGTCTCTCCCATCCTCAAAAAGTCCACCCTCGACCTCTCTGACCCCTCTAGTTACCGGCCGGTCTCCCTCCTACCCTTCACCTCTAAGCTTCTGGAACGTGTTGTCTACTCCCGCTGCCTGGACCTACTCTCTGACAACTCCTCCCTGGACCCTCTCCAATCTGGCTTCTGCTCCCTTCACTCCACTGAAGCTGCCCTTGCCAAGATCACCAATAGGGCTGTAGTGGAATGTTGCAGTGGTAGCTATCTCTGTCGGAAACAGCATGGCAGAGGCTTTCATTCCACTAGTTTCATTCTGCTACTTCCACAGTTCCGCTAATTTAATTCTGCTACTTCCACAGGCTGCGCAAAATAGCAGAAACATGACATTTTCACTACTTCCGCCATTTCGTCAGAGCCACAAAATAGCGGAACAGTGGTTTTCCGACAATTTTCACAATTTTTCCGCAATTTGCAGAGTGCCGGTGGAATTTTTGGAATGTCCACCGCGGTGTGGTGCGGGCAATTCCAAAATGGCGGAATGGAATCATGGCGCAGTAACAGCTGCTTCCGCATCAGCTCTAATCACCAATGATCTATTTGTCATTAAATCTAAGCGCCTTTACTTCATTCTTGTCCTGCTTGACCTCTCTGCTGCCTTTGACACTGTCGACCACTCACTCCTACTGGACTCTCTTCGCTCCATAGGCTTCTGCGGCTCTGTCCTTGACTGGTTCTCTTCCTACCTCTCTGACTACTCCTTTAACGTGTCTCTTCCAAATTCCAACTCCTCCCCCCTCCCCCTCTCAGATGGGGTCCCCCAAGGCTCTGTCCTGGGACCTCTCCTCTTCTCTATCTACACCCTGTCTCTTGGCAAACTCATTGCTTCCCACGGCTTCCAATATCACCTCTATGCTGAGGACACTCAACTCTATCTCTCCACCCCCTCTCTCTCCACTTCTGTCCAAGCTCGCCTCATCAACTGTCTTTTTGATATCTCTGCCTGGAAGTCCCAACGTCAACTCAAGCTCAACATGGCTAAGACTGAACTCCTTATCTTTCCTCCCTACCCTTCCTCCCCCTCGTCCCTCTCCATCCTTATTGATGGGGTCACCATCTGCTCCGTTCTGCAACCCCGTAGCCTAGACTTCATCTTCGATACTCACCTTTCCTTTAAATCTTACATCAACTTTGTTGCCAAGTCCTGTCACTTTGCCCTCCACAACATTGCTCGGATTTACCCCTTTCTCTCTGTCTCCTCAGCCAAAACCCTTATTCACACCATGACCATCTCTTGCCTTGACTACTGCAACCTCCTCCTCACTGGCCTCCCCCGCTCTCACCTGTCCCCCCATATCTCCATCCAAAACTCCGCTGCTAGGGTCATCCACTCAGCCCGTCATTTCGACCACGTGCAGCCTCTCCTCTCCTCGCTTCACTGCCTCCCCCTTCCTGAATGCATCTTTCACAAACTCCTGATATTCACTTACAAATCCCTTCACAACCTGGCTCCCCCTTACCTCTAAGCCCTAGTCTCCTTACACACTCCTGCATGGACTCTCCGCTCTTCCTCTGTCCCCTCCCTCGCTCTTCCTCATCTCCCCTGCTCCCCTAACCACCTTTGTCCCTTCTCCCTTGCTGCCCCCAATGCCTGTAACTCCCTCCCTGCTCACATCCGTCTTGCCCCCTCCCTCTGCATGTTCAAATCCCTCCTCAAAATCACCTCTTCCTCATCACCTTTCCCAATGCCTGTTAGAAGTTGCTTTTCAATATTTGCTGTCTGCCCTCCTGCAGATTCCTGCCAACTGCAACCAAGCCAAGCACATGCACCTGAGACTTCGCGTCCGCTTGAATGTAATTCATCCCTCGTCTCTCCCTATGTCCCCTCTTCTTGTCTTCCCCCTCCTTGTCTATTAGATTGTAAGCCGTAGGCAGGGACCACGTCTATCTTATTGTTCCATAAAGTGCCAGGTACATAGCTGCCACTATAAAAATGCTTATAATAATAATAATAATAATAATAATAATAATCAATTATACCCAGAATTTGATACCCACTGTCCACACATCTGGAGAGTCCCTGTGAAATGAAGTTTATACCCTAAGAGGAAAAGCAATATGTAAAATATGGCTGAGAATGGTAAAATCAAAGGCCCTGATCTAATGTTTTGTACTCCTCTGTATAGTCTAGACAGATTGAGTGAAGCACAGTTCCTAGTGCTCTCTATAGTTTCCCATAGTGGCTGCATGGACAAGTAGGGCAAGAACAGGGTCTGTACTAGAGCAGGTAAAAGTTGTTGAATTTGCCAATTTTAATTAAGGGTCAGCAAAATGGGCACATATGGTATTTGTGCCTGGTTCATTTGGTATATATACATCTCAGCTTTTGGTGGCATAGTTTGCTTGTGTTTTAGTACTGTGTGTCATCTTGCTTCAGATATTCAGTCAAGTAACTGAATACCTACCTAACAAAAACAGAAGGGAGGGGTGGAAAACAGAAAAATAGTGACATTGACAAATATGTGAATATTCATTTTGATGTGAATATTCATTTTGATATTTGGTTTGTCATCCAAAAATGCAAATCTTATTTATGAATACAGAATATTCTTGTCAGAATACGCTTGTCAATACGCAGCAGGTGCACCAGTGAACATTGACTAGGAGTCCCAGGAAGAACAGTTGACAGAGTTACACAGGTATTTTCCTGCCCAAACCAAAATGTAGCTGCAAACCAAAACTACCTTCCGTGTGTCTTATGAAATTACAGTGAATAGAATAATGGACAGTCAGAAGAACAAATATTCCTGTTGCTAAGGCAATACTCCAAGAAAATAGTTAATAATTATTCTGATGCAATATTGCTTTTTGTAAAGAAATCTTTGTTTGATCTCCTGCAAATAAAGCATATAATCTGATTTGTATAAAAAGTATTAGATCTCCTTTGTGAGAGGCTAAAGGCATAAAGGCTCCTGGGTTTGTCATAATCCCCAGAGGTAATTATTTTATTTGCTCCTGGTGTTTCTTTGCTTTGTTGAACATCAATTTGTCCCTGCTTTCATCTCTCATAAGTCATCCACTATGAAATCCTAATAGATCTCCCAGAGTAGCATGAGCCTAACTCTAGATAGAGTTCTAGATAAGAAGGACTTTGAAGACAGACAGAAATGTGTGGTTTCTGATTTTCAGAAAAAAACTCCAAGAAGTAGTATCCTAATCATATCCTCCTGTATGTTAGAGGAGGGCCTTTGTACTGTGTCCATTGGGGCCAATCTGCAGGTCCTGTGCACACCCACGCGTGCATGCAAACCCACACAGGAAACTCACACACCTCCATTGCTGGCACACTGTGCCGCATGGAAACCATACACATGCATATGCAGCAGAGAATCCATGGGCCATTGCATCAGCCCCACCGAACTTACTGTATCAGGGCCTAAGTGAACTAAATGACATGCAAGTATCCCAGATCAAATAAGAGTTACATTTATCATCACTCATAGTGAATAACGGCTTAGTCAGCTAACAGTTCTATTGTCCGTGCAGCGTGAAAGAATGTGACAGACAATGTGTATGGGTCAAAAAGGTTGCAGCTCTTTATTAACCAATTTCAGTCTGGAAGGGGGGGAGGACACAACCTCCCCCCTCCCCCCTTACACTTGCCAGAGCCATTAAATGATCCATTCCTGGGAAGACACCACAGACAAATGCATTAAACCAACCAGGACCCCATTCTAAGCAGAGTCCAGAGGGAGGGTTGGCCAGTGGCCCAAGCTAGGGATAAGTGTTATCCTACTTAGCTGGTGCTGCTACCTCAACAGGTTATGCCAAACCTTGAACATCTGCCTCCAGAGCTGGTAGCTATGCTTGGTATGCTCACCACCACCACCCTCCTCTATCCAGATTGAATTAAACCAAAGAACACAACTTTTCTTGCAGAGCCCTGAGGTATAGGTCAATACCCTTTGTGACAGGTGTACACCGTCATCTCATTATGATTCTGGTAGCAGCTCCATGAACTTTTCACGATCCTTCCTTATCAGGAGGATCAACCCCAATTCTGACCTTCAAGGGAGGTCATTCTCTTCCAAGTGGAAGACTATGACTTGGGTGATGGCCCCTGCACGTGGAGAATGGGCATCAGATGATCCCATAGTATTCCCTTCTTTTCCTTCCAGCAGATCTCCACCCACTTACTTAGACTCAGCTGTGAGCCTCAATTCATCCACCTTGCTGCATCCACCACCCAGTAGACGATACTGTGTCCAATGATCCAAACTTGCTTCTGAACTGCAAAATACTGTGTCCAATGACTTCCTAGGCCAACAAACAAGAAACAGTAGAAATTGGCAGCACAAGATTGTCCCCCACCACCTTTTGAGGGGATACCACCTCCCTCTAACAACTGAGGGGATGAATGTACCACGAAAAACTCCTGACTGCCATCTGCCTTGTGACTGGATCTCCCTGCTGCCCAAACCTACTGCCTCTGCAGACAAAGCCACTCCAATCCTGAATGAATGTGAACCAAAAGATTCTGCTGCATACCCTGACTTCCACAAACTCTGCGTGGGTGGAGATCTGCTGGAAGGAAAAGAAGGGAATACTATGGGATCATCTGATGCCCATTCTCCACGTGCAGGGGCCATCACCCAAGTCATAGTCTTCCACTTGGAAGAGAATGACCTCCCTTGAAGGTCAGAATTGGGGTTGATCCTCCTGATAATGAAGGATCGTGAAAAGTTCATCACTGCTATGAACTGGTACCTGGTTAGAGAAAGCCCTTTACCATGTAAAAGCAAGTAGCCCTTCCTTGGTGGATGGTATGCCATGTATGCCCTCAATATCCACACTGGGCATATGTTTCAGTCTTTAAACTCATGCTGCATGATCCTTGCTCCCCTTCCCCATAGCCTTATCTTTAGGATTGTGGCACCCTCTACTAGGACTGTAACTAGGCCTTCAGAAAACTTCAGAAATCACGGAAGTTTCTGGTCTTAGTTTCCGAACAGCCAATTTCCGAAGTCTGAGGATCAAGGCAGTTCCTCTATAAACTTTGGAGGCCGCTGCGCATGTGTGACTAGAGTTGAGCTTCTGGAAGTTTCAAGCCAGGAAATGAAACTTAGTGCCATATTTGGTAGAAGGGGGATATTAGGGGTGTGCACTTAATTCTTGTTATATTGACAATGATAAGGAAACTATTCATTTTTGTTATCGTTATTGCAATAAAGATAACAAAGATAAATGATAACAAAATCAATAATGATAACAGTCATTACTGATTTTGTTATTGCCTAACAGGTGTTTTTTGGAGGGAAAGGTGGAGAGGGGAGGAGGAAGCAGACACCTTGGGACCAGAAACAGTGTTGAACTCTTGAACTGGGCCTGCGATGGGAGGAGAAGGACCTGATGTATGTAATCACTGGCCAATGAGCAGTGCAAGCAAGTCCCAGGAGTTGCATGGCACCCTGTGATTGCTTAATGCCTCCTGCCTCCCAGAACCTATTATTTATTTTATTTATATATACAAAAAAAAATAATTAGCCCAAACCCTCCTGCACACTGACAGCTCGGTACGGCACACAACATAAAAACAGCAACAATAAAACCATCTAAAATACTACAATATATAAAAATATACATCACAAAATTTTAGCAGCAGCTAAGGCAAATAAAACCCCATCCTCTCCCTGAAGGCCTGGCAGAACAACCTGGCCTTACAACATCTACGGAAAGATGGGAGGTCTGGGAACAGACAGACCTCCAGTGGGAGGGACTTCCACAGCTGTGGTGCAGACACTGAGAATGCCCTCTCTGCCATCGTCACCTGGCATACTCAGGGGACTTTAAGTCGGGAGCCCCCGGGCGACTGCAAAGGTCACAAAATGACCCAAGGCCTGAGGTGGTCTCGCAGGTAAGCAGGACCCAAAACATTTAGGGCTTTATAGATCATAACCAACACCTTGAATTGGGCCCAGAAGGCAACAGGCAGCCAGTGCAGCATATGGAGCACCAGGTGTAATGTGCTCACAGCAGCCCATCCCCGTTAGGAGGCGAGTCGCTGCACTCTGCACCAGCTGCAACCTCCAGACTGTCATCAAGGGTAGCCTCACATAGAGCGCATTACAGTAGTCCAGTCAAGAGGTAATGAAAGCATGGATGATGGTGGCCGGTTCCGAGCATGAGACATAAATAAATATATATATTTATATATATATATATATAAACAATTGTAAAATATTTAAAAAATACTGATAAAATTACAACAATTAAAACCCAGGTAACAGTAAAATAATCTATACAATAAATAAGGGTGGAGGGAGATAAAAACCCCTCCCCCCCTCCCCAAAGGCCTGGGCAAAGAGCCAGGTTTTTAAAATTCACCAAAATGTTAAAAGACTTGGGGCCAGGTGAGCTTCCTCCAGGAGCAAATTCCAAAGGCACAGCCCGGCCGCTGAGAATGCCATCTCCATTGTGGCCCCCCCCCCCCCACTTAACATGGGGGACCTCCAAGAAGGCACCCCCGGCAGACCGAAGGAGCCGCTCTGGAGTGCAGAGGGTGAGGCGGTCCCTGAGGTACGAGGGGCCCAGACCATGAAGGGCCTTATAGATCAATATTGAGGGGATGGGGGAGGATTGAGGGGAATACAGCTCCTCCCCTGCATATGTGCAGATGGGGGGGACTGGGTTGGGAAGGTTGGGTATAGCCCCCCCAGTGAGAGAGGGGGGGTTTGTCCCAATAAGGGTGTGGGGTTCTGGTATTCCGGTGAGAGGGGGGGCACAGGGGTGAGAGGGTCTTGAGGGGGTGAGGAGAAGGGAGGGGTGAGGGGAGGTAGGATGTTTCCTTGGGCATCTGGCAGGATAACCACTGGGGGAGAGGAAGAGGGAGGGGAGCGGGGGGGGGTCCACAGCCATTAGGGTTGTGATGGACTGGGAGTAACTATGGTCTCTGGGGGAGGCAGAGAACAACTGTGGGGAAGGAAAAGGGTGGGTATTGGGGGGCAGGTGTGGGGTGTTTATTGGTGTCTATGTGTATGTGGTGTCTGTGTGGTCATCTGTTGGGGGATGAGTGTGGGGGGGATGTCAGGGTGGGGGTGTCTGTGTC
>QEPC01002943.1:279770-294673 GCA_003113815.1 Sphenodon punctatus | reverse complement strand
GGGGGTTTTGGGGCCAGATGGGGCAGGAAGAGAGGGGGGCAAGAGAATCAAGGGTTGAGGAGAGAGAGGTGTTGAGAGCGGAGATGGCAGAGTCAGGGGAGGAGGAGAATATGGAGGGGAGGTGGGGGGATAGAGAGGAGGCAAACTCCATGGGGGTAATGGCCTGCATATTGCAGAAGGGGCGCGAAGAGGGGAAGGAGGAGGGGGGTTGGTGGGACAGGCTGAAGGAGGTGAGGAAGTGATCAGAATTATGGCAGGGATCAAAGGAGAGGTCAGCAAGAGAGCAATTTTATGAGAAGATGAGGTCGAGGGAGTGGCCGTCGGTATGGGTGGGGAAATTGGTCCAGAGTCGGAGATCAAAGGAGGATGTCAGGGAGAGAAAGCAGGAGATAGAGGGCATGGAAGGTGTGTCGACGTGAATGTTGAAATCACCAAGAATGAGAGTTGGGGTATCATCTGAGAGGAAGAAGGTTAGCCAGGATTCAAAGTCTGGGAGAAAAGAGGAGAGGGAACCCGGAGGGCGGTATATGACAGCAACACAGAGATTTAGGGGGGAGTATAAATGCACAGAATGGACCTCAAAGGAAGGGAAGGAGAGAGAGGGAGGAGGTGGAAAGGGTTTGGAATTGACAGGGATTGGCAAGGAGCAGCTTTTAAAACTGCACTCCAGCAGTTCGGGTTAGGCTGAAATGTGTGCACTTGGTGCATTCACACCAACCCGGAAGTGCGCGGTGCTTTAAATCGCGCGATGCTGCCGCTGCTGCTGTGTGATTTAAAAGCACGTCTGAATGAGCCCTAAGTGTATGGTTATGTCACTGTGTGGAAGAGTGGCATAATATAGCCACATATTTGCATCTCCATGCATGTATCTAAACCTCAGGAAAGTTACATTTTAGTATTTTATGTTCAGCAATTCCGAGATAGAACTCAGATGCCAAAAATGGATAAACATATCAGATATTTAATATGGAGACTTTGTTAGACTTATATAGTCACAAAAATGGAGGCTTTTGTGATGTTCCATCCTATGAGGACACCAGTGCATTTTCATTTTAAATACAAGTATCAATATGATTCATGCCTCCAGAGGCTTAGTGTTTCCTAAGAGTGGGAATATCGGTATCAGATTAATCCGATAATCCAATAATCACCGGTATCGCAATACCGTTGGGTTTTTTTACATTGGCCACTTTACCGGGTTTTTTACATCATGGCCATTGAAATAAATGGCCGCAATGTAAAAAAAAGGGTAAACCGGCCAATGTTAAATAACCGGTATGCCGATACCGGTAAATCCGATACCAGGGACATCCAATACCGATAAACCCAGTATCCAGTGTTCTCCCCGATGTACCATCCCCTAGTGTTTCCTCACAAAAATTTACCTCTAGAACTGGCTGAGCTGAAATGGGTAGCTCATTTGCTACCCATGGGTAATACCTGCAATTTTGAGTATCACAATGGGTACTCGACAGGCTACCCAATAGCCAATTGGGTCCATGGAGACACAAAAAGTCATTAATTTCTGGTACCATTTTTTCTTCCTGGTTACCAACTGGTAAATTGGGACACAAAACTGAAAAATCCAACCTGCAGTTGACATTCCGCAATATTCCAGGACATCAGGTACTCAAATCAGGTATAGATTTATACCCAATATTTTTGAATCGATTTGGGTTGAGCAGTCATAGGTTCATGTGCTTAGTTTAGATTCAGGGAACGTCAACCTTGAATGAAGGGACAATAGAGGAAGCACTAGTGAGCAGTCTGTGGGACTGAAGAGCTAGGGAAACCCTGACACAGAAAAGGTAGGTTTTCAGGACGGATTAATAGGTAGGGAGAGAGATAGAAGAGTGAATGTCTTCCAGGAGGGCGTTCCACGCATAGGGGACAGCATGGAAGAAGGAATGAAGAAACATGATTTGATGGAAGAGAAGAAAGCAGCAACCAACTTTCTTCTTTCCACTACAGTTGTCAAATCACAACTTAATTGTGAGTATTATAAATTTTAATTGTTTCATTACTAAACAACTACGACTTCCCAGGATGAAAATTTAAAAAATAATGTATTATTATTATTAGTAGTAGTAGTATTCGCATTCTCATTCGCATTCTCATTCACATTCACATTCACATTCGCATTCGCATTCTCATTAACATTTGTGTAGTGCCAGCTGTGTACCTGGCACTTTACAGAACAATAAGAATGATGCGGTTCCTGCCTACGGCTTACAATCTAATAGACATGGAAAGGGGAGAAAAGGAGAGGGAACATAGGGAGAGACAAGGAATAAATTGCATTCAAGTGGATGCGAAGTCTCAGGTGCACGTACTTGGCTTGGTTGAAGTTGGCAGGAATCTGCGGGGAGGGCAAACAGCAAATATTGAAAGGGAAGTTCTAACAAGCATCGAGAAAGGCGGCGAGGAAAGAGGTGGTTTTGAGGAGGGATCTGAAGGTGTGGTGGGAGGGGACAAGGCAGATGTGGGCAGGGAGGGAGTTCCAGGCATGTGGGGCAGCAAGGGAGAAGGGGCAAAGGTGGTTAGGGGAGCAGGAGAGATGAGGGAGGGGACAGAGGAGGAGCGAGAGTGCATGCAGAAGTGTGTAAGGAGACTAGGGCTGAGAGGTAAGGGGGTGCCAAGTTGTGAAGGCATTTATAAGTGAATACCAGGAGTTTGTGAAGGATGCGTGCGGGAAGGGGGAGTCAGTGGATTCAATTCAATTCAATTCAACTTTAATTTACACCCCGCTCTCTCCCGCAAATGCAGCTCGAGGCGGCTTACACAACAATGAACAAAGTCATTGCAATCAAACAATCAACAAACAATCAACAAAATCAATACAATCAGCCCACCCCCCCATAATCTAATTAATATAATCCTTTTTAACAGTCTAATTTAAATCATCTAATCCATCCTTACCAATTCTCCCCCCACCCTGCTGGCACCAGAGGAGGGTCCTCGCCACCCCATCCCCTCCTGCTCTCACCAGGGGGGAGGGTTCATTTACAACAATCCCCAACAATAATAATACAAAAATCCTAATAATCAACAAGTTCATTAATCATCCATTATAAATGTTAATTTATAATTTATAATCCATAATAACATTAATCCTAATAATCAACAAGTNGTTCATTAATCATCCATTATAAATGTTAATTTATAATTTATAATCCATAATAACATTAATCCTAATAATCAACAAGTTCATTAATCATCCATTATAGGACAAAGCTACAATATACCGTACACATCCCCTATTCACATACAACAGTACCCCATAACTACAGTATACAATATAAATTCAATACTCATATTAAATCAACATTAGCTCATCAAATTCTCCCCCCTCCCCTCACCCCCCTCCTCCCCTGTAGCTCTCACTAAGAAGGGCAATCCACTCTTAGTCAATTCTCTTTCCCACCAAACATTTATAATATGAGCTCTATTCCGTAGCCCCGGCCCTTGGTCCGTACCAAAGGGCACAACCAAAGGGTACACCCCTTTGGCCATGCCCTTTTGGCATGTGCCACCTGATCAGCCATCAGCACGGCCGTCCGCCACCCCTGGTTCTTGTCCAGGCCGCCCGGAAATAATCTTCCCCAAACCCCACCATCTTGTCAAGCGCTGCAGCTGCTTCTGCTCTTCCCGACCTCTGGCCATCCCTCTGGGAGCTTGCTGCCGGCTCGTGCCAGGGGCGATAGTCCATAGACCCCCGCACAGGGATTCAAGGGGGGGGGGGCTGATCTCAGTCACTCCCTTTACTCAAGGGCTGCCCCTTGCCCCTCAACCTTCCACCGCCTCCGCTCTCCATAGTTCTCACCACCGGGACCCATCTCATTTCACCACTGCTGCTGCTGCTGCTACACCCATGCAAGGGCTGCGATGGGGATGGGGACAGGCAGCTTGATGTTCACACCGCCCGCTCACCGTCGGATGCCCCCGTTCTTGTCCAGGCAGACCGGAAACCCTGGAAGAGAGGAGAGGAGAGACTGCACGTGGTCAAAGCGACGGACTGAGTGGATGACCCTAGCAGTGGAGTTTTGGATGGAGATAAGGGGGGACAGGTGAGAGCGGGGGAGGCCAGTGAGGAGGAGGTTGCAGTAGTCAAGCCGAGAGATGACTATGGTGTGAACAAGTGTTTTGGCTGAGGAGACAGAGAGAAAGGGGTGAATCTGGGCAATGTTGTGGAGGGCGAAGCAACAGGACTTGGCAACAGAGTCAATGTAAGGTTTAAAGGAAAGGTGAGTATCAAAGACGAAGTCCAAGCTATGGGCTTGGGGAACAAGGTGGATGGTGATCCCGTCAATAAGGTTGGAGAGGGAAGAGGGAGAGGAAGGGAAGGAAGTAAAGATAAGGAGCTCAGTCTTAGCCATGTTGAGCTTGAGCTGATGTCTGGACATAGAGGCGGAGATATCAGAGAGATAGTTGATGAAGCGAGCTTGGACAGAAGGGGAGAGAGAGGGGGTGGAGAGATAGAGTTGAGTGTCCTCGACATAGAGGTGATATTGGAAGCCGTGGGAGGCAATGAGTTTGCCAAGGGACAGGGTGTAGATAGAGAAGAGGAGAGGGCCCAGGACAGAGCCTTGGGGAACCCCAACTGAGAGGGGGAGGGAGGAAGAGTTGGAGTTGGGAAGAGACACATTAAAGGAGAGGTCAGAGATGTAGGAGGAGAACCAGTCAAGGACAGAGCTGCAGAAGCCTAGGGAGCGGAGAGAGTCCAGTAGGAGTGAGTAGTCAACAGTGTCAAAGGCAGCAGAGGTCAAGGAGGACAAGAATGGAGTAAAGGTGCTTAGATTTAGCGACAAGTAGATTATTGGTGATCTTAGCATGGGCAATTTCATTGGAGTGAAGAGGGCGGAAGCCAGATTGGAGAGTGTCCAGGAAGGAGTTGGCAGAGAGGAGATCCAGGCAGCGGGAGTAGACAACATGTTCCAGAAGCTTGAGAATTGTATATTAAAGAAATATACAAAAATTCAATGAGTATACCCATTTGTGTAGCTACTTGTTTCAGCTCTCTTTACCTCCATTTTGCATATGGGACTGGCTATCAGAACAATCATATCCTGTCATGACTTCAGCTATAGTTATACTTACTTCTGAGTGACAGGTAAATGAGACATTTCAAACAGAAAAGAAAAACTTTCAAAGTCTTGTGCTGCCTTTCTGCCACCCACAGAAAAAATTGAAGAACAGTAGGCAATCTGAATGATCTAGAGCAAAGTCAAAATTACAGGATTGGCTTTTTAAACAAAGCAGCCTTTGAAGTGTTCAATCTCCAGAAGACATATAGAAATATTAAAAAGATGAGGTAAGAAACCTTGACTAATAAACTTACATTATAAAATACTTAAAGTGAAGCAATTCATTTACACTGCTTCAAACATTGTATTTAAATATATGGGAAGTTTAAAATCCTATCATGGTAGCTATTGTAAAAGATAAATAAAATATGTTTGATAAAAATCAAAGATAAAATATATTAACACTAAAAGCCTCTAAATTTCAAAATATTTTAAAAACAAGGATTGCTGCTTATTAATGACAGTATTTAGCACTAGTCAGAATCCAGTTTACACTTGCCAGCTCTAAAGAGTAGTGTCATTATTCAATTGCTGTAGGATCATGCACTATAATTTGTCCTTAGCTTGCACTTGTGTGTGTCCAGCTATTGGAACATGCAATTTTAATAACTACATTTACTTATTTATTCACTATTGTAACTTGCAACTACAACAGGGCATTCAAAATTGATGTCTATGTTTCTTTTTAACTGACCATTAAAGGGAAAAATGTTTCCAGGATGAAAATGAACAAAATAAAATTTGAGAATTGTATATTAAAGAAATATACAATTGTTTCTTTACATTTAATATTTTTGAGCACTATGGAGAATGCATTTTTGCAGTCTTAATTTTAAAATAAGAATCACAATATTCTCACCTCATGTTGTATGAATATCTAGAAAGCAACCTCGGTGCTCTTCTTCAAATCCCGCCATATTTTTTTTCTAAATTGTAGTGCCTAGTTTAAAAAAACCCATACATAACAAAACCAAAACCATACCAATAAAAAATACCCTCCTAAACCTTGACAACTTCTATATAGAGTTTACTGTCTATTATTATTGACTCATTGTTTCCTTGTACCTCCATGCCTACTTGTTGACTTCCAGTCCTGGAATGTTGACTTATAATTATTTTTCAACTTCCATAACAATTTTTCAACTTCCAATACCTATTTTTTTTTTTTGTCTCAGAAAGTTGACTTCTTGTCCCAATTTTTTGTTTTCCATACCAATTGGTAATCAGAAAATTAACTCCATAGAAATCAGACTATAACTAGCAAAGTCATTGCAACTAATGGTATTTAGCACTTCTAGAAATTCTGCTGCCACAGTGACAGGATTAATATTACCTTTCCAGAGAGGGCAGGCACAGTGGCTGTGAACCACTAATAAATAAACATGATCATAAATAGTTTTCTTGATAGTCTTCTAGGTACATCTATTTAGAGGTGGGACCCCGGGCCCATTACCAGCTACCGGATTTACCGGTTACCGGTTCTCTTAAAACCGGATTACCGGATTAAATCCGGTATGCCAGTACCGGATTTAATTCATTGATTTCAATGGGGCGCTGTGTCCCCATTGAAATCAATGAATTCCTTCCCCCTCCCCATCCCAGGCTGCGCGGGTGGAAGGGGGGGACACCCCCCACCCACCCTGCCCAGCCTGGATTTTTGTTTAAAAAAAGACTGAGGCGAGCCCACCCCCCAGCACCAGCGGCCGCGGCGTCCCCGCAGCCGCCGGTAAGTATGACCCGATCCCTGGGGGGGTGTTTAACACCCCCCCACCTCCCAGGGATCACCCCTACTAAAGTTCAGCTTGCTCTTACCTTGCGGAGCTCTGGGTGCGGCGGCGGCGGGCGGCCTCAGCGCCGGCTGTGGCTTCCGGTGTCAGAGACGCTCTAGGCCTTCCGGGGAACTTCCGGGTTTCCCTGGAAGGCCTAGAGCGCCTAGAGCGCCTCNGTGGGAGGCAATGAGTTTGCCAAGGGACAGGGTGTAGATAGAGAAGAGGAGAGGGCCCAGGACAGAGCCTTGGGGAACCCCAACTGAGAGGGGGAGGGAGGAAGAGTTGGAGTTGGGAAGAGACACATTAAAGGAGAGGTCAGAGATGTAGGAGGAGAACCAGTCAAGGACAGAGCTGCAGAAGCCTAGGGAGCGGAGAGAGTCCAGTAGGAGTGAGTAGTCAACAGTGTCAAAGGCAGCAGAGGTCAAGGAGGACAAGAATGGAGTAAAGGTGCTTAGATTTAGCGACAAGTAGATTATTGGTGATCTTAGCATGGGCAATTTCATTGGAGTGAAGAGGGCGGAAGCCAGATTGGAGAGTGTCCAGGAAGGAGTTGGCAGAGAGGAGATCCAGGCAGCGGGAGTAGACAACATGTTCCAGAAGCTTGAGAATTGTATATTAAAGAAATATACAAAAATTCAATGAGTATACCCATTTGTGTAGCTACTTGTTTCAGCTCTCTTTACCTCCATTTTGCATATGGGACTGGCTATCAGAACAATAATATCCTGTCATGACTTCAGCTATAGTTATACTTACTTCTGAGTGACAGGTAAATGAGACATTTCAAACAGAAAAGAAAAACTTTCAAAGTCTTGTGCTGCCTTTCTGCCACCCACAGAAAAAATTGAAGAACAGTAGGCAATCTGAATGATCTAGAGCAAAGTCAAAATTACAGGATTGGCTTTTTAAACAAAGCAGCCTTTGAAGTGTTCAATCTCCAGAAGACATATAGAAATATTAAAAAGATGAGGTAAGAAACCTTGACTAATAAACTTACATTATAAAATACTTAAAGTGAAGCAATTCATTTACACTGCTTCAAACATTGTATTTAAATATATGGGAAGTTTAAAATCCTATCATGGTAGCTATTGTAAAAGATAAATAAAATATGTTTGATAAAAATCAAAGATAAAATATATTAACACTAAAAGCCTCTAAATTTCAAAATATTTTAAAAACAAGGATTGCTGCTTATTAATGACAGTATTTAGCACTAGTCAGAATCCAGTTTACACTTGCCAGCTCTAAAGAGTAGTGTCATTATTCAATTGCTGTAGGATCATGCACTATAATTTGTCCTTAGCTTGCACTTGTGTGTGTCCAGCTATTGGAACATGCAATTTTAATAACTACATTTACTTATTTATTCACTATTGTAACTTGCAACTACAACAGGGCATTCAAAATTGATGTCTATGTTTCTTTTTAACTGACCATTAAAGGGAAAAATGTTTCCAGGATGAAAATGAACAAAATAAAATTTGAGAATTGTATATTAAAGAAATATACAATTGTTTCTTTACATTTAATATTTTTGAGCACTATGGAGAATGCATTTTTGCAGTCTTAATTTTAAAATAAGAATCACAATATTCTCACCTCATGTTGTATGAATATCTAGAAAGCAACCTCGGTGCTCTTCTTCAAATCCCGCCATATTTTTTTTCTAAATTGTAGTGCCTAGTTTAAAAAAACCCATACATAACAAAACCAAAACCATACCAATAAAAAATACCCTCCTAAACCTTGACAACTTCTATATAGAGTTTACTGTCTATTATTATTGACTCATTGTTTCCTTGTACCTCCATGCCTACTTGTTGACTTCCAGTCCTGGAATGTTGACTTATAATTATTTTTCAACTTCCATAACAATTTTTCAACTTCCAATACCTATTTTTTTTTTTTGTCTCAGAAAGTTGACTTCTTGTCCCAATTTTTTGTTTTCCATACCAATTGGTAATCAGAAAATTAACTCCATAGAAATCAGACTATAACTAGCAAAGTCATTGCAACTAATGGTATTTAGCACTTCTAGAAATTCTGCTGCCACAGTGACAGGATTAATATTACCTTTCCAGAGAGGGCAGGCACAGTGGCTGTGAACCACTAATAAATAAACATGATCATAAATAGTTTTCTTGATAGTCTTCTAGGTACATCTATTTAGAGGTGGGACCCCGGGCCCATTACCAGCTACCGGATTTACCGGTTACCGGTTCTCTTAAAACCGGATTACCGGATTAAATCCGGTATGCCAGTACCGGATTTAATTCATTGATTTCAATGGGGCGCTGTGTCCCCATTGAAATCAATGAATTCCTTCCCCCTCCCCATCCCAGGCTGCGCGGGTGGAAGGGGGGGACACCCCCCACCCACCCTGCCCAGCCTGGATTTTTGTTTAAAAAAAGACTGAGGCGAGCCCACCCCCCAGCACCAGCGGCCGCGGCGTCCCCGCAGCCGCCGGTAAGTATGACCCGATCCCTGGGGGGGTGTTTAACACCCCCCCACCTCCCAGGGATCACCCCTACTAAAGTTCAGCTTGCTCTTACCTTGCGGAGCTCTGGGTGCGGCGGCGGCGGGCGGCCTCAGCGCCGGCTGTGGCTTCCGGTGTCAGAGACGCTCTAGGCCTTCCGGGGAACTTCCGGGTTTCCCTGGAAGGCCTAGAGCGCCTAGAGCGCCTCTGATTCTGGCATACCTTTTCCAGTTCAGCTATGTCTTTTTTGAGATGGGTTGACCAGAACTGCACACAATATTCAAGTTGTGGTCGCACCATTGATTTGCATAGAGGCATTATGGTCTCCTCAGTTTTATTCTCTATCCCCTTCTGAATAATTCCTAATGTTCTGTTTGCTTTTTTGACTGCTGCTGCACACCGTGCTGTGAATTTCATTGTATTTTCCACAAGCACCCCCAGACCCTTTTCCTGAGTGGTAACTCCTAGCTTAGTACCCAGCATTGTGTACGCATAGTTTGAATTATTTTTCCCTACGTGCATCACTTTGCATTTGTCCACGTTAAATCTCATTTGCCATTTAGATGCCCAGGCTCCCAGTGTTGTAAGATCCTGTTGCAGTTCTACACAACCTGCTTGTGTTTTAACTACCTTGAATAACTTCATGTTGTCTGCAAATTTGAACACCTCACTCTTAACACCCTTTTCCAGATGATTAATGAATACATTAAACAGCACTGGTCCCAATACAGATCCCTGAGACTCACCACTTTTTACATCTCTCCATTGTGAAAACTAACCATTTAGTCCAACCCTTTGCTTTCTATCTTTTAACCAGTTTTGGATCCATAGTAAGACACTACCTCCTATCCCATGACTTTAATTTTCTCAAAAGTCTCTCATGAGGGAACATATCAAATGCTTTCTGGAAATCCAGGTACACTATATCTACTGGGTCTCCCTTGTCCACATGCTTATTTACACCCTCAAAGAATTCCAACAGGTTAGTGAGGCATGACTTACCTTTACTAAATCCATGTTGATTCTTCCCCATTAAGCCATGTTTGTCAACATGCCATGTAATTTTGTCCTTAATGATGGTTTCCACCATTTTGTCCGGCACAGATGTCAAGCTTACTGGTCTGCAGCTTCCAGGATTGCCTCTGGATCCCTTTTTAAATATTGGGGTTACATTTGCCACCCTCCAGTCCTCGGTTACAGTGACAGATTTTAGTGAGAGGTTGCAAATTACTAATAGTAAGTCTGCAATTTCATATTTGAGTTCCTTCAGAACTCTGGAGTGAATGCCATCTGACCCTGGTGACTGGTTAGTATTCAATTTGTTAATTTGCCCTAGAACATACTCCAACGTCACATTGATTTGTAACAATTCCTCACCCACAAAGCAAGGATCCGGTGTAGGTACCTCCCCCAAATCCTTCGCAGTGAAGACCGATGCAAAGAACTCATTCAGCTTCTCTGCAATGTCCTTATCCCCCCTGAGCACTGGTTTTACGCTATTGTCATCCAATGGTCCAACTGACACCCTAGCAGTCTTCTTGCTTCTGATGTATTTGAAAAAGTTTTTGTTGCTTATTTTACCTCTTTAGCAAGCCTCCCTTCAAAATCTCTCTTGGCCTGCCTTATTAACGCTTTACATTTATGCTGCTAGTGTTTATACTCTTTCGTATATTATTTTCATTTTTGTTCCAATGGCTGTTTTTACACGGACAGAGGTGGGGGGGATGAGCGTTTTGGCATGATGAGTGGAGGTGGGTGGGTGTCCTTTTACATGGACATAAAACCACCTCCACCCACCTTCACCCATGGAGCCTCCTCCGGTTTTCCGCAGAAGCACACACGCACCCCCACCCATCCCGTCACACACTGCTGTCCATTTACATGCATGCCCCCGCCCCATGCACACCCACCTGAACACTGAGCGGGGGGGGGCGATTGTGTAAACACGGCCTATGAGAACAAAAGGATGGTACCTTGCATACCACAGCTTTTATTTCCTTACCATTGTGTTACCAGCACTCAGTACTCAGATAACTATAAAAGTGAGCAATGCACATGCTTAAATACTTTTTGAAAGGTGGAAGAATATACTAAAAGCATCTTTTCAGTTCAGTGAAAGAACATACTGAAGTTTATGCTTTGTTTTCTGAAGGTAATGGGGGAATGAAATACTTGTAAGGAATCTGCAACAGATCAATCCCTGATGCTTTGGGGAAGCATCACTAGGACTAACCCTGGACAAATTGGCCAATCTAGCAGCAAAAGACTAAATCGTTGGCTAGCTGAGGAAGCTATGGCTATGTAAAACTTGAGCTGGCAGTTCAAAGAGAGATCACTAGATAAGTGCAAAAACTGACTGGTCTCAAACCTAGGAATGCTCTTGATGATCTACTACCAGTCACTCATGGAAACTTATACCAGCCTTATGTGCTTTGGTGACCATGTCTGTAATAACCCTCCCTGCTTCCCTAGCCATGGGGATCATTTGTTCCCTCACCCCCTTAATAGGAGAGATTTTGGGGCTAGATCACATGAGAAGGGCTGGGTCAGGAGATCATGGACTATTACCCACCACTCTGGAACAAAAGGCAATTCTACCTCTTCATGCATTTAAGGGAAGCCTCCCCTTCCACTGGTAGAGCAGGTGCAGCAAGGACTGGAAGAGTGAACACTCACTCACCATAATCCTTTGTCACTGTGAGCTGAGACTGGTCACTGCATTTAGGAAGCAGAATGGAATTTTTTCCATGTGGCCCTGATTGGTATTTATTTATTTATTATTATTTATTTATTTAACACACTTGTACCTCACTCTTCCCGCCACACGGTAGCCCAGAGCAGCTAACAACAATTAAAAATACAATATAAAAAATATAATATAAAACAATTTAAAACATTTTAAAACATAGTAAGCAAAAGCAGTGAAAAACACAACCCACTCCACCCCCCCACCCCTACCCCTCTCCCTCACCAAATGCCTGACAGAACAGCCAGGTCCTACAGTTCCTACGGAAATCCAGGAGGTCTTGGGCCAGACAGGCCCCCACCAGGAGGGAATTCCAAAGGTGTGGCACAGCCACCGAGAATGCCTTGTCCTGCGAGGTCCCCCAGGAGACCCGGGGAACCTTCAACATGGTGCCCCCAGATGACCGCAGGGGCTGATCTAGATTGGCACTGTGGATGCTTTTTAAAAATCCTTCCCCACACTTCACCTATTAATTTGCTTTGAGCAGTTGAGCATTTAACTGAACTCGGTGGCTAGTGCTTAAACAGGTTTGTCAGTCACACTCTTTGCTAGTCCAGTGAGAGGCATGAGGGTGCATGTCAAAGGGAACATATAATGGGGACATCTTCCTAAGCGATGTGTGAAAGAGGGAAAACATGGTCGTACGAAGTCAAGTTGGGGATGTGTGAACAGAAGGGGGTTTGGATGTTTTGTCATTTGGTTTGAAAACCGAGTTTGGGTTCAGTCGTTCGGTTCAGAAACCGAGTTCAGTTCAGTGGAGTTTAGAGCCCCCGCGGGGCTTGGGGCACTCCAGGGACCACCCGGGGAGCCCGTGGCAGCATGGCAGGCTGTCAGAGACCCAGCAGCAGTAGCAGAGACTGGGAAGGCTGGGCGCTTGGCACCCCGGGTTGCCCGGACAGGCAGGCTTGGCACTTGGCCCCCGGGAGTGCCCATGGTGACAGGGCTGTCTAGATGGTTGAGACCCAACAGCAGCAGCAGCAGCAGCAGCAGAGGCCAGGAAGGGTTGGGGCTTGGTGGCTGCCTGGCACCCATCCTTGTCCGGGCATTGCAGACTGACTGGCATTGGTGGAGCAGTGGCAGAGGCCTGGCCAGGGTCATACTCAATTAATCTCATGGACACCCAGCCCCCAACTGCTGGCGCACTCATCTGAGCTATGCCCATCTACAAGAGTGGGGAACAAACGGATGATGTTTATACTAGAAGCAGTGGCAGAGGCCGGGCCAGGGCTTGGTGCTGGGCACCCCCACTTGGCCAGGCCTGGCATGGGTGGGGGAGTGGCAAAGGCCCAGCCAGGACTCAGTGCCGGGCACCCATGCTTGGCCGGGCATTGCAGGCTGGCTGGCATGGATGGGGGTCGGGGACACTTGCAGACAGGATGAATGACAGGTCCCTGTGAGCAACAGAATGAAGGCTCCAGAACCCTGATGGGGGGTCCTGGGACTGGAGTAGCTGTCACCCATGCTCAGCCAGGCATTGCAGGCTGGCCGGCATCAGTAGAGCAGCAGCAGAGGCCCAGCCAGGGCTCGGTGGCTGGCACCCCTGCTCAGACGGGCATTGCAGGCTTGCATCCTACTCTCAGGATATGAACAAGCTATTCTGCCAGCTGGGCAAGCCTTTCCCAGTGGTGACTCATGTGGCCACCCAGTAGCAGACATTGGATTTCCAGGGCACAGTACCCATGGCACAGCAGAGGCAGCAGCAGCGGACATTGGATAGCCTGGGCACAGAACCTGTGGCATAGACAGCAGAGGCGGAATTGGTAGCAGCAGTGGACATTGGATTGTTGGGTAGCAGAACTCATGGCGGCAGCAGCAGCAGCAGAAAGACACCTTGATGAAAAGCAACTGCTCCACAAACTTGGCCCCCAGTCTCAGGTGGTGCAGCAAGCAAATGTCCCCGGTCATAGAGAACACCCACTCACTGTGGACAGTCATTGGTGAACAGGACAACAGACCCTTGGCCACTTTAGACAGGGCCGGCCACACGTCCCTCCAAGAGCTATGTGGCCACCATGTTCTGACACTCCCATCAGCGCTGTTAGTGGTGCAGCAGCAGCAGAAATGGAGAAGGGAAGCAGGAGAGACTGGTCTGCTTCCCGTAAGGCAGGCAATGGGGCACATGACAGAGGTGGCAGGGGCCATGCCAGCGGAGTGGCAGGCAGCAGCAGCCCGAGCCCATCACCACGACCCAAACTGCACAGGCCTGATTTTGGGAGACAGGCTTCATACGCTCCCAGTAGTGGCACTAGGGGTGTGGTTCAGCATTGCCTCCTGTCAGCATCCCCCACTGCCATGCAGGGCACTGGAAGGCCTGCAGTCCAGGAGGCTGTGACTGTCTCTGCTGCAGGAGCAGGTGCTTCCAGGTCAGTTTTTCATCATGGGCCCCTATCATCCCCCATTATTGATGTGATCCTCAGCAGTCCAGGGATGGTGGATCCCACCCCAGCTGCTAGAGACAGGGCCTGATCCCTGGGCAATGGCATCAGAGAGAGGAGCAGAAGAAGCAGCACCAGTAGCAGCAGCTATAGGAGGGCCCCGATTCTTCTGCAATTTTTTTCCCAAAATTCTGCGACCCCAAATTGAAAATTCTGCGGCCCAAATTGAAAATTCTGCGACCCCAAATTGAAAATTCTGCGACCCAAATTGAAAATTCTGCGACCCCAAATTGAAAATTCTGCGGCCCAAATTGAAAATTCTGCGACCCCAAATTGAAAATTCTGCGACCCAATAAAGTTACAAAACAAGTCTAGCAAAATTGGTGATCCATTTCCTTGTACCAATGAATAAAAAAATCTGCTTATAATTTTTTCTGTGTATGGGTATTT
>QEPC01002943.1:239038-276840 GCA_003113815.1 Sphenodon punctatus | reverse complement strand
TCCTTCACCAAGGGTTTCATGGTCACTGATAATGTGGCCAACATATTGAGGGCAGTCCACAAGAGGGGCTTCACTAGCATCCCTTGTGCTGCACACACCCTTCACCTGGTGGTCAGGGACGCTCTGGGCTTGGGGAAGAAGGGGGTTGGGGAAGGCACCCTTAGCTCCATGATCAAGCAGGGGAGGAAGCTGATGCACAATGCGGAAAACATATTGAGGGCAGTCGGCGAGGGGGGCTTCACCAGCATCCGTTGCACTGCACACACCCTTCATCTGGTGGTCAGGGACGCTCTGGGCTTGGGGAAGAAGGGGGTTGGGTCAGGCACCCTTAGCTCCCTGATAGAGCAGGGGAGGAAGCTGGCCTGTTTCTTTAAGCAGAGCGTGAAGAGCAGTGACCTCCTCTGGGCAAAGCAGGCAGAGCAAGACTCCCCAGTACACCAGCTGGTGCAGGATGTGATGCTCAAGCAGATTCACAAGCTTTGCATCAGGTTCAACTGGTGACGACAGCGGGGGCACCTCTAGGGTACAATGGGTCAGAATGGGAGATACTGGCTCACACAGACTTTGTTCTCAGACCGTTCCTGGCCATGACGGTTGGAGACCATCAACTGCTTCATGGTCGCCATCAGCCAGGTGACCCCTCTGGTCCAGAGTCTCCTCAGGAGACTAGAGGAGATTCTCCAGGGGCAGGATTGTGGCCCTAAGGGCAAGAATCTGGTGACCGAGGTGGTTACCCTGGTGCGGCAGCTGAAGGCAGAGCTGAAAGTGTGGTTTGATGAGCTCCTACAGTGGGAGAAATATGTGTTGGAAACTATGCTGGACCCCAGGGTCAAGGGCAGTGTGACATGCCAGACATCGCTCTATGACCACTGGAAGGGTGATCTGCTGGAGAGGGTCCAGTAGGCAAGCGGTCTCTTGAGAGTGCATGGAACCAGCAGAAGGATGCCCCTGGGGATGGTGGGAGTGGGAGCAGCCACCCCTTTCAACCAGAGGCATCTATCCCTGACCCCAGCCCTAGCAACAGCAGCACCATCACTAGGCTGAGCAGCAGCAGGACCCCTGTTACCACCAGCAGCTCATATGTGCAGGGCACTCTGGCAAGCATTGGCTCATGCACAGCAAGGCAGGCAACATGGCTGAGGGCACTGGTGGAGTTGGTGCCAAAGGACAGTTACATGAAGGAGTACAACAGCACCTCAGCAGCAGTAGAGAGCTACTCGGAGGAGGAGCCATGCATTGATCCCAGCAGCGATCCCTTAGCCTACTGGGCCAGCAAGACCAACGTGTGGCCAGCCCTGTCCAAAGTGGCCAAGGGTCTCTTGTCCTGTCCACCAATGAGTGTCCCCAGTGAGCGGGTGTTCTCTATGGTGGGGGACATTTGATCGGCGCACCACCTGAGACTGGGGGCCCAGTTCGTGAAGAAGTTGCTTTTTATCAAGATGAACCTTACGCTGCTGGGATTCCCCGAGCTACCCCTGGATATGGATTGATGGTGAAGTGGCACACACCATCCCATGCTAGGGGCAGTCTTGGGACGGGACTCTTCCTCAATTTGGGTTGCTGCTGCTGAGGTGCTGTCCCTCCCTCCCAATGTCCAGTGTCTGACCTGCCACTCTCTCTCTCTCTCTCTGACTACATGGCTTTGGCCGGCCTACCTGACTGAAGTTGAACGACAGCCCTCCCTGCCTGGAATGTAGGCTGGCATCGGTGGAGCATTGGCAGACAATGAAGTGGAACGACAGCCCTCCCTGCCTGTAACGTAGGCCCCAGAACCCTGACAGTGGGTCCTGGAGCTGGAGGGGCTGTGTTTCTTCACGCGCTGGAATGACAGCTCCCCGTGAGTGGAATGATGGCCCAGAACCCTGACAGTGGGTCCTGGGACAAGAGTGGCAACTTCTGGATGCAGTGGCACAGCATTGGCAACATTGGCACAGCAGGAGCAGATAATGGATTGCCCAGAGGCAGCACAGCAGGAGCAGACATTGGATTGCCCAGAGGAAGCATTGGCATCATTGGCACAGCAGGCAAAGATATTGGATTGCCCAGAGGCAGCATTGGCATCATTGGCACAGCAGGAGTATAAATTGGATTGCCCATAGGCAGCATTGGCACAGCAGGAGCATAAACTGGATTGCTCAGAGGCAGCATTGGTGCAGCAGGAGCAGACATTGGATTGCCCAGAGGCAGCATTGGCAACATTGGTACCGCAGGAGCAGACTTTGGATTGCCCAGAGGCAGCATTGGCAACATTGGCACAGGAGGAGCAGACACTGGATTGCCCAGAGGCAGCATTGGCACAGCAGGAGCAGACATTGGATTGCCCAGAAGCAGCATTGGCATCATTGGCACAGCAGGAGCAGATATTGGATTGCCCAGAGGCAGCATTGGCATCATTGGCACAGCAAGAGCAGACACTGGATTGCCCAGAGGCAGCATTGGCACAGCAGGAGCAGACATTGGATTGCCCGGGCACAGAACTTGTGGCATGGACAACAGAGGCAGCATTGGCAGCAGCAGCAGACATTGGATTGCCCACAGGCAGCATTGGCAGCAGCAGCAGACATTGGATTGCCCACAGGCAGCATTGGCAGCAGGAGCAGATTTTATAATTTTTTAATTTATTTATTCAAATTTGGACTATAATATATACTACACTAACTCTAACTGCTATTAACTATTCTAAAACCTATGGAACTAAATGGAATATTATCTAATATCTACAAAGGCCTAGTCCTACAAACATACTATAAAATATTAAAACTGAATCACTACACACTAGGGGTGGGAATTCCGGATCCAATAATGCCGGTATTTGGTGTACCAGCAGTATCGGATTAAACCCAGTAATCCGGCCCATTTACCGGATTCCCGGTACCGGATTTTTTTACATTGCGGCCATTCAAATAAATGGCAGCAAAGTAAAAAAAAAAACAACCCCCCCCACTTTCCCTCCCCAGTCCAGGCTGTGCGGGTGGAAGGGAGGACACCACCCACCCACCCTGCCCAGCCTGGCTTTAAAAAAAAGAAAATTCCCCCGAAGTCCCTGCTAGTGTGGGCTCCGGGCCGCCGCTGGCGACCCAGAACCTGCACCAGCAGGTAGGTGCTCCGGGCGACGGCGGCGGTCCAACTCCAGCGGCTTCAGTGCTGGCTGTGGCTGCCAGCTTCAGTGCTACTAGGCCTTCCGGTGAACTTCCAGGTTTCCCCAGAAGGCCTAGTAGCGCTGAAGCCACAGCCAGTGCTGAAGCCGCCGGAGTCGGACCGCCCGGAGCACAAGGTAGGCGATCCCTGGGTGGGGAGGTAGGTAGGGTGATCTGATCCCTGGGGTGGGGGGGTGTTAAACCACACCCCACCCCAGGGATCGTACCTGCTGGTACAGGCTCTGGGTCGCCGGCGGTGGCCCGGAGCCCGCACTACTAGGGACTTAGGGTTTTAATTTTTTCTTTTTAATCCAGGCTGGGCAGGGTGGGTGGGGGGGTGCCCCCCTTCCACCCAGACAGTCTGGGAGGGGGAGGGGGCAGGTTTTTTGGTGTTTTTTCCATTGATTTCAATGGGGACAGTTCCCCATTGAAATCAATGGAACAAATCCGGTACCGGTAAACCGGTACAAATCCGGCAATCTGTTTTTTTTAAATCCAGTAACCGGTAAATCCAGTAGCCGGTAATTGCCCTGATGTCCCACCCCTACTACACACTATCTCTGTCTATCTCTATAACTAAGCTAACTCCTACAACTATCTATCTATCTATCTACACACACACACACACACACAGGGATGAAGGGGGGGCACAGATAGCTCACAACAGACAACACAGGGAGGGGTACAAAACTGAAAAAGAAACCTAAATCAATGTAATCCTACTCTAAATAAATCCAAAAACAGGGGAAGGGAATCAGGGATGGAATATATTATATACAGGGAGGAGGGAAGGATTCAATGGAGGGGACGGAGAAAGAACACCAGGAGGGTTAAAAAATAAAAATAACACCTAAATTTATCTAATCTAATCTAATCTAATCTAAATAAATGAAACTATCAGGTAAATGTGTGGAAATGGGTGAAATAGGAGGATGACAATGGATTAGGAACACAACTTCTGGCAGAGGGAGAGTTCTGAAAACGCCTGCTGACAGGATCAGTTACTAGCTCAGAAGGAATTGGAAGGGGGGAGAGCAATGACTTTTGTTACTTGCTGCGCCCACATTACCATAAGCCCCATTGGTTCTGTGCAGCCTAGCCCCATGCCAATAGCAGACTGCGAAGCCAGTGGTCTGAGGAAAAGAGGGATGGTGATTGGGCAGGCTGGCTGCTATTCCTGAGCTGCTTGCAGGAGGGGTCAGGTATAAATATATTAAATAAAATAAATAAATAAATTCCAAGCCTCTCTCTAACCCTGGCGCCAGGAAGTCTGGTCCTCATATGCCCCCGGGCTTGTTTACCCCGTTTTTCCCACCCGAACTCCACCAAACTCATCCGAACGATACCGAACTGTTCGGGTGTCCGGCCATTTGGTTCAGTCATCCAAACAGGCTGAGTTCGGACCGAACATCAGAACTGCATTCGCACATCCCTAAGCCAAGTGCGCCCACCTAAGTGGGGGATCTTGGGGAGGCTGGGAATGACGTTGCCCTTCAGAGGAGGCTGGAACCCAAGGCAGAGCAGGTGAGGCGTGACCTCAGTTGTGCAAGTTCATTAGTTTATTGTTTAACAACAGAAATTGATTAATGGGTGTTTTAGCCTCCCCTTTCTCCCCCACCCCCACTATTGCCTGGTTAATAAAGACTTCAGCCTTTAAAACTGCTCATTTATGTCTTTGCCTCTTTGCGTGATGTGGTGACTAGTGTTGAAAAAGCTATCAACATATACCTTGGTACTCTCATTGAAATCCTGGTGCTCGGTTCGTACAGGGATGAAACAAACAACAGAATAAGAAGATCTGTCCACCCAAGAAGATCTGTCCGTCCAAGAAGATCTGTCCATGGTCCGTCAATGAAAGGTTGCTCCCTCATTTGGGCTAATTAAAGCCATTCCATTGCTTTGAACCTTACCTGGACCTCCTAGAGAACCATAAGCTTAGGAGAGTTTACACGCTACTTCATTTTCAAATGTTCCAGTTGGCAGTAGAGGAGGGTAGACAAAAGCGAATCCCATTTGAACTTAGATCTTGCTCTTGTAGTATCAAGGAGGCTGAGTCCACTGAGCATTTTTTGCTGAGGTGCCCCTATTTTCACCTCCTTTGTATTACTTGGCTAGCTCCAGTGCTGCCAACAGGCTACTCCTCCCAGACAGAGGCTTGCTATGTTTTGCTCCTTTCCTTACCTCATAAGGAGGCTATGGTGGCGCTTGCCTCCTATACCTTTTTGGCACTCAAGAGAAGAGCCCTTATTATGGAGTGGCTTAAGGCAAAAGCAAAGCAATCCACATAGAATACCTTGCCAATCCCCTTCTCCTAGTTTAAGTATCAAGACCTGGGCCTTGCGCCTCCTCGCCTTACAACACTGGAGTCCCTCGTAGCCATTAGTTTTATTTTTCTCTGTGCAGAATTGATTCTTCTTTGAGCATTGCCCTTCCCTTGGAGCATTTTTTCTCATTCTGCGTGAGACTATATTGGTTTATTTTATGTATTCAACATATTTTATTGTTTTATAGTTGGTTTTAATTTGATATTAATACAAGATACTTTATTGTTTTTCCTACATGATTGTATGTTTGTTGTTGGGTCATGACGAGAGTCCGTACCCATAAATAAATAAATAAATAAATAAATATTGCTTGATTGAACAGAATAACTTCTACAAGTTCTTGGCAAGGGGGAGGGAGGGGGGAATCACTGTTCGTGTGCAAAATGGCCGCTGAGCCATTTTGCGCATGTTCATTATTTTTCTTTTTTATGTTTCTCACCAAGAACTTGGATTGGGACTGAGATCTCAATGGCCACAATCCCAAACCCCTGCCACACAGGTTCCATGTGGCACAATGTGCTCGCAATTAATGTGCATGTAGTTTGCGTGTGGCTCAAGTGGGACATGGGATCGACCCCACCGAGATCTCGGTCCTGTTACTTGATATAGCAAAAGGTGCTGGCGAGCAGCAATTTAGCTGCTCATTTCACCCCAAGTGGTGACAAGTTTTGTTTGTTAACCCATCTCTGCTCTGCCATTGGTTGCTATGGAATACATATGGGTAGGACAGAAAGCAGGAAGTTTATTCAAACAATGCAGAAGCTACCTGGACCTCAGACACTTTAGTAAACCTTGTTCCAACCCCTCTGCCAAGTCCCTGCTCTCCTATCAGCTAAGATCTTGATTCATAACTTGGATTGGCCATAGCTATATGCTGTCCCTGGGTTTGATGCTTTTTGATACTCTGGTGCTGACCATGATTTTGGATGACCTGCTGGCTTTTCTTAGATTTTGACTTCCCAGCCCTGACTACCATTTGGCATTCAATTGCAACATAGCTCGACTGGCAACAAATTCCAAAGAAACAGATCACTTCAATTTGAGTTACTATGTATTTGGCTGGACAAGAAGTTCAAGCCAGACATCTGAACTGGGAAAAGGCCCCCAAGAGTGGTGGATGAAGAGTAGACCTGAGACTGGAAAGTGAAAAAGAAGAAAGTGTGAAACTGGATATGTAATTGAATTTGCACACTGAATGCCAAATAACCCATACAAGGTTGATGCAGAGGAACATGAGTTTATTTTGATTTGTTTTTGTGGCACTGCAGGGCACTGTGCCCTGGACAGAAGAATACACTTGGATGAGGAGTCGGATCATTTTATACACCTTGCAAGGGAAAGCCAGTATTTTATATGCCCCTACAATGGCACCATTGTTTCCCCTATGGAAGGATTTAAATAATAAAACCAATATGCAGTCAGTTGGCTAAGCTAGCTACTAAGCTACAAAGTGCTCAACATATTATCAACGCTGAGATAATGTGAATAAAGCAGATCTTCCTATAATAGAGAATATTAGTCAAAGTTGGCTTGGATAACAGAGGTCCAGGGTGAATTTTGTTATTTAGCTTGTTTCTAACTCATGTCTCAGTGCCCTGCTAAACCATATTCTACTATCTGAAATAAAAGGTTGCATTTGTAACTTTTCTTATTTCAACAAATTCATAGTTATGGCCCCTAAACTTGTATTTTGATTTCTCCCGAATGTTTAAGCAGTAAATGCCCAATTTTCATCATGTTTCAAATGTACATTTAATAGTGCATAAAATGGAATAGTGTTCTCTCAATGTTTTCCTTCATTAATGCAAGTACCAAAATAAAATAACTTTCAAGGGACATAGCCAAGTTAAGTTTATGTTTATTACTGGTATAATAGTGACAGATAGATACACAAGTCATCTTTACTAACATCTACATTTTGCATTTATCTTAATGCTCCTCAACATGAACCACCACATTAAATGACCACCTTCTGTCTATAAAAAAAGACGCTGCTATTGGGCGGGGGGGGGGTTAACCACCCCTACAACCCTGTGTAAAATAAATCCTCTTTGGTGATGGGGAGGTGGAAAGACCCGCCTGCCAAAAATGCCCAGGACTGAATTGAAGAAGGGGACCGGAGTACAGCAGAGAATTCGGCAGACCCAAGGTGACTTACCATGGTCCCGCTCTTTGCTCCACTCTCATTCCCGGTGTCCAGAATGCTTGAGAGTTGCCACCACTGCCGCTTCACCACCACCATTTCAAAAAGGTCATTCTTCCAAAGCCATCTCAACTTTCTCCCCTGTTTTGTTAAGGACAAGGTTCTTATAAACATCTGGGGGTTTTGGGTGTTCAGTGGAACTCAAAGGGTCAAAAATTTAAGATGCAAACTTCAATCATAGCAATTAAAAATCAGTTGCAATCTATCTATCATACAGTTGCAATGGCAGTTGAAGCAGTTTTCTAGTCTGCTGGTTTCTTTTTTATTCAGTGATGTGGAGATTGTAAATAAGGTTGAACTACAAGCAACCCAGGAAATCAAATATTTGTAATTGAAAATCCATAGGTTTTTTTTTCTGTTAAATGCATTCTGTGTTTATTCTGCAGAGCAGCACTTAGATCATAGAAAGAATACTTTAAAAATGAATACAGTAAAGGAATGAAGACTCAAAACATCTAGATAATCCAAATCTAGTTGTCTGTTCACATATTAGTCTCTCAGCCATGATTTGATTAAACAGTGTGGGGACCACACTCTAAGCCACTGCCACCACAGCCACTGATAATTCAGAAACACATTCATTCCACACTGCATGCACTAGTATATACATACAGTCACACTCTCCACATTCAGGCACGTATATACTCTCAATACTACAGTCACACACTCTCCACACATACACTTTCCACAACACATGCATACACTTTCTAGAACATGTGGACTTGTGGGTTTTCACCTGCCCTGCCCAACCTGCACCTGATCTACTCACTTTACCCTTTTGCTCTTCTTTGTTCCATTGATCTGACACTGAATCTGCCTAACGCGAGGTCAGTGGTAAATAAAGCATCAGCCATCTTAGAATTTATTCAGGATGGCTGGATGAAGCATCTGGGCTTATATTGTCTCAAATGGTGTCATCTGAGTACTCAGTGCCGCATCAGCCCCTGGGATCGGGTGACAGGAGGTGTGGAGTGTTGATCTGTAAAGACACACTGACTGTTGGGGGTGCCTTCCTGGAGGGGGCCACAATGGAGACGGCATTCTCGGTGGCCAGACCACACCTCTGGAACTCCCTTCTGGAGAAGCTTGCCTGGCCCCAAGCCTGTTGTCATTCCGGTGAAGTTGTAAAACCTGGCTGTTCGCCCAGGCCTTTGGGGAGGGGGGAGGGGGGGTTAGAGGGTTTTATCTCCCCCACCCTATTTATTGTTTTAATGTTTCCCGGGCCTGTTTTAATATTTTGAATTGTTTTTTAATGTGTTTTAAATTGTTTTATATGTATTTTATATGTATTTTTATTGTTGGAAGCCACACCGAGCTGTTCTCAGGAGGGGCGGGGTAAAAATCTATAAAAAATAAATAAATAAATAAATAAATAAATAAAAATCAGTCAGCTCACGGGGAGCTGTCATTCCACCGCATCAAGAAGCAGCCACTCCAGCCCCAGGGCCCACCGTCAGGTTTCTGAGGCCTATGTTCCAGGCAGGGAGGGGTGTCATTCCACTTCACTCTTCCAATGCTCCACCGATGCCAGCCATGCTACATTCCAGGCAGGGAGGTTGGTCTTCATCCAGAAGCTGCCACTCCAGTCCCAGGACCCACCATCAGGGTTCTGGGGCCTGATTTCCAGACAGGGAGGGTTAGCCGTCCATGTCATCCAGAAGCTTCCATTCTAGTCCCAGGACCCACCGTCAGGGTTCTGGGGCCATCAGTCCGCTCACAGGGAGCCATCATTCCACCACAGCAAGAAACAGCCAGCCACTCCAGCTCCATGACCCACGATCAGGGTTCTGGGGCCTAGGTTCCAGATAGGGAGGGCTGTCATTCCACTTCACTGTGTGCAAATGCTCCATCGATGCCAGTCAGCCTGCAAAACCAGCCACGTACAGGTACCAGCCACCGAGCCCTGACCAGGCCTCTGTCGCTACTCCACCAATGCCAGCCAGTCTGCAATGTCCAGCCAAGTAGGGGTGCCAGCCGCAGTTACTGGGCCCTGGCAATCCAATGTCTGCTGCTGCTGGTGGTGGTACTGCACGTCAGCCATTTGCTCCTCCCTCTTGTAGACGGGCATAGCTCGGATGAGTGCACCGGTGGGCGGGGGCTGGGTGTCCACAAGATTCACCACCAGGCAAGGCTTGAACAATTTGCAGTAGAGCTTCTTGAACTTTATCGAGTACGATGCCAACTTGCAACACCTGGCCAAGTTGGGGTGCCAGCCACCGAGCCCTGGCCGGGCCTCTGCCAGCCTCTGCTGCTGATGCCACCGCTGGCTCTCAGATGGCCAGCCGTGCCCCTATGGGCAACTCCATGGGCCAAGCGCAGATCCTGCCTGCCCTGGGAACCCGGGGTGACAAGCCCCAAGCCTTCCCAGTCTCTCCCGCTGCTGCTGTACCTCCGAGAGCATGCCGTGCCCCCATGGGCACCCCTGAAGCACCCCAAGCCTCTGCCATAGCTGAAATTCACCAGCTACCAACCTGTCTCTAACCTTCCCTTTTTATTGGGAAGGTTATTGAATGGGCGGTGGTGATCCAGCTCCAGGTGAATTTAGATAGCATTGGTTTCCTGGACCCTTTTCAATCTGGGTTCCGCCCCGGCTATGGCACTGAGATGACATTGGTGGCCTTGGTCGACGATCTCCGCCGAGAGATGAATGCAGGATATTCAACATTTCTTGTCCTGCTAGATCTCTCGGTCGCTTTTGATACCGTGGACTATGGACTGTTGTTGAGACGGCTGCGTGACCTGGGGGGGCTGGATGGGATTATACTTGAGTGGTTCCATTCATTCCTCTTGGGGAGAAGCCAGCTGGTAGTGCTGGGAGCTGAAACATCTTGCACCCATGCTTTGTCCTGCGGTGTTCCGCAGGGTTTAATTCTGTCTCCATTATTATTTAATGTTTATATGCAGCCCTTGGGGGAGGTCGTGAGAGGGTTCGGGGTGCGTTGTCACCAATATGCTGATGATACGCAGCTGTACTTCTCTTTTTCAGCTGACCCAGACCTTGCTGTCTCGTTGCTATCCCAGTATTTGGAGGCCATGGCGGAATGGATGTGGCAGAGCAGACTGAAGCTCAACCCTGATAAGACAGAGGTGATGGTAGTGGGGAGAGCGAAGGAGGGGGGGGGGTTGCCCTCCTGTAGCTCAACAGGTCCGGAGTCTGGGGGTGGTGCTGGATGTGGATCTCTGCCTGGAGCAGCAGGTAGAGGGGGTGGTGAAGGCTGCCTTCCGCCAGCTGTATCTGGTGTAGAGGTTGCGTCTGTACGTCTCTGGCCCGGACCTGGCCTCCCTCGTCCATGCCTTCGTCACCTCGAGGCTGGACTACTGCAACGCGCTCTATGTGGGGCTGCCCTTGTTCCTGGTTCGGAGGCTGCAGCTAGTGCAGAATGCAGCAGCCCGCCTCCTTTCGGGGATGGGTCATCGGAACCACATAACACCTGTGCTCCGGGCTCTGCATTGGCTGCCAATAGCGTGCCGAGCCAGGTTCAAGGTATTGGTGTTGATTTATAAGGCCCTTCATGGTCTCAGCCCCTCATACCTCAGGGACCGCCTCACCCTCTGCACCCCAGAGCGGCTCCTTCAGTGTGCCAGGGATAGTTCTCAAGAACAACAGCTGTAGCTATCATTTCTGAAGTAATGCAACTTACTTACAATATTCTTGAACAGGAGGGTTCATCTATTAGTCTCAGGCAGAGTGCTTCCTTCTAGCAACTCTGCACACCAAGTTCTACCGGTACACACTCTGACTGCTAGTAGGAGCCTCAGTGTCAGGGTAGGAGGGAGGACAAAGGGGGGGGGGAACACTGGGCAAGGACAGGGTACAGAGTGGGTCCCTGGCAAAAGGTTATTGCCCTCAGGATCGTGTGTGGGCTTTCTTTCAGAAACTAGGAGCAACCCAGATCATCATTGGGTGGAGAGGGTAGTGTTCCTTGGGTCCGAAAGGGTAGAAGGAAAGAAGAGATTTGTATAGATTCGTATACTCACTCTCATCCATTGAAACCCACATATGGGGGCACCAGGAAGCCTGGGTTGGGTATACTTGAGGTCCTGGGGGCGTGCGAGAGGAGTGAAGGTTCCAGGCAGGGATCAAGACCAGGAGGGGGAGACACACACACACTCTGACTGACACTTCTGGGAGAAAGGGGGTGCGCAATAGGGGGAAGGGAGCAATCTGGGGTCACCACCACTCACCCCCGCAATCACCCTCATGTCCACAAACCTGAGTCACACACTTGATCCACACACACACTCGCAACTCACTCACCCACTCACGCGCACACACACTGAGACCAGACACAAGACTGCCACGTGCTCAATATCCACAAGGTTCACCAGAAAGCACACCAAGGGCCAGCCTCTCTATTTGATTACCGGCAGGGAGAGAACCTCCTGCCGGTGCATTTATAAGCCTTCGCCAATCCCTCAGGTGTGGCTGGGTGCATCCTCTCCAGGCCCAGCCCTCACCCGGCGTTGTAATCGTGCACTGCATCGCAACAGCATCCCCGGTCACCTAGCAACCGAGGATGCCGGCAAGGCAATGCCACACGGGACCTGTGGGCATTGGTGCTGCTTCCAGGGCTGCACCACATGCTGCTGTCAGCATCCCCATAGCCAGGCAACTGGCTGCGCATGTCGCAGCACTGCCTGCCCCGACCCGGCTGGGACTCCCCGAGGCCGGGCCAGGAACCTAACACTCAGGATGCAATGGGTGTTTTTACACACACATTTCTCCTGCATGTTTGCTGTTACATCCTGAACTTTCTATGTGTCTAAATCACTCACCCAGATCTTAAACATCTGGCTCTTCGAACTTTTGCATAGAACGTCTCCCAGAACTTTTGTGTGTAAAAAGTTCTCCTGGTAAACTGCTTTGCTCCAGGCAGTTGTGGTCACTTGGTCTCCATGGCAGCCCCTCACATCTACAGCTGCAGATACTTTAGGCTGTCTTGGGGCAGTGTTTGTGTGAAGAATGCATCCAGGAACAGCCTCCGGGCAGTGTGTGTGTGTGTGTTTGAGCGGGTGCACGTGAAGAATGCATCAGGAACTTACCATCACAGGACAGACCATCACAGGACAGCAGTTTATTGGTGCCAGGGGAACAGGGACCCCCAAGCACTGAGAGGCTGAGCAGGGGGGCGCAGGTGGACACATGGTCGGGCAAATGATGCACAACAGGAGGGCACCGGAGCACCCGAGCAGACCAGGCGAGGGCACCGGGGCAGCCCCAGAGGCAGGGAGCAGCGGTCACACAGAGTGGGCAATGGTGTCCTGGGAACGAGACGACAACCAGCCACAATGAAGACGGCAGTGCACAGCCCGCCCGGAGGCAAGGAGTGGTGGTGGGAGTCTGGCAATGCACTGACCAGGGCACTGGGGTGGCCACGAGTGGCTGGCGGTGAGGGGTCAATCATGGACTGTCCAGTGAGCACTCCCAGGGAGATGATCCAGGTGCGAGACCCTCCCACACGAACAGGCCCCGTCAGAAGCCGTGGGAGCACATATGAGCATCCACCAGGAAGCGGGGCAGGAGGAGGTCCCCCGGCCGCTGCAGCCCGCACAGATGAAAGGTCCCGCACCAGTTGAAGGGCAACGAGCTCCTCATCTGAGGGGTCCCTGGTCCAGAGTGGTCCTCCGACATCGGGGGACAGCAAGGCCAGGTCCCATAGGAGGGCTCCCATGTCTGAGGGTGTGCGCAGGAGGCCGCGCACCTGCAGGAGGCTGCCGGTGTACAGGGCAGCAACAGGGGGGCCCCCTGACAGCAGAGTGAGGCTGAAACCAGGTTGCTCCATCAGCAGGCATGCTGCCATTACCTCCACATCGGTCCATGACACGACAACGGCGGACAGGGGACCCCATGAAGGCAGGCACAGGGGGCTGAAGCCAAGCTTGATGGACTGGACCCAGCATACTGGGGCCCTGACCCAGTGACCCATCGTCCATATTTACCAAGACAGGAGCTGGAAGCCATCCCCCTCCGACAGGGGGTTGCCCACCAAAAGCTGCACGTCGGGGCTCAACCAAAGGGCCCCCAACAGCATGTCCACACAAGACGACCACCCTTCCTCTACACTCCCGGCTGAGGGACATGGAGAATGACCGGCCATGGCAGGAGTGGGGCCCGCTCCAGTGAAGCAGAAAGTGGGAGGCAGAGGGATGCAGTGACCAGGCCGAGCACGGACCACGTGGCTACCCTCGCCCACAGGTGGTCTTGCATGCCAGAGATAGGCCGGCCCTCTGGGGACTGGGCGCCGCTATGGCTGTGTGAACAGGTTATTTGAGTGCGTGCAGAGCTGTGTGGTGAGTGAGTGTGTGTTTGGCTGGGTGGCTGTTCGGTTTGTGTGTTTTGGCTGTGTTTGGGTGTTCTGCTGTTGTTGTGGTGGTTGGTGAGTGTTGGTGTGTGTTGTGGGTGACTGACTGTGTGTTTTGGGTGGGTGTGCTTAAAAAAAATATGAAGAAAGCTTCTTCAAAGGTGCTTCTTCCTCGGCTGGGGCCAACTTGCCGCTTGAGCAGGAGGAGGTTGCTGGTGCTGCCCGTACTACACCTCCGGTGGTGGTGCCCGGAGGAGGAGCAAGCAGTGGACTCAGGAGGTGCTGGCAGGTTTGTAAACCTTTTTTATACCTCCCTAAGCACCCCCAAATAAGGGCAGGAGTTGAACATGCCAGCCACTGCCAGGGCCTTTCTAGTTGCAATCCCTAGCAGCCCCTAGCACCCCTGGGAGGGCAGGATTTGCACGTGCCAGCCAGGCAGGGTCCCCTAGCACTAGCATCCCATCCCCTAGCACTCTCTGTATGCCACAGAGAGAGTGGGGGGGGCCTCTGGCATGAGCATCACCCCCACCCAAACACGTGCCATGGTAGCAAGGGTCTCCACTCTCCAGTTGCCATCCCATACCCTATGCACCCCCAAATAAGGGCAGGTTTTGAACGTGCCAGCCAGGGGTTTTCTAGTTACAATCCATAGCATCCCCTAGCACCCCAGGAAAGGCAGGATTTGCACGTGCTTTCTAGTTGCAATCCCTAGCACCCCAAGGAAGGAGGACTAGAGGCATCATCATCATAAATGCATGATATTACCTTGGTGTACTTAATGTGTTCCCATTACAGAGAGGAATTGGATGCCAGCCCAAGTGCTGCTGCCACTGCCAGGCAATGGAGGACCCCTGGGGGGTGACACCCCCAGATATCCAGCGGTCAAGGTCGGATGTCTGGAGGTAATATGACAAGGGCGACAGAGTTACCACATGCAAGGTAAAGCACGGGGGCTGGAACAATAGGGAATGAATTGCCCTATGACCTGTTAGGAATGGAAGTCCCCTGCAGAGAGAGATTGGCCACCCAGTCCACCCACTTGTGGAGACAGAATGCAGGCAGGGCTTGACAGACCATTGGTCTGACACAGTATGGCACTTCTTATGTTCCTATCTTTTTATGGTCTTTTTAGATCTGCAGGAAATTATTGAAGAGGCAGAGAGAGGGGACAACATCAGGCCTAATCATGCACGCTGAAAAAGTGCACAACCTGCTGGTGAGGTGTGGGACCTCTGGCATGGCTGTGGTGCAGCATCAGCGCCAGAAGAAGAGGGGGAAGTCAACCCAAAAGCGCCATCATTCCAGCTACCAGCACAACCCTTGCCCCACCTCCAGTGCGACTGAGGACTCTATCTCCAGTCCCCCAGGAGGAGTCTGAAGCGGCAAGGGCTTTCCGGGCCGAACTCGAGAGGCCGGCCCAGAACTTTTTGGAGGAGCAGAAAAAGTATATGGACGGCCTAAGGCAGAAAGCCCTGACTATGGAGGACTGACTGGTGGAGAGGTTTCAGGTGCTGGAGGCATGAGAATGCAGGGTGGAGGCTTTTTCCAGGTACCTCCAGACTGAGAGTGAGGATGTTGAGCTTCACCGCCAGTCGGTCTCAAAGTGGCAGGCATCCGTGGCAGGGACTGTGAAATTTTCTGTAGAGCATGGGTACAAAATGGAGGCGAGCAAGATGCCCGCACCTAGGTCCCATCCACCCCTTTTGCCTNCCACTACCAATTGGTCCTGTAAAGCTAGAAGCTTGCAGTAATGTGTTTGGCCATTGAATGTGTCTGTCAGTCTTTGGGGTTGCTCCACATCCTTCCTCCTACAGTCTCTCTCCCCCTGCCATGCAGGGTGCCTGCCTCTGACTGGCACTGAATATGCTGATATTCATCTGAATAATGATCTTCACAGGAACAACATCAATAGCTTATATAATTGTGTCCCTTTATCAAAATCTCATGTACATTTTCTGAAATGGCAGGAAAGGTATTTGATACATTCATGTCAAATATCCTGAAAACAGAATAGAATATCAAAATGTAACAGCTGGAAATGTATTTTCAGGTTAATGTCTTATACCCTTGGGGCCCTTTATGCACTCTTTCCTAAAATTGGCAGAAATATTAAGCATATGGAGGGATGTAATATGCACCAGTTTCATGAATATTGGATGCAAGACAAAGAAGTTGTAGCCATGAATGTGTATGGAGCTTTTCTTAAAATCACAACATTCAATTGCTTCTGAAATTGGTTTTCTTTATCTAATCATTTCGAATTTTGGTACATTTGATGCCCTCCATTGGGGGTACAATCACCGTAGATTTCATCAAAACATAATAAGAAACAAAAATATTATAGCCAGAAATATAGTTTTTAATTCTTTCCTTTTATTTCAAAAACCAAATGTTATTTTCAGTTCCTGATTGCACTGAACTAAAGACTGAACCAATCTCAACTGAACTGAATATGGAATCTGAACTCAACATTCGAACCAAACCACCGAACGGCCGAACATCCAAACTGAGAAACTGAATGCAGCTGAACCGAACGGGCGAACCGAACAGACGAAACGAACGCAGCCGAACCGAACGGCCGAACCCGAACCGTGATCTGTTCACCCATCCCTAATGAGCAGCAGGTTGCTACTACCTTGTGGAAAAGGTTTATCGTGCTGGCTCCCATCATTCACGCTGCATCACCTGGTGTCCCATCCCCACATGGACTTGTCTCATATCCCTAGAAAGGGTTAGAGTGGAACTGTGACTCTCAAAGGGGAGAGTGTTGCTTCTTAGCCTAGAGAGGAGCTTGATGCCATCAGAACAGGTTGTTGCCTTAAATACTACAGGGTGGCTTAGTTTTATGGAAGAAGGGGACCCTGGGTCTCTGGGCGAGGAATGACGGCCCCAGACCCAGCACGGTGGGTCCTGGGGCTAAGGTGGAAGCTTCTTGATATTGGCCACAGCCCTTCCTGCCAGTAACATAGGCCCCAGCACCCTGACGGCGGGTCCAAAGGCTGGAGTGTCTGTTTCTTGGTGCAGTTGAAGTTTGGTTCTCTGTGCGAGGAATGACGGCCCCAGACCCATCACGGTGGGTCCTGGGGCTAGAAGAGTGACAGCATGTAGATACTGGCCACAGCCCTCCCTGCCAGTAACATAGGCCCCAGGACCCTGACGACGGGCCCTGGGGCTGGAGTGGCTGCTTCTTGGTGTGGTTCAAAGATGGCTCTCTGTTTGAGGATCTCCAGGAGATAATCTTCCACAGCAAGATGCATTTCTCCTTATGTGAACATCAGTTGAACGTGTGTCAGTGGGTCCTAAGAGATAGCCAAGCAGCATTCTGTCAGAGCTGTCTGAGTTTTACTTGCTTGGAAAGACCCCAAGCGATCTCCAGGAGAGAATCTTCCAGGCAGGCAGGCAGGCAGGCAGGCAGCGTGGCATGAGCAGAAGGCAGGCAGACTGAGGCAGGGTTCAAACTTTGCAACCTGGGCGGGCGGGCAGGCAGGCAGCATGGTATGAGAGGCAGTAGGAAAGGCAGGCTGGGATCTTGGCAGGACACTCAGATAGGCTGGTGAAGACTGTGAAGCATGTGCGCAAGAGAGCCAGTCAGATAGGCAGGATGAGATCGTCTAGCCACTAGCCAGAGGCCAGCTTGCAGGCTTACAGTTTCGCAATGCCACACTGCAGCATGCAGTCAATCAAATAGGTCGGCCGAGGTCGTGTAGCATGATAGAGAGGTGGGGAGGGAGGGAAGGCAGGTAGGGTTCCACTGAAGCAGTGGGAGGGAGGGACAGCACCTCAGCTCATCAGCAGCAGCCCTTATTGACAAGGAGCCCCTTCCCAAGACTGCCCCTGTCATGCGATGGCGTGTGCCACTGCACCACTACTCCTTGTCCAGGGACAGCTCGAGGAATCCCAGCAGCGGAAGGTTGACCTTCAAGAAGATCAACTGCTCCACCAACTTGGCCCCCAGTCTCAGGCGGTGCAGGGAGCAAATGTCCCCTTCAACAGAGAACACCCGCTCGCTGGGGACACTGGTTGGTGGGCATGACAATAATCCCCTGGCCACTTTGGACAGGGCTGGCCACACATTGGTCTTGCCAGCCCAGTAGGCCAAGGGATCGCTGCTGGGATCAATACACGGCTCCTTGTCCAGGTAGGTATCAACTGCTGCTGAGGCGCCATCATACTCCCTCTCATAACTGTCCCTGGGCACCCCCGCCCCCACTGCCCTCAGCCACACTGTCAGTCCCTGCCCTTTTGTGGGCCATGCAGAGGAGGAGCTTCTGGCAGTAGGGGTGCTGCTGCTGATAATCCTGCTGCAGCTGGTGCTGCTGCTACTGCTAGGGCTGGGGGCAGGGATAGACCCCCGCTGGCTGAGAGGGGCAGTTGCTCCCACTCCCACCAAGCCCTGGGGTGTTGTGCTGCTGCTGCTGCTGCTGCCGCACACTCTCAAGAGCCCGCTCTGCCTTCCGGAACCTCCCCACAAGATCATCCTTCCAGAGGCCATAGAGGGATAACTTGTGTGCCACACTGCCCTTGACCCTGGGGTCCAGCATTGTTCCCACAATATATTCCTCCCATTGCAGAAGCTTGTCGAACCTCGCCATCAGGCCTGTCTTAAGCTTCTGTGCCAGCCCAACCACCTCAGCCCCCAGCTTCTTACCCCTACGGCCACACTCCTGCCACTGCGCCATGATCTCCTCCAGACTCCCATGGAGACTCTGGACCAGAGGGGTCACCTGGCTTATCATCCCTGTGGATGAGCTTATGGTCTCTGTCACCTCATGGAATGGTCTTAGAACTAGGACCATCTGTGCCAGGATCTCCACATCTGGCCCATTGAAGCCTGGAGGTGCCCCGCTGTCCATGTCCAATTCCACTTGATTCAAGGCAGCTTTCTGCTCCATAAGTCGCTCAAGTACCAGGAAGGTGGAATTCCACCTCGTGGACACGTCCTGCACCAGCAGATGCCCTGGGGAGTCTTGCTCAGCCTGCTTAGCCAGGAGGATTTCACTGCTCTTAACACTGCAGTTAAAGAATCCTGCCAGCTTCCTCCTCTGCTCTATCAGGGAGCTAAGGGTGCCTGCCCCAATCCCCTTCTCCCCCAAGCCCAGAGTGTCCATGACCACCAGGTAGAGGGTGTGTGTGGCGCAAGGGATGTTCATAAATTTCACATCACGTACAGCCCTCACTATATTTGTTGCATTATCGGTCACCACACACCCCAGGGTGAACTGTGAACCTGGCGTGACCCACTCCTCCACCACAGCGTTCAGGGCTGCCTCTATGTTCCTGGCAATGTGGAGACAGTTCATGACTTCCGCCTGAAGCAGGGCCGACCTATACCCTGCTTCAGGACCCCTCCTGCCACTGTCCAATGCCAACTCTGTGTCCTTCCACCAGTGCACCGTCACCGCCAGGTAAGCATGTCAGGCATTCCTGGAGGACCACAGGTCAGTGGTATAATGGACAGTGGCACTCCCAGTGCCAGCTGCTCCTTCACCCTCTCCTTCAATGCCCTGTACAGGCCTGGCACCATTGTACAGCTGAGGGTGGTGCAGCATGGCATCTTAAATTGGGGGGCCAGGAACCCCATCAGCTGCTTAAACCCTGTGTCCCCAACAATGGAGAAGGGCTGGCCATCAACAGCGATCATCTCGCCCAACAGGCACATGGCTTTCTCTTGAAAGCTACGCCACCCTCCAGCTGCTGATGGCCTTGGAAGCTGCCCTCATCCCAGCTCCTCCATTGTGGGCTGACACTGCTACTTCTGCTCCTGCTGCTCCCTCCTAGCAGCAATACTGCTCCTGCTAGAGGTAGCTGCTGCAGTGGGACAGTTGCCCAATGGAGGACGAGTGGCTGCATGGATTGGGAACCCACTTGCATCCACTGACCCAGCCTGCCTGATTAGCAGAGCGGCACTGTGGCACGTTTTTAGATGCCTGGACATGGCGGATGTCCCTAGGTTGGTGAGCACCTGCCATCGCTTCACCACCTTGCTGCACAAAGTGCACCGCACCTCCCAGGGATCATCCACCTGCACCATCTTAAAATGCTCCCAGACCCATGATTTTTTAGCCCCTCCTGCCTTCTGGCCCACACTGGGTGACACACTCCTGGGAGGAGTAGGACATGGTGGCACTGTTGACACAGGTCATTGAGGGACAGCCATCACCTCAGCAGTACCAGATACAGAGACCTCCTCCACAGAAATCTCTGTATCGCTGTCCCCATCCACAAAAAGAGTGACAGAGGCTGTTGGACTCCCCATGCTGCTCCCACTCTGAGCAGCACTCTGCCCATGTCCCCTATAGCTGCTGTTGCTGCTGCTGCCCGGAGATCGGGCCCTGCCTCTAACCGGGCTCTCAACAATGGGGGAGTCGGGGGACAATGCTGGCCCCTGCTGGAATTCTTTGTCCCCTGAATCACCTGCTGCCACAGATGACACAGCCATCACAGCATCTTCTACTGCAAGGAGGTGACACCCAACCCCCTGGACCTTAGTGCTGGGAGAGCGAGACCCAACATCACCACCAGGCCTTCGCATCTTGGGGCGTTGGGATGTGCTTGGGCTGCTGCTTCTGCCCACTGCTGGTACTCTGATGGCACGGTCACTGCCACATACCACATTGGCTGCCTTACAGGCAGCAGAGCAGTCTCGCCCTCTCATCACTCCCTTCTCCATTTCTACAAACCACACACAATTAATTATATTAAATATTTTTAAAAAATTTTTTTTACAATTTTTATCAAATATTATATGTATCTATCTAAACTACACCAAATTTAACTGCTATTTAACTATCTAATAATTATTATAACACTTATGAAACTAAATAATGGAATATAAAAAACACACTCTAAAAGTAGATCACTACATCTCTATAAACTAAGCTAATTTAACTGTAATAGCTAAGTATAATCCTACCTAACAACTACTATAATCTCTCTCTCTCTCTCTCTCTCTCTATATATATATATATATATATATATATATACGGTTCCCTGTGCCGGATTTCTTTTATGTTGCGGCTATTGAAATGAATGGCCGCAATGTAAAAAAAAAAAAAACCAAAACCCCCCCCCACTCACTCTCCCTCCCCCCATCCAGGCTGTGTGAGTGGAAGGATGGAACTTCCTGGGTTCCCCGGAAGTCCTAGTGAAGGGCTGAAGGGAAGCCAGCCACTAGTGCTGAAGCCGCCCAGACTCCCACCATGCTGCTGCCGCCCCCGCCGCCCAGAGGGCAAGTAAGGTGATCTGGGTTGGGGGGTAGGATGATCCCTGGCTGTTAAACCACCCCCCACCCCAGGGATCACCTAGTACCTGCTGGTACAGGCTCCGGGTCACCGCCGCTGGTGTGGCAGCGGCCCGAAGCCCACACTAGCAGCCGGACTTCGGGATACATTTTTTTTTTTAAAATGACGGTAACCGGTTTTTTGCCCCAAGTCCCACCCCTAATATATATATATATTATATATATATATATATATATATATATATACACACACATACACACACACACAATATTACACGGGGGGGACACAGACAGCTCACAACAACACAGGGAGGGGTACAGAAACTGAAATAAAACCTAAATCAATCTAATCCTACACTAATAAATCAAAAACCAGGGGGAGGGAATGAGGGATGGAATATGGAATATGGAGGGAGACGGAGAGGGAAAGGAATGGATTCAATGGAGGGTAGGGAGATAGAACACAGGGAGGTGTAAAAAATAAAAATAACTGCTAAATCTATCTAATATAATCTAACTAAATGAAAATAGGGAGGTAAATCTGTTGGATGGGTGAAATGGGAGAAGGATTGTGAATGGATGAGGGAAGCAAACTGCTGGGAGTCAGGGAGTCTTCTGAAAATGCTGCTGACAGATCGGTGGCTGGCTCAGAAGGTGTTGGAAGGGCGGCAGGGTGAAGAGTTTTGTTACTTGCTTCTCCCGGCCTTACCACAAGGCCCGATTGGCTCTGTGCAACCTAGCCCCTGGCCAATCACAGACTGTCAAGCCAGTGTTCAGTTGAAAAGGAAAGGTTATTGGTTAGGCTGACTACTACTCCAAGCCTCTCCACTACCCAATACCAGGAAGTCTGCTCCATAGCTGCCTCCCCCTCCCTGGGCCTTCAGTCACGTTTTTTCCGCCTAAACTCAACTGAACGTGGCCAAATACGGACAAACTGTTCGGTTGGTTTGTCATTCGGTTAGAGTTTGGTTCAGTTGTCTGAACAGGCTGAGTTCGGTCCAAACTCTGAACTTCCGAATTGCGTTCGCACATCCCTGGGTGCTAGGGCTGTAGCGGAAAGTCGCAGCGGTAGCTAATTCCGCTGGAAACAGCATTTTTGCAATTAGTGGTATGGCATGGCAGAGGCTTTCATTCTGCTAGTTTCATTCTGCTACTTCCGCAGTTCCACTAATTTTATTCCACTACTTCCACAAGCTTCACAAATAGCGGGAATATGCCATTTTTGCTACTTCTGCCATTCCGCCAGCACCATAAAATAGTGGAACAGCGGTTTTCCAAAGTTTCCGACAATTCCGCAATTTTTCCGATAGTCTCTGAATTTTCAGAATGTCGGCGGAATTAGCGGAATGTCAGCGGAAAAGCCACAGTGTAGCGCGGACAATTCCGAAATGGCGGAATGGAATCGCAGCGCGGTAACAGCTGTTGCTGCATCAGCCCTACTAGGCACTGCAGCCCACACACAGGGCAGAAGGGATGCAGCACAGGTGCAGAGAGATGAAGGCACCCACAGCCGGGCACTGCTCCAGGCCAAGAAGCCAAGCCAGGAATTGTATCCACACCACGCACGGCTGCAGCAGGCAAAGGTCGGCCCTGACTGGGGGGACTGTAGTGTGGTTGGGGGGCCAAGAGTTCCCCCACGGTGCGCGCAGCCCCATCCCCCACGGAGGCCAGGCAGCCCGCACACTCGCGCAGATGCGCAACTGGACCTGGCACCCGGTTGCTGCCCCAGCACACCCCCGGTGCATCACCTATCGGTGCCCTTCCCTCACCGCCCTACACAGTACATAAGGGACCTGCTGCAGGTGGTAGGGCATGGGGCAGAGGGTCTGTAGCATGGGAGTGAACAGCACACAGAGTACAGTGACCCTGGGCTGGTTGGACACAGAGAAGCTCCCGTGCCACCAGGAGAGAGTGGGGGTGTGGGCACAGTCCATAGAGCAGAGAGCGCTGCGGCCCCGGTACATGCCAGCAGAGGTAGGCTCAGCGTGGGAAGCTGAAGAACCATGCTGGTGGGGGACGGGGACCCACAGCTCAGGGACGTGCTGCTGCACCTCCTCGGTGCTGCTGCACCTCTTCGGTGTGGCCCACATGCTGCTACAGCAGATAGCCCTGCTACGGCTGCATGGTCAAAGGTCTGTCTTCCAGGGGGCATGGAGGCGGAGGGCAGCAAACCTCCGGTGGGCGGCGATCGTGTGATGGACAAGGCGGACAGCCGTCTGACGCCATGCCCTGTTGGGCTCCGTGGTGTCCCAGCAAGGACAGCTCGTCCTGGCCCGAAGGACCCTCAACGTGTATGCCCACTGCGTGACCCTACTGACCCTGCGACGGCACTGGTCGCGCTCTCAGTCCAACAACTGGTGGGAGAACATGTTGGCCACCTGGACGGACGGGGAATGGTCGGACCACTTCTGGATGCCCCTCTCCCTCCTGACCCTCTTGGAGGAGCTCCTCAACCGGTACACAATGGGGTCCAAAAAATTTTCTCTCTCAACCCACTTAATGATGGACAGACACCAAGGTTCGAAAAACTCAGACAAACAGAGGCTTAAAATAAACAGCCTTTAATCCTCAGGCAGTTGAAAACTACTCCCAGGGCAATACTGGGTACCTACATATGCCTCAGATACAACTAATACATGGCTGTATCTGAGGCATATGTATTTGCTCCTCAACCCCCACTTCCAGAGTTGGGAGATGAACATGCAATTCCTGCTGCCACCAGGGAGGTGCGTGGCCATGGCAGTGTGGTGGCTGGCTACCCCCAATTCCTGTAGGAGCACTGCCACCATGAACAGGGCCCTGCATGATGTGTGTGACCTGCTCGTGGAGCTCCTCTTGGAGTGGGTCATCCAGCTCTGTGACTCCGAGGAGGTGATGCATGGGTTTGAGGAAATGGGGTTCCCTCATTGCATTGGGGCCATTGACAGCACCCACATCCCCATCATACGCCCCCCTCATGCAAAGATCAACTACATGAATAGTAAACAGGCCTTCTCCATCAATCTGCAGCCGTGGTGGATCATAGGGGCCTGTTCATAGATGTCTACACAGGCATGTCAGGGCAAAGCCTCGACGCTTGTATCCTGCGTGCCTCCCCCTTCTATGCATACACGTTCGACGGGGAGATCACCCCCAACCTGTACCATGTGATAGAAGGGGTTCCCATGGCCCCTGTTGTGATAGGGGACGCCGCCTACCCTTTCAGCCCCTGGCTCATGCAGGCCTATCCAGTGGCGCGCAACCCTCACCACCGCCTGTTCAATGAGTGTCTGTCGTTCGCCCACAGCGTGGTGAAGTGGGCCTTCGGGCTCCTCAAGATGCGCTTGTGCCTCCTGATGAACAGGAGCCAATTCGACCTGGACCACACCCCCATCCTCATCCTGGCAGCATGCATTCTGCACAACGTATGCAAGACAGGGGGTGCTGCCTTTGACAACCCACCACCAGTGCACAGGACTGGCCCCGTGCCCTGTACCAACATGCCCAGGGAGGTGCATTCCTGTGCATCTCAGAGGAGAACAGGGACACAATCTTCCGCTGCATCGTGGCCCAGGCAGCCGAACACCAGGCAACGCCTGACCCATAACCATGTCCATAGGCCTGTGACCCCCTTCAGTAAAGCCGTGTACTACCCTGTACCTGCAACAGTGCATCTATTCCATGTGTGGGCTGGGGGTTCCCGGGAATGGGTCCCTTGGATTGCCTGGGTGCAATCGTCCTCCCCTTGCTGTCCCCGCCCTACCGGCAACCACTCGCTGGCTCGCCTGTGCAGTTTTGGTGTACACTTGTGCCAGCCACCTCCACTGCATGAGGCTTCACTGGGATGGGTCCTGGCCCATTGGCTGGGCAGAGACTGTACAGAGCCCCCAACATGCCGGTGCCCCCCCTGCACACTGCAAACAACCATCCCCCCCCCGGCCACATGTCCCTGGACAGATGAAGTGACTGCACGGTAGTGGTACAACACATTTATTGGAGGGGGGACTGTACAATGGAAGGAGGGTGGGGGTTAGCATCTGGGGTGCCCTCTCCCCCTCTTGGCCACACCACTGGGGCTCGCGGACCAGCATGCCCTGGCTGCAGCCGAACACAGCACTCGCTGGCCGGATGACCTGGCCTCTCTGTCATCCACTGGCCACTCCACACCGGCCTCTGCTGATGGTCCCTGTGTGGGGAAACAAGAATGGGGTGAGGGATCCTCATGTGCACTCATCTGTCCCATGTAGGGGCCCGGGACATGGGTGCCCCATGGTCCAGGGAGCCCCCTACCCCCCACCCGAGCATCGTACGTGCCATAGGGTGAGCCCCGTTGGTGCGAGCCCCTGGCCGGGCCACCCTCAGTAGCATAGCACATGCCCCTTCCAGTACTGCTTCACAGAGCTTGGAATCATGCCTCTGGCAATGACTGTTGCTCCCCAGCCCGCGTAGTGCATGTACTCTGAGTGGGTTCTAAACTGGGCTCCCTACTGGGGTCCTGCCTCGCACAGGGGCCCGGATTCCCAGTGTCACCCCTTTGTGGCACCCCCAACCCCAGGGGCCTGGGGTGCTGCGGCCTTAGTGGAGGGGGTGGGGTGGCCACCATGGGTGGATGGTCATCCTGGGGTGCACGGTCCTGGGGAGGGGGGTCACCTCCCAGTGGAGGAGTCAGCTTGGCAGAGGGGGTGGTACCACGGGGGGTGCAGGCTGGAAGGGCAGCCCCACAAACGGATCCGGTTGCCCTATGTGAGGGAGGGGGACCCCGAGGACCAGGCCTGGATAGGGTTGCTGCTGGGGGAACCACAGGTGGCCGAGGTTCAGGGGGGCACCCACCCCAGTGGGAAGCCGCCATGGTGTGGGTCGGCTGCCAGCCCTACTTCTGCACCATGGCGGGGCCTGTCACACTGGGGGTCATGCTGCAGGGCCTCCATGGCCTCCCCCATGAGGTCCATGAGCCATGCGGCCTGACCCTCCAGCCCTTCACAGGCGTGCCGCTGCTCACATTGGAGGGTGGCAGCCTGACTCCTGTCCCAGAGGTGCTTGGTGTGGGACTGGACCATCATGGCGGCCAGGACCTCCCGGTCCCTTTCCCTCTCCCCTTGGATGAGCTCCCTGGTGAGCGCGAGCTCCCAGGAGTGCACCTCAGCTAGTCATTGAGATTCCTCCAGCAGCTCCCTGCCGAGGTCCCTCCTCCAGTGCCGGTTCTGGGCCGGCATCTCCCAGTTCTGCTCCACGCTGCCGGCAGCTGCTCCCCTCGTGCGAGAGGGCACCTGGTCTGTGAATGGGAGATTGAACACGTCGTTATTGCATCTGGCCTGTGTGCCCCGCTGGCCACTACAGCCTGGCCCAGGGTGCCTGATGGGGTGGCCCTCATAGCGTGGCACCTTCCCTCATCCCTCCCCAGCCCTGTTGTGGGATGACCCCCTGGCAACTGATTGCTGCAGGAGGGTCCCCTGACTATGTGGCGTGCCATGGGAGTCCTTGTGGGCCGATCCCCCCTCCCACCTGCACCCTCCACCCCGCCCCTGTTGGGCTCTGCTGTTGGTTGTCGCTTGCCCCTGGGTGCCCCCCCTTTTCCTTCCACCCCCTTCAACCCCAGGCCCTCCCTGGCCCCATGGCCCATGTGCCCTGCCGTGCAGTGTATCCCACCTGGCAGTGCGGGTGCTGCCGGGCCCGCCTCCTCCTCTTCCTCCTGTGACCTCCACCTCGTGCACCTCCAGGCTGCCTTGAGCTGCAATGGGATGAAGTACCATTAGTTTTTGTTGGGCCCCTGCCCCAGCCGCTGTGGCTATGTCCAGGCCGTTCCACACCCCACACACCCCCGGCCCCATGCCAACTGGGATGCTCATACCTGGATCCTGTTCTTCTGCTTCCTGGGGGCCATCCTGGGTCTCTGCTTGCTCTGCGCATGCTCGCTGTCCCTGTGGCCAGTTGGCCTGTGGGTCTTGGGGGCATGCGCAGAGTGTGGTGGTCCGGCGCTCAGGTCCCCGGGGCGCCTCCTCCCCCTGTGGGATGGGGCTGTCCCCTCCCGCTTCCTGGCTGGCCTACCCAGGGGCATTTCCCCCCCCTTGATATGCTTATATCCGAACCTCCAGTCCTTTGCCTGCTGCATGCACTGGGTGACATCCCTATTGTACCCCTGCCACTGCATCTCCTGGGCCATGGCTTCATAGACCTGTCTGGTCTTGTAGCTTCACACCAGGTAGTACTGGACCCTTTCAGACCCCCCCCCCCACATATAAAGTCCCTGACGTCCTGCCTGGACATGGGCTCCCCTTTTTGAGACCCACGTGTCGGGGGCCGACCAGCTTGGCGGCATGGGGCCTGCCCTGTGGATGTGGTAGCCATGGTGGTGGTTGAGTCCTGTTGGAGGTAGTGCATTAGGGGTTACTATGGCTCCTGCTGGCCCCCTCCGCCCACCTGTGGGGCCTGCTCCCCCTCTCCTCCATGGGGTTCCCTTTTGCTCACCTGGCTGTCTGGGAGGCCCTCCTCGGCCATTGTCCTGGTGGTGTGATGCTCCATTGTCTGGAAGCTATCCTGCAGGGATGGGGGACCGGGTTATGCTGCTGCCCCCTGCTCTGTGTTCCCTGGCCCGGTGGTCACGCCAGGGGCGCAGCCCTCCCCTCCTGGGGGGTGGGCTCTGTTGCACTCACCTTGCTCTCGCTGCTGCTCCTTGGGCCGTGCCCTTGGGAGGTGCCAGTCTGGGGGTCATCCACCAAGGGGGCCGTCCACCAGGGGGGCTGTTGGTGTGGCCCCTCTGCCCTGTGGTGGGACACGTGTGCTGTGTTACTTCCTGGCATGGTTTCCCCCCCACTCCCCGTCGCTGCCCGCCCCGCTGGCCGTCCATTACCCCCCCCTTGTGCCTTCCACCTGGGGCGCTTCCCCCCCTGCATCGCCTTGCCAGGTGCCCACCCGGGCACCCCGGGGTCCCCTTGTTCACCCAGCCCCTTCCCCCGCATGGGGCAGCATCGGTTCCCTTGGCCTTCTCGTAGGCCTTCCTGGTCGCCATCCTGGGAGCCCGCGCGTGTGTGCCATGGTTCCTCCCTCCTTTATGGACTCTTAGCTGGACGTCCGGCATCCCCCCACCCTGTGGGCGTGTCTGTGTGGCAGCACGTACGTGCCCCATGGTGCCGGCGTGGTGGGACTCCGCCGGTCCGGTCTGTGTGGGTGTGGGTGTTTTGGCTTTTACACAGACGCTTGGGTGTTGTAGACCCATCTCCACCCACGGAGGGTGCCAGTTCCCTCACGGCTGCTCCGTGGTTGTTGGTGGGTGTCGGTGGGTGGGTCGGGCACGCACCCGCACCCTCTCGTGGGCATTTACACGGATGCTCTCCCACCCATCCAATGGGCGTTTCCGGGTGTTTGTGGGTGGGTGGCGTCTGTGTAAAAGTGGCCCTTGGATGCTTTCAAAAATGTCTACAATGCACGACATAGGTAGAGGGTATCCTGCCTTAGAGCAGGGGGATGAACCAGGTGACCCTTGAAGTACATTTCACCTCTACAATTCTATTATTCTATAATTAATTTAAATACCAGAAAGGCAGTTGCCATATTTATTTACTTATTTATTTAAATTTTTATCATACTCTATCTCAAGGCCCTGTGTAGGGTTAGGAATACATAAAATGCATTTAAATATATATACATAAAAAACTAAATCCTCTATCTCAGATCTCCCCAAACCTCATCCATACTTTCCAAATGCATAGTTAAATAAAGAAGTCTTGTATGGCCTCTGGAAGATGACCAGACTTGGGCTTAGATGAACCTCATTGGGAAGGGAGTTCCGTAACCATGGGGCAGATACCTAGAAGTTAGACAGATGGTACATGCAAGACGATGCCCCCAGATGACCACAGAGGCCACCATCACAGGTCTGTTACCACAATGAAGTACTGTAGCTGGGATTGACACTCCCCTCCCTACTATTAGTCAAAGTTTTCAATAAAGAAAGATTTCATGATGTGGCTTTTCAAGATCTGTTAGATCAAGGGAAATTCTGTGATTTCTCAATTCTTGCAATACTGTGAGATACCATCGTGATTTACCGACTTTCCATTTTCCGTTCATTGCGTACCATTTATTTACCACTTGCCTCTTTGCCAAGGATATTGTTTTACCTCCAGGCTTAATGTTCTCGTATTTCTGAGCCAATCACAGTGCAACTAGCCCACACTTTAACTTCCCTTTAATGCCACTTAACCTCCACTTCAGTGCCTCCAGTCAGAATGGTTGTTCTGTGTTGTTCTATGATATGAAAAATGATAACAAAAACAACAACAAAAACGATAACGAGAAACAAAATGACAATGTTATTGCTGTCATTATTATTAGTGCTGTCGCAGTTGAGTTTTGGAGGCAAAATGTGGAGAGGGGAGGAGGGAGCAGACATCCCAGAGCCCTAAACAGGGTTGAACTCTTGAACTGTGCCTGTGTTGGGAGGGGTGAGCATCTCAGCAGTATCTGATGGATGTATCACTGGCCAATGAGCAGTGCAAGCAGGCCCCAGCAGTCTCATGGCACTCTGTGATTGCTCAATGCCTTCTGCCTCCCACAACCAATCAGGGGGGCTTTGAGGGAGGGCACTGCAACCCTTTATAATGGGAGGCTCAGGTTTTTTCTCTCTATTCTGTGACAGCTCTGCCTGTCAGGTTGCGTTTACAGAACTGTGGTGCTTGCACACACAAAATTCTCCCTACCCTCACTGTTTTACCACCAATACCTTTCCTTCCTCATACCCTACATTGGTACCTGTCCCCTGCTCTGATCTCCCCAGTTCAGGTAACTGGGAGGTTGAGGTCCCTGGCATCCCTGGCCTGTCGCCGGTGATGTTAAATGCAAGGTTGGTTGCCAATAAAATCATCTACAATCCATGATGCTATTCTCAGTTGGGTGGCTGACCTTGTGTATGTCATGAAGACCTATCTGGATGAGATGTCAGGGCCAATTTTGGCTGACCTCGTTCTGGTTGGGTACTCCGTCCAGCACCAACCCAGGCTGGAGGGTCGGGGGACCAAGATGTGTGTGTGGCATAGCCATTGTTTTTAGGGATTGCTTGGTCATGCTGAGGTTTTCCATGCAGACCGAGTCCAGGATAGAGGGCCGCTATCTTGTGTTTAATTTTGGCCAACAGCCCAGGTGGTCTGGCTGGGGACAGAGTGAGGATTCTGCTTGTGTACCATACCCCCACTGCACAGCAGCCTCCCTGGCTGCTCTAGCTGCTCTGGTCTCAAATGTGGTCTTGAGGTCTCCCAAGCTTATTGTCTTGGGGGATTTGAACATCCATGCTAAGGCTGGATTACATGGGGCAGAGCAGAAATTCATGACCACCATGCCAACTATGGGACTGTGCTGTCCCATGTACTAAGGAACCTGACACATGAAGGGGGGGCATACTCTGGACCTGATTTTCTGCACTGACCTTGAGGCGGGGGTGGGGGCAATGATTGGAGATGTTATGTGTTCACCTTTGCCGTGGTCAGACCATTACCTCTTGCAGATCTTCATCCTTGCACGTCTACCTGTCTATGCCATAGGATGGTTTACCCCTGGAGACTTATGGAACTGCTTGGGGTTGTGGAATGCTCTGGGCGATTTGCCTGAAGACCTCAACAGCCGTTCCATCAATGACCTCATGGCCTTTTGGAACACCTGACTGGCAGAGACCATTGATCGGGTGGCTCCTAGGCATCCACTTCCAGCATTTTACAGGTTACCGTGTTTTCGGGGGACCTGCAGCGGTTGAAGCATGAGAGGAGGCAATTGGAGCGATGGTGGTGCTGTACTCATGCCCAAGACAATTGGTTGAGACATAGAGTGTTTTTGAGAGCCTATGCTGTGGCTGTGTGGGCAACAAAGAAACAGTTCTTTGCTGACCTCATAGTGTCTGCTCAGTCACATCCAGTGGAGCTGTTTTGGGTGGTGCGGGGTTTGGTCAGTCCAGCCTACCTCCACCTGGAACTGGAGTCATTCAAGACCTGCTGTGACATGTTTTTGGTGGTGTTTGCAGATAAAATGGCTTGTATTGAGCTTAATTTCAACTCCACCCTTTCAGAGACATTAGCAGAGCCAGAGGTTAGGAATACCCTGTCTGGTCTGAGTTTATGGGATGAATTTCAATTGGTGACACCTGCCGAAGGGATAGATGTGCTGGGTCTGTGTGGGCTACAATTTTTGAACAAGATCCTTGCCCATCTTGGTTGGTTAAGGCCACCAGGGAGACTTTGGTGCTGGTGCTGACCAGGGAGATCAATGTCTCCCTTCGGGAGGATAAGGTGCCGGACTGCCTCAAGGAGGCTGTGGTCCAGCCCCTTACAAGAAACCATCGCTTGACTTGGTGCCCTGGCAAGTTACCAACCTGACTCTAACCTTCCCTTTTTAGGGAAGGTTATTGAATGGATAGTGTCCCAACAGCTGCAGATGTATCTAGATCGCACTGGTTTTCTGGATCCCATGCTGTCTGGTTTTCATTCGGGCTACAGCACAGAGACTGTTCTTGTGCCCTTGGTCAATGACCTCCTGGTAGAGCTAGATAAGGGTCATATGGATCTATCAACTGCATTTGATACAGTGAATCATGAGATGTTGATGACTCACCTGCAGAACCTGGTCGGGATGGACGGCCCTGTTTTACAGTGGTTCTGTTCTTACCTAGCAGGAAGATCTCAGCAGGTGGTCTTAGGAGACTGCATATCATCCCCTGTGCTCTCCTGTGTGCGGTCCCGCAGGGTTCCATTCTGTCCCCTCTCGTATTCAATGTATACATGCAGCTGCTTGGGGAGGTCATACACAGTTGGGTGTGTGTGCTGTCATCAATATGCAGATGACCCCCAACTGTATATGTCTTTTTCATTCGACCCAGGTCCTGCAGACTCATTGCTGCCCCGGTGTTTGACTGCTGTGGGGGACTGGATGAGATCAAGCCAATTGAAAGTCAATCTTGACAAGACAGAGGTGCTGCCAGTGGGCAGGGTAGGTGTTCTGGGGATGGGGAAACCCCCATTATTGGGGAAGTCCGACCTCCATTAGTTCCATCTGTGCGAAGCCTTGGGGTGCTCAGAGATATGCAACTGCACCTGGATTTGCAGGTGTCGGCTGTTGCCAGGGGTGCCTTCCACCAATTTCATCTGGTGAAGAGGCTCCACCTATGTGTCTCAGATGCTGATCTTGCCACCATCATCCAAGCATTCATCGCCTCGAGACTAGACTACTGTAATGCACTCTATGTGGGACTGCCCAAGGTGATGGTCCGGAAACTTCAGCTGGTGCAAAATGCAGCAGCCTGCCTGTTAACTGGGATGGGCCAGTCTTCTGGGCCCGATTCAAGGTGCTAGTTTTAGCCTTTAAAGCCCTACACAGCCTGGGCTCTGCTTATCTGAGGGACCACCTCACTCCCTGGGCCCCTGAGCAGCCCCTGCAGTCGTCTGGAATGGGTCGGGACTGTATTTTTGACAGACTGTGTGTTATTTGATTTGATTGTTTTAATATGTGTTTTATATTGTTTTATATTGTTTGCTACCCCGAGACACTTTTCACAAGAGGGGTGGCAATAAAAGAAAGAAAGAAAGAAAGAAAGAAAGAAAGAAAGAAAGAAAGCATGGCCTTAAGTAGCTGTTTTTCTCTACTTGCCTTGAGGCCAGCCTTACCTTTATGTTTGAAGAAGTTTAAGGATGGGCAATACTGCATTGCCCATTCTAAAAATGCACTCATGAGAATTATTGCTGACCTGAGATGTAACTACCTCCTGACATTTGGGAAAGAAAAAAAGGGGGGGGGGAATGAGTTTGCAGAGTGCTGAGAATGTTTGTAGGAATTAATTCATAAGCATGAATGTGAAAAATGTTCTACTAGTTTTATACTAACCCCCTGGGAACACTATGCTGTACTGTTGTTCACCTTTATTTCAGTAAAGCCACTGTGAAGCACCTTTTTGCGTACATTTCTTGATTACCAACCATGAAAGTCAATCTGTTTTCAACAGTTTTGCAAGTATCTATTTTTTGTTCTGGGTTATGTAACATTTCTCTACAGCAGTAGTTCCCAAACATTTTGCCTGTGTAGCCCCATTCTGAGATTTAACTATAATCCTTTGGTCACACCGTGCCCCAGACCGCGACTGCACCAAAACACGTCTCAGGTTGCTAGGCAACCCAGAGGAATATGTGGAGCCACTGCTGGGGCTGGCGGAAGTGACAAGAGGGTGGGACCAGCAGGGCTGCCTCCAAGAGATACTGAAGGGAATGCCCCGCCCAGGCACAGCGCACGCCTGGCGGAGCGCCGGCTAGCAGGGGGCAGGGATCCGCCCCTTCCACCATACAAACAGTGATAAAAACACCGGCAGGGCAAGCAAACCCCGCCAGTAATCATTCGTGAGAGGCTGCCCCCACCACACATGAGAGAAAGAGAGTTCTGTGTTACTTGTTGAAATCTCCCTTGTCTTGTCTTGTCTTGCTTTGTCTTGTGTTGTGAGCTGTATGCGTGAGTCTTCATGTTCTTGTCCTGCCCTGTGTGACTGTGTGTGTGCGAGTTTCAGTGTTACCTTTCTCCTCCACCCCTTGCCTTACGGGCGGAGCCACCATAGATCATTGTTTTGTCTTGGAACATTTGATAAAGATGTCCATATTAGGAAAAATAATATTTTTGCCGCCTTTGTAGACCTTAAAATGGACTTTGATTCTATCAGTCGAGACCGCCTATGGGCAAAGTTGGCATCCACTAATCTGGATAAACGTCTTTTGTTTGGGAGCTACATTCGCTGACCCATATGAGGGTAAGGGTGTCAAGGGAAGGAACTCTATCTGAAGATATCCCAGTCCTTGCGGGTGTAAAGCAGGGGTGTGTGCTTGCCCCTTTCCTCTTTAAATTCTACATAAATAATATAGTGGATGCCTATAGAGAGAAGATGACTTTTGCACCAAGGATTGGTAGGAGGGCTCTTCCAATTTTGTTATATGCAGATGACATGGTGCTGTTGTCAGTTGCTGAAAATGGGATCTAACGGGCCCTGGTAGCGCTAAGCACATATTGTCAAGAAGAAATGTTAAAAATCAACTATGACAAAACTAAGATTGTAGTCTTTGCCAAGCGGGTGTGCACCCGCTATTGGGAATTGGAAGGGCTTAAGATAGAGCAGGTCCCCTGTTCGCGGTACCTGAGATTGTTGTTTTCTGCCTATGGAGCTTGGTCACAACACATAGCAGCTGCTAAACTAAAAGCACAGCATACAGCTGAAGGAATTCTGGTTTTTTGGGCTACCCGGGGGGGGGGGGGGAAGGATGGTTAAACCTATTCTCTGCCTACTTAGTCATGAATTAATTCCCCAAGCCCTTTATGGGGCGGAACTATGGGGATTTGAGGCAGCTCCCTTGGAGATAGTGCAAAACAAGATCCTCAGGCGGATTTTGGGGGTACCTAGCTATTCCCCTGTACATCTTATGAGGGTAGAAACAGATATTCTACCTGTGATAGCCAAGGCTCAATTTCCATTTGCAATTTTGGGGTGAGATTAATGAATATGTCTAAAGAGAGGCTCCCGTATGCCTGTTGGGAGGAACAAGAAGGCCTTAAGAGTAGGCTTATATGGTGGTCTCACTTTACCAATCTTTTGAGTAGAATTGGTTTCTCCCTTGAGGTATTGAGGGGACTCCCTTATGGACAAGCGAAAAGGCTTCTTGGGCTGCGAATAGCAGACGTATATAAGCAACAAGGTATTGCACAAATGGCTGTATCGGTAGTTGCCCCTCATTATGGGAACTTTAAATCTATATATCAATTGGAACCACACTTATGTTCTATTTCCAGCTTTATTCTGAGAAAAGCACTTACACTGGCCAGATTCCTGCTTAAGACCTCAAGAGTCTTAGATGGACGGTTGAGAGGAATCCCATATGCTCAAAGGTTTTGTGATTGCGGCCAGCATGTGGAGGATTTGGGGCATTATCTCTTCGATTGTGCACTGACTTCAAATATCCACCAACAATTTAGGGGGGTGTTGCCATCTGCGTCTTGACGGTGGAATCAGGAGCAAAAGTTTGTTTACATCTTGGAAAATACGAATGTAAGGAAAATGTATAGAACTGCAATTTTTCTTCTTCTTCTGGGTAAAAGGAGGTGGATGGAATGGGTGGAGTCCTAGAGGGGAGAAGGGTTTGGGTTTTTTGTTTGGTTTTTCTTTTCTTTTTTAAGATGGGGATTGAAGGTCTAAGGCGAATTAAGGATTTAACTATCTGTATTATTTTATATATATGTACACTTGCTGTGTGTGTATCCTGTTATCTTCTATACAATTTTTGTTTAGTGCATCGACCAAATGGATTTAAATATTGACCAAATTGTGGATTTAACTATCTGTATTATTCTATAGATATGTACACTTGCGTTGCGTGTGTATCCTGTTACTTTTTACAAAATTTTTGTTAAGTGCATCGACCAAATGGTTGTGACAATAAAGATTTACTACTATTACTACCCCTTGCCTTACTCTGCCATCCCTCTCGTCCCACACACCTCCCTGAGAGCTAGACCCTCCTTCTCCCTCACATACCGTTCCCATCCCCCTCTTCTTCATCCCACACCCAGGGACCTTGACCCCAATTCCCCTCCTCTTCACGACAGAAGCACGGTGTCCTGGGTCCTGTTGTGTTCACGAGGACAAACGTGAGTGTTTACCTATATCCCCATCCCCCTCCTGGCTACTGGCTTCCTCTCCTTCCCCGTGATGTGTCAGGTTGCCTCCCATCGAGGAAGGAAAGCCCAATCAAGATCCTGAGGGAATTACCTCCACCTAGGGCACGCTCCCAGGAGAGGAGCCAGCCACGAATCCATCCCTTCCTTCCCTTTCCTTACATATTCCCTTCCTTCTCCCACCTTCCCCATAACAGAATTACTGCCATTAACCCCTTTCCCATAATGGAAGCCTATCAACAGGTACAGGAGTTGCTGAGAGCGGTACAGGTGCTAACTATGGAAGTATAAGATTTAAAAGCCGAAAACCTGGAATTGTGTAAATGCAACCAAGGGTTGCAGGAGACCCTTGAGGTCCCCGGGACTCCCCCTACTGAGGGTGGAGAGGCCCTGGCTGCCTCCTCTACTCCCGCCTTCATCTTCCCCGCCCTCAGGAACTCCTTTACCCTGGGAGCCAAAGGCACCAAGACCAGATAAATTTTATGTAGCTAGGAAGGCGTGCCAAGGATTCTTGGCCTTATGTAATCTGATGGTTCAAACCCAACCTTTAACCTATGGGATGGACCAAGCAAAGGTCACCTTTATAAAAATCTATTAAATAAATAAATAAAAATAAATTATTATTGGGCTCTTGGGGGTGGTGGCTTTGGATTGGGCTACCCCACTATTGACAGGTAACGATGCCTTACTGTGAAACTACGAGGGTTTTCTAAAGCAATTCTGTTTCCTCTTTGATTACCCCCACTGCATTAGGAATGCAGAGCAAGCCATTCTCCACCTAAGACAGGAAAAAGCTCCAGTGCTTGATTATATCACGCAATTTCAAAAACTAGCCTTTGATTTGGGCTGGGGGGATTTGGTCTTAAGGACATTATTTTGTCAAGGTCTAAATGAGGCAGGGGCGGATTGGGAAATCAAAGTGGCCCAGGAAAATCTAGTCTTAGTGGCCCTGTGCCAGCGGCAAAGCCACCGGGGCATCGGAAATGGGCCAAGGAGGTGTGGCTTGGGGGGCGTGGCTTGGGGGGGCATGGCTTGGGGCGGGCAGAGTGCACCAGATTTCAGGCCTATCAGAGCTGAGTCCCTGAACTCATACCCTCAGCAGCCTGGCAGGGGCGAGTGAGAAGTTATGGGGGGATAGCAGGGGGGAGACTGCCACTGGTGGGGGTACTGGCCCTCATTTCAGTGCTCTGGCTCTCCAAATCACTCTGTTTCCGTGCTCAGTGGCCCCCAACCCAAAATCACTCTGTTCCTTGCTATGCATCCTACAGTAAGGCTTCTTCATTCCTACACCAGCTGCACTAGTATTCCACAGGCACTGTGTTTAGCTTAGCAAAGAGAATACTAAGGGGAGAATTGATACCAGAATTCCTACCACTCAGGCCCCCCAGCAAGCCAAGCCAGGCCCAGGCCCAGGCCCCCACACAAGCCCAGCCAGGCCAGGCCCCAGGCCCCCATGCAAGCCAAGCCAGGCCAGGCCCCAGGCTCCCATGCAAGCCAAGCCAGGCCAGGCCCCCATGAAAGCCAAGCCAGGCCAGGCCCCAGGCCCCCATGCAAGCCAAGCCAGGCCAGGCCCCAGGCCCCCACACAAGCCAAGCCAGGCCCTAGGCCCCCACACAAGCCCAGACAGGCCACCACACAAGCCAAGCCAGGCCCCAGGCCTCCACACAAGCCCAGCAAGCCCCCACGCAAGCCAAACCTAGCTGGGCCCCCACGCAAGCCAGGCCCCCACGTAAGCCCAGCCAGGCCCCAGCCCCCCCTGCAAGTCCAGTCAGGCCAGGCCCCAGCCCCCCCACAAGCCCAGCCAGGCCCCCAGGCCCAGCCAGGGCCTCAGGTCCCCAGACCTAGCCAGGCCCCCAGACACCCCCCCACAAGCCAGGTCCCAGGGCCCCCCCGCAAGCCAAGCTAGGCCCCAGCCCCTCCCTTAAGCCTAGCCAGGCC
>QEPC01002943.1:210282-238627 GCA_003113815.1 Sphenodon punctatus | reverse complement strand
ATCATCATCATCAAGCTTTTATTGTTTGCCTCCTGGGCTATAACAATCTTGTACAAAATAAGCACAAATAAATAAATAAATAAAAAGATACAACAAGTGTACAATTGTAACCATTAGCCGTTCACGAAATGCCGGCAACACTGCCGTGAAAATCTACAATAAAAAGTGGGCTTGAAGGCCACATACTGTTCCTATTTCTCTCATCTCCCTGCGGGGGAGGAAAAGAAGGGAGGGCGATTACAACTACTTGGAGAAAAGAGCATAGCCCCCACCCCCAAGCAAGGACAGCCGGCCCCAGCAGGCACCCGCACCCCCCAAGCCCCCAGCCAGGTGGTCCCAGAACCCACCTGCTGCCTTCTGCTGCTGCTGCAAGTTGTAGCGGCTGCATAGAGTGCTCTGAGCCTCCTGCTCCTCTCCTCGCATGCTCTGGCCATGAGTCTTTCCCTCCCGGAAGTTGCTTTTATACTTCCAGGAGGGAGCGCTGGGGCCAGACTGTGTGAGGGGTGGGTGGGGACTCAGGCCGGCCCATTCCAGGCTGTGGTGGCCTGGAATGGGCCGGCCTGAGCCCCGCCATCCCCCGCCACCCTCACGGGGGACCAACAACATTTTAAAAAAATAATAATAATAAAAAAATAAAAAAATAAAAAAAAGCCATGGAGTGGGAGCGGCCCTCCCAGTTGGCCTGGCCCACCAGGAATCCTCCCAGTGGGTTCAATGGCCAATCCGCCCCTGAAACGAGGACATTAAGGATCAACTGGCAGGGGCAGGTACGACCCCGGTAACCTTGCAGGAGATCATTACCCTGTCCCTCCAGACTGATGAGCGCTTAACCGAACGGAGGAGGGAAAGATGATGAGAGCAGGGCATGGGGTTTAAAGTATTTTGAGATCCGGTGACCCCACTGGTCACCACATCCGGACTCTTCCTATCCGAACCCATGCAAATTGGAATGGTTCATGGACCCCTGAGCCCAGCAGAACAAGAATGACGCCATCAGTTAAAACTCTTTTTTTATTGTGGGTAGGGGACACACTTCTCTAGAGAGTGCCCCTCCAAACCCGCACAACAACGAATTCTGGGAAACACGGTGAACCAAGAGGAGCTGGGGTCCTCTAGTTATGAAGCTGTATCATCCCCAGACAGTGGACTCCAGGAGAACACGGCCCGGTAAGGAAACTATATGTTTTTCTTACTTTGAAATTAGCTCCCCATTCATCTTTAATAGTAAAAGCCCTCATTGATTCAGGAGCATCAGGGATCTTTATGGATGCCAGATTTGCTTCTGCCCATGCCATTCCCCAACAAACCCAGGCTCCATAGAAATGGTGCAAACTGTTAATGGTTCTTTCATTGCTTCTGGTCCATTACAGAAATGTACTACCCATCTGGTATGTACCATAGAGGCACATAGGGAAACGCTCCAGTTCAATATCATCACTTCCCCACTATGTCCCCTTGTCCTTGGTTTCCCCTGGCTCCAGTCCCACAACCCCACTATCGACTGGGCAACCCACAACATCCAATTTCACTCACAACATTGCCAAAATCAATTTATGGTTCCCCCTGCCCATGCAACTAGTGCACGTGCACTATACCCTCCGACTATAGGCGCTGATCTCCCTTTACCTTATTAGGACCTAGCCAGCGTCTTCAGTAAACAAGACACATCAGAACTTCCTTCACATCAGCCCTATGATTGCCCCATAGAACTTATGCCCGGGATCGAACCCCCTTATGAACGAATCTATAACTTATCCCCAGGGGAAACCAAAACATTATGAGAGTATATTCGAGAAAACTTAGATAAGGGATTTATTTGACACTTCACTTCCCCTGCAGCCCCCCCCCTATTTTTTGTCCCCCAAAAGGAAGGAGATCTCCGGCCATGTATAGATTACCGGGGACTAAATCAAATTACGATTTAAAAAATGATACCCTTTACCATTCATCCCGAACTACTAGGTAAGCTGCAGGGGGCCAAGATATTAACAAAGTTAGACTTGAGGGAGGCCTACAACGTGGTCTGTATAAAGGAGGAGATGAGTGGAAAACTGCCTTCCAAACCTGATTCGGACATTTTGAGTACCTTGTTATGCCCTATGGTCTCGTAAATGCTCCGGTAACTTTCCAACATTTTATTAATGACATTCTTCAAGACCTCTTGGACATTTTTGTTATTGCCTATCTGAGAAGGAAAATTATCTCAGAGCCAAAATCGACAAATGCCTGAAGAGTTCTTTGATTATTTAAACCCAGAAATAGGAAACTTAGAAGGCTTTGGTAATCCTTTTGTAAGTCTATCTTATGGGGAATATTCCCTAAATTTTAAACTAATCTGCTAATGCATTATGTTACATTAATTGGTATGGATATTGTAGTGATGGCCGAGGTGGCCAAACTAAATATTGATATATAAATGTGTGATATGAGGGTATGGTTATGGAAATTGGGTTTGTGGTTTTGTATTTATATTTGGTGGGTTTTTTGGTTGGTTGGTTTTTTTTAGTGTAAAACATGTGGAAACTCTGTGTTGTATTTCTCGGGCTCTGTAAGGATCTCGGAAGTATTCCACCACTTTGTATTTTATTATGTTATTGATATGGTCATAATTTGGCCAAATGGCCATAAATAAAATCTATCTATCTTATTGCCTATATGGACACTATTCTTATTTTTTCACCGACAGTGAAGAGTCATGTCCAAGATGACTCTTGGACTCTTGGACTCTTTAATCAAACGACTCCAACAATAAAAATTATATTGTAAACAAGAAAATGCATATTTCCCATGGCTTCCATCCCCTTTTGGGGGTTTATTGTCTCAGTGGAGGGAATATAAATGGACCCTGGTAAGGTCGAGGCCATTCGGCAATGGCCAGCTCCAACATCAGTGAAGGCATTGCAGAGGTTTTTGGGGAGCACAAATTATTATCAGCAATATATTCCCCGATATGCAGATCAGACGACCCCACTCATTGCCCTACTAAAAAAGGGAGCCTGGTAAGAGTGGTCGGACCGCCAGCAGCGGGCATTTGACTATTTAAAAGATGCTTTTATGTATGCTCCTCTGTTACAACATTCAGATGTCACACGACCCTTTATTGTGGAAGCAGATGCCTCGGATACCACTATAGGGGCAGTTCTGACCCAAACCTGAGGACCTAAAGAGCTCCCGTTACCCTGCACCTTTCTTTCTCGACAGCTGCCATCTGCGGAAAGGAACTACACGATACTAGACAAGGAATTACTCACTATTAAGACTGCATTTGGAGCCTGGAGACACTTCTTAGAAGGTGGGCCACATCCAGTCCTTGATTATACGGATCATAAGAATCTAACTTATATGCAGACAGCGAGGATCAACAATGCCAGGCACGCCCAGTGGGCACTGTTTTTCTCATGTTTTTGTTTCAAAATACAGTACCAGCCGGGCTCTAAGAACGCCATGGTGGATGCCTTATCTTGGTGCTACCTTAAGGAATAAAGGGGCTTGGAAACCCAGGAACCCATCCTTCAGCCTATGACGTTCACTGCCACCTTTCCTTCCCTCCCGGAGTTACAAGCCATAAGTAGACAGGCAGACCCCCAACCAGGATGCCAACAAAGGCATGGGTTGTACTACCATAAGGGACGGGTAGTCATTCCCCAAAAATACAGACCTCAAGTCCTGTGGGCACACCACGAATCCCCTCTCATGGGACATCCAGGCTACCAATGAACCCTAGCCCTTATCTTACAGGCGTTCTGGTGGTCAGGCCTATGGAGAGATGTTGAACGCTACGTTCAAGGCTGTTCTACGTGTGCCCAAACTAAAAAATCCCGATGGCTCCCCGTTGGGTTGCTGCAACTAACAGAGGCCCCAAAGGGCCCATGGCAAAAGGTATCAATGGACTTTATTGTTGGTTTGCCACGATTCGGAAGATGTGACACCATTCTGGTAATAGTGGACTATTTCACCAAGATGGGACACTTTATACCATGTGTTGGGTTACCTATGGCAAAAGCCACGGCAGAACTTTTGCTTCAAGCAGCAGTCCATTTAACACAGGTTGCCTCGAGAGGTAGTTTCCGATAGAGGGTCCCAGTTTATTTCCCGTTTTTGGAAAACCTTCTTTTCTCTTCTAGGAGTAAAGCTGCGACCCAGGATGGTGTACCATCCCCAGGCCAATGGACAGGTGGAAAGAATGAACCAGCACATAGAACAGTATCTGTGTTGTGTTTCTGCACTTACCTCCAAGACGACTGGACAAAGCATCTGCCGCTCGCCTAGTTTACTTATAACAATGGACCAAACGCCTCCCTAGGAAATTCCCCATTCTACATATTGTATAGTTTTCACACACACCCCTTTGTCTTCCAGATGTACCCACTACCCCCGTACCTGCAGCAGGAGCTTTAGTGACCTTTATCAAGAAAGCACAGCTAATGACTCAACAATGTTTGGCGAAGGCACGACAACGCTACAAGGCCGCTGCGGACAAATGACGGCGGCCAGGCCCCCCTCTCCAGGTAGGAGATTTAGTGTGGGTAAGGAGGAAAAATTACCCATCCATATGCCCATCCGCAAAACTGAATGATGCCTATCTGAGCCCCTTCCCTATAACCCATAAACTAAACGATGTCACCTTTACGATGGCTCTCCCAGCCCATCTCCATATACACCCGTCCTTCCACATCTCTCTCTCAAAGAAAGCTCAGCCCCCTGTCCAGGCCCTACAGCACACTACTCCGCCTCTGCCTGTCCTTATTCAGGGAACACCCGAATACGAGGTTTGAGTGGTCTTAGACTCATGGCTCATTGGTTCCTGCTTATACTATCTTATATATTGGAAGCATTATGTCCCGGTAGAGAGATCCTGGGAACCAGCCATGAATATTCATACCCCCAGCCTGGTCCTCACCTTTCATAGACGGCACCCCTCTAAGCCAGGTCTCCAAACCATGGTCAGGGGTGGCAGGGGCCCTGGACAGGGGGGTTCTGTCACACTGTGCCCCAGACCGTGGCTGCACCAAAATGCATCTCAGGTTGCTAGGCAACCCAGGTGAACACATGGGGCTGCTGCTTGGGGCCAGCGGAAGTGACAGGACCAGCAGGGCTGTCTCCTGGAGATACTGAAGGGAACGTCCCACCCAGGTGTAGTGCATGTCTGGCGGGGTGCTGGCTAGCAGGAGGCGGGGACCCGCCCCTTCCGGGTACATTGGCTGCACAAACAAAGATAAAAACACCAGCAGGGCAAGCAAACCACACCGGTAATCATTTGTGAGAAGCTACACACACACACACCCCGTCAGAGAAAGAGAGTTCTGTGTTCCTTGTTTCAATCTCCCTTGTCTTGCCTTGCTTTGTCTTGTGTTGTGAGCTGTGTGTGTGAGTCTCCGTGTTCTTGTCCTGCCCTGTGTGACGATGCGTGTGCGAGTCTCAGTGTTACCTTTCTCCTTGCCACCCCTTTCCTTACCCTGCCATCCCTCTCACCCCTCGCTCCTCCCTCTCCCTCACATACCCTTCTCATCCCCCTCCTCCTCATCCCACACCCAGGGACCTTGTCCCCAATTCCTTTTCTCTTCACAACAGAAGCACGGTGTTCTGGGTCCTGTTGTGTTCTCAAGGACAAACGTGAGTGTTTACCAATATTCCCATCCCCCTCCTGGCTACTGGCTTCCTCTCCTTCCCTGTGATGAGTCAGGTTGCCTCCCATCTAGGAAGGAAAGCCCAAACAAGACCCTGAGGGAATTACCTCCACCTAGGGCACGCTCCCAGGAGAGGAGCCAGCCACGAATCCGTTCCTTCCTTTCCTTTTCTTCCATATTCTCGGGTGTTCTTGGTGGCCATGCTGCACCTTTGGAACTCCCTCCCGGTGGGGGCCCATCTGGCTCCTGACCCCTGACGTTCTGTAGGAGCTGAAAGACCTGGCTATTCCGCCAGGCATTTGGTGAGGGAGAGGGGTAAAGGGTGGGTGGTTTTTTTTTTTTTCCATTTTGTGTTTTAATGTTTTAAAATGTCTTTAAATGTTTAGATTACATTTGTATTTTATATTCTTTTATTGTTGTTTGCTGCTCTGAGCTGCCTGTGGCAGGAAGAGCAGGGTAGAAATGTAATAAATAAATAAATAAATAATAATAATAATAATAATCCCTTTCCTTCTCCCCCCTTCCCAGTAACACCTTTGACCCCCAGATGTCAACCAAGACATGCAAACTATATTAAGTATTAATCAGGAGTGGACCTCCACTTGGGGTTCTGACCTGAACTACATTTTTGGAACTGTATGGTTCAACTAACTGTAGCTATTGCACTGAAGAGAATCCCTATTAGGTAGCTTGTTGGTTTAGTATCCAGGTAATTATTAGATGCCCCATACTCTCGCTGTAATCCCAATGGCTGTGGATACTCTGCGCAGGGCTGCTTATGGAGATCAGGTGATCTGTACACAACCATTTGCAAACTATGAGCATGTTGTGTTTTGGTGTTTGGTACAGAATCGACCCAGGGGAAGACACCACAGTTGGCATCAATAAAACTATTGTTTCAGACCAGAGCAACATCTATATTTGAGGAATTAACAGGTATGATCTAAACAAATCTTTTTTTTCTTTATATTTTTTATTTTACTAGAAATTAATAAATAAATAATAATAATAATAATATGATTGATTGCTACTAGTAAATTCCATCTTGCAAAATACAAAAATTGTGCAGAAACCACCCTAACCCACTGTAACCCCAAATAAACAAAACAGAATAACACAAAACAAATAAAAATATATTTTTAAATAAAACAAAAAAAATCTAAATATAATCTAAATACCAACTCATATCTCATCTGCTAACGTTCATATCATCTCATATCCTAGTTAGATAAATATTCATTCTAACATCTTCAATTCTAATGATATTACATAGAATGTCCCAGATTAGATTCCAAACTTTATAAATTGTCAAAACTGTATTTCAAGTCTGCTGATATTCTTTCCATTGATAAGACATGCCATTCCCAATATCCCCAGTCCTTGACTGAAGAAGCCAAATCCAATTTCTATTTCCGCAGAATGGTATGTATTGCTGCCAGATGCATATGTCGCCATGTAGATTTATATTCTGAAGCCCGTTGTTCTTCCAGGAATATTCCAAACAGTACAATTAGTGGGGAAAATAATAATGTAACATCCAAGATAGAATTAATATATTTCCATACCTGTCATGCAATTGGTGCCATCTTCAAGCATACCCACAACAATGCAATGAGTTTCCCTCCTCCCCATATAGTCTCCAACATAATTCAGAATCTCTCTTATTCATTTGATACATTTTACATGGTGTTAAGTAAAATCAAGTAGTTAGCTTAACCTGTGGTTTCCTTACGTACAATGAACCTGCACACCTTTTCATCGTATTCCATATCTGTTTAATATCCCAATCTGAGAATATCAAACTCAACACTTCTTCTCATTTAGAGAGATAACCAGCATCTGATAAATAAAATATTTCATATAAACATGTATATATTTTATTCATTTATTTACATTTATTGGCCGCCCCCTCATGCCTATGGCATCTCGGGGCGGCTCACAAATATAGATTTGCTATAAGATGCTGAGTTATCAAAAATTCTCTCCAACAAAAATGGGGATCAGGAATCATCATCATCAAACTTTATTGTGATAGCAACTTGGCAACACAACATAAAATAGCAATACAATAAAACACAGAGACAGATACAGAAATGAGCATACCAAAATAGACATATGATCTGGTCCATTAATCAGGGTCTTTCAGAGCAGCCTTCCTCATTTTAATTGCTAAGACACAAAGCAATATGGAATATCCCCTCTATTATTATATAAGCTATTGATCTTAACGTAGACTTCAGGGTCTATCGTCTCCTGTATAATATTTATAATTAATTTTTTCTCTTTAAAGGTTTTACCTTCATATAAATGAGAAACTAGATTTCAGGCCGTTCTTTCCCATATAATGACTACTATTTTGCTAATTCCCCATAGCTTTGTCCTCTGTCCAAAAATAGGTGAGAAAAGAGATTTACCTTTTTCAATTTCCAGCTTAGCATGACATCTGGCCCACACAATCAATCCAACATTAATAAAAGGATGTAACTCCTTATTCTTCCCCTTTACCTTAACCCCATTACCTACCAATATTTCTCTGAAGTTCTCCTTTAAAACATCTTATTTCATCAAAACTCATGAGGGCCCCTCTTATCTCGGATACCATGTTTTCACACCCCACAAAACTGAGGCCCAAAAATAAAACTTAACATTTGGTAATCCCAATCTGCCAAATTCCCTATGGGTATACACAATACTTTTCCTAATCCTAGGTTTCTGCTTCCACCATATAAGCTTGGCAAAAACCTATGTATCTCCACAAAAAAATTCATAGGTAATTTAATCAGCAGCACCAAAATCATATACATCAATTTGGGAACTAAAATCATCTTAATTAGGTTAATTCTAGGGCTCAATCGAGTCGTCAGAAAACCGGTTGTGATTATTTGGCCACGTACCCTCGGTCTTGTCCGAATACTCGGAGTAGTTTACAAGGGTGGGGGCCGAGGAGGAGGCTAGAGGTGAGGGAGCCTGTGGGGAAGGGAATGGGCTAGGGAAGAGGGGGTGGAGGCCTAGCAGGAGTGAAGGGGTACTCACCCTCTGGAGGGGCTCCAGTGACGCATGACTTCTCCAGACCAGGTAAGGTTTGTAGGGTTGTTTTTTTTTAAAAAAGCTGGGAATGCTCAGAATGGCCAAATGGCCCCTTCTGAGCATACTCAGGCCTTTCCAAGGTGGTGCCCACAGAGTGCTGATGCTGTCAGCACCATATTGGAAAGATCTGAGCATGCTCAGAAGGGGCCTTTTGGCTCTTCTAAGCATGGCCAGCCTTTTTTTCCTTTTTTTTTTAAAAAAAACTTTCCCGATCCAGAGAAGCCACGCATCGCTGGAGCCCATCCGGAGGGTGAGTAATCAACCTCATCAGCTGCCACTAGGACCCACCCCCTTAGCTCCCCACCTCTGAGCCCCTGCTAGACTCCAACCATCCCCCTTTCCTGGCCCCCACTATCCTTTTCCTTCACTGGCAAGCAGGGACCAGGGAAGGGGGAGCAGGGGCCTAGCATGGACCTGTGGTCCCCTTCGCTGTACTCTGCAAAAGATTTTCCATGTTCGGAAGTTTCAGGGGCCATTCTTCTAAACCTCGAAACACAGAAACTCGAGTCGAGTTCCATGAAACTTGGGGTTTGCCAAGGAAAACCAAGGACCGAATTTCAGCCCTAGTTAGTTCTTCCTAACCAAGAGTTTTGTCATTTTTGCCAAATTGCCACCTTTACGCTAAACTCCTCCAATATTTTTTAATAGATTATTCAAATTCTTTACAATGAGTATTCCCAAATATTTGAAACTAGATTACTGAATTACAAATTATGATAATATTCCTAATTCAGATTCTGATTTTTTTTTCTCATCGAAAAAATATTGGATTTAGCAATATTAATTTTATATCCTGACACCCTTCCAAAACCTTACAAAATTTCCAACAATTTTGGAGCAGATGCTTGGATTTCTGATAAGAAAAAAAATAGAGCTGAAACTTGGTCCTTGGAAAACTTCGGAAATCACCAGGGATTGCAGTGCCCGGTTCCAAATTTCCAAGTTCTGAATTTCTGAGTATCAAGGCCAGTCCCCGGAAAACTTTGGAAAACTTCGTAAACCTCTGTCGAATACTGGCACCATTGTGTGCATGTCTGGTATGACCCAGAAGGTTGACACTAGCTTCTCAGAGCTAGGAAACGAAACTTAGTGCCATATTTGGTAGGAGAAGGGTATGGGTGGGTACAGTTGAGTGATGGACATGCCACAAGACAGGTTTTTGATTGGCGGGCAGGGGCCAAATAAAAGTGGCTGTACAGTCACCATTATCTTTGGTGAATTTGGTTGTGTGCTACACTGCTGATCTGTAAGTAATCATCCGGGGGGGGTGCCTGGCATGACATGGTGACTGTCCATAGGCGCAATGCTGGGGGTGGGGGTTACATTTCCATCCACCAGGCCAAGACTTTTTTTAAAAATAAGTGGGTGTCACACTGTTGCTGCCTACTGCTTGGCACCATGAGGCAGAGGAATCTTTTTGCCTGGCTCCAATTCACCTTTCCTAGACTGTTCAAGTTATCAGTGCCACACTAATAAACATGTCTTTTTAAAAAATAAGTGGGTGCCACTGATGTTTGCACTGCTTGTCACTGTGTGGCTCAGTTTCCCCTTGCCTGGGCTGTTCAAGTTACCAGTGCCACACCAATGCCATGCTTTAAAAAAAAAAAATAAGTGGGTACTCCGGGGCGGGGGGCATGTATGTCCAATTTCTTTCTTGTGGGTGTTATAATTATGTCTGCTGGGCTGGATTTTGGTGGGATTTCTGCACGCGGTTGCACTTTTGTGGGGTTGTTGTCATCTTGAGTGAATGTCCAACTCTTGCTAGACTGTTTTTCAGTGCAATGCTTTGGCTGTGGGTTCAAGAACTTTGCCAAGAATAGATGTGACCAACGGGGGCGTACTGGGGATAATTTCTGTCTGGTTAATTTATGGTGTGTAGGTAGGGCACTTGCCTTGCATAGGTGGGCACAACGGAGACTTTTTTTGTGGAGGACATGAGCTATGACGTTCCAAATTCTGGAATTTATCATGAAACGGTATTCTGAGTTCTGAATTTTGGGTTGAGTTCCAAATTCTGACCAAGTACCCAGTCTGGGTACCTGGAAACACTGAACTCAGCCCAAGTACCCAGATGCCCGATTCGGTGCAGCCCTAGGGAAAAGCACATCATCCACATACATCATTATTTTGAGTTCTTGATGTCCAAACTCTATCCCTTTAACCATTCTATCCTGTCTAATCAAAACAGCCAAAGTTTCAACAATTAAATAAAAAATAAGAAGGGATAAGGGACAACCCTGTCTAGTTCCTCTATACGAGAACACTTCTGATAGATTTCCATTAACACAAACTCAAGCTCTAGTTTTTTAATAGATAATAGTAGGGATGGGCGAACAGAACATGGTTCAGATGTTCGGACATTCAGTTGTTTGGTTTGAAACCCAAGTTCAGGTTCGATGGTTCAGTTCAACCGCATTCAGTTTGGCCGAACTTGGCCGAACATTCAAAAATAGCGCTATCGAAACCAAAACCTAATTTTTGGCCCTGAAAAGACGTTTTTCTCACCCCCAAACTCATCCGAACATGAATGAACTGTTCGGTCGTTCGAGAGTTCAGTTCGGACGTCCGAACAGACCAAGTTCGGTCCGAACTCCGAACATCCAAACCGCGTTCACCCATCCCTATATAATAGAGACCCACTCCAAAAATTCCCCCTCTTGATTTGGCAAATCTACTACAGTGATCTTGCTCTGTTCACATCCTGGTAACTTACTACTGTAATATATGCAGACAAAACTGCTATTTGTCAGGAAAGAGAAAACTGGTTTTCTACAGAACTGTCATAATGCAAAGTCTATTTGCCTTCACCCTTCAATTCATCTAATGTCACACTCTAAGTTGGCAGCATCACCAACTGAAAAGATGTTTCACAACTTCCACTGATTTCTTGTTTCTCAGGTTATGTCAGAAAGATGTCTAGAATAGCAAAATATATAATTTATAAATGGAATAATATATTGAAAACAGCAGTCCAAGGGATCAAATTCTTTGAAGTTCATAATGCAGAAATAGTTTCCTAAAATGGATGAACACATTTTGTAAAAAAGAGCCATATTATTCAGAGGGTAGGTAAATATTAAGGCTGAAACTTGCCCTCACATTTTAGAATTGACTTTTCGCTGAGATTTGCAAGATGAATCAAGAATCCAGGGCTGGCCTTACCACAGGGCGGTTAGGAGCAGCCGCCCAGGGCCCTTCTCCTGAGGGGGCCACATGCCCAGGTCCCAGCCCGAACCCTGCAGTAAGGCCGGCCCTGAGCGCTGGGCCCTCAGGAGCCAGCTCGCACATCTGACAGGCAGTGGAGGGGGGACCAGCAGGAATGAGGGAGAAGTGGAGGCCCCGCTTCTCCCACACTCAGTGCCCTTTCCTCTGCTGCCTGTCACAGTTGGCCAGGGAAAATGAAGAAGAGAGTGACAGAGGCCCCGTCTCCCCCTCATTTCCCCTGGCCAAAAGTAAACTGCCCCCTCAACTGCCTGGCTAAGTCTGTAACAGACTGAGCCAGGCAACAAAGGGGGCTCAGCCAACCAGCGTCGCAACATGAGAGAGAGGCTTGGCCTCACCCTTCTCCCTCACTTCCGACGGAAGTGAGGGAGAAGCAGAAGCCCCGCCTCTCCCTCATGGCCCCAGGCCGCCTCTGGCCTCAGGCTGGAGTTGGCAGCAGCAGTCCCGACCCGGCGGAAAGAGGAGCAGAGCAGAAACAGCATATCAGGTACGTGATCCAAATGGCCGCTCGGGCTTGGGGATGGGGGGAGGGGAGTGCCCCTCCACCCATCCCTGAGCCAGGGAGCACCCCTAGGTTAGTCAGGGGCCCCACATTCTTTCCCCGCCTAGGGCCCTGCTTCCACTAAGGCCGGCCCTGCAAGAATCAGCCAATTCCTGACCCATTCTTACAAGAAACTCACGTAGCTGAAAACCAGCTCGGCGCATACACAAAATGCCTTCTGCAACCATTCCTCATACGTTGCCCCTGGAGGCCATTTTGCACATGCACAGAGTGGTTTAGGGTTTTGAGAATCTCATGAAATTCTCAAGGACCCTCAAAAATCACTCTTTGCATGTGCAAAATAGCCACTGGAGGTCCATGCATGTGTAGAATTGCTGCGGCAGCAATTTTTGTACGTGAAGAGCATTTTTGATAATCTTGCAAGATTCTTGCAAACCATAGTGAGATCTCATAAGGTTTACAAGAATCTTGCATGATTCTCACGAGAACAATCCCAGTTATTGTTTCAGCCCTAGTAAATGTTGGTATAAAAACTAAAAATTGTCCTCATCCTGATCTCAAGTCAGTTGCATTAGTATAGACTCCATTGATAGGTGAAATTACTCAAATTTAACCAAAGAGGATTGCAAACAAAAATAGACAAGCCATTTAAGACAGATTTTTAAAAATAAAATAAAATACTGAGTGTATAAAATGCAAACATCTAATTATATGTAAAATTTCAATAAAAATAGGTGCACAAAAAACAAATCACTATCTGTTTACTAGGGATGTTCAGAAAAAGGGTGGGGAATTTGATTATTAATTTGATTCTCATGACAGACTCAGTGAGATCTTGCACCATTAGTGAGATCGGTGATTTCTGAGAGCCCAAGAAGTGCTCCCGAGTGTTCGGACCACTTCTCAGACCCTTGAAGAATACTCAGGCAACTTTATGAGGCCAGGGAGATAGCTTGGGGGGGGGGGGGGATTCAGGGGTAAGGTGCTTAGGGGGGGGCCTGGTGGGTTATGTACCTTCCAGAGGGGTTCCATGCAATGTGTAGCCTCTTCCTGGCTTTTAAGTTTGAAAGTAAAAAAACCTGAGCATGCTCAGAAAGGGTCTGAATGACCCTTTTTGAGCACACTCAGACCTTTTCAAAGATGGCATTGATGCACTGATACTGTCAGCGCCATCTTTGAAAAGTGCCAAGCAAGGGCCAGGGAAGGGGGAGCAAGGGCCTAGCGCTGGCCTCAAGACCCCACCCCTCTTTCCTGACCTCTGGTCCCCTTCCCTGCACTTGGCTGAAGTTTGCCCAAGTTCTGAAGTTCCGGGACCCTTCCTTAGAACTTCAGAACTTGGAAAATAGAAGACAAATGAATCGGTCCTAGGTGTTTCCCACGGAAAACCGAGGACTGAGTTTCAGCACTACTATTTACACACACAGTTACTCAGTTCATATCTACTATATGTGAAAATGTATTTACTATGCATGGAACTTGCTTTAAGTCTACATCTTTATCATAAAGCCCTGTATACTAGGGGTGTGCAATTCATTTTAGTTTTGTTTAGTTACTAAAACTACTGAAGCCCCATTCATTTTAGTAAATAAGAAATAAAAATAAATGAATTGGGAAAGGAATGAAAATTAAAATGAGTTAATTTTAATTTGTTTTCATTTCCTTAGCCTACTGAGGCTGGAAACAAGACAACAAAGGGGAGGGGGAGCCCATTCCCAAGGTAGTCAAGAGATATATGATTGACATCTCTTCTGGACATCTGGACATCAGAAACATATCTCAGTAATCTCACATCACCGTGGTGATGGTGGAACACACAGAAGATCCCCTCAGATAGGCCTTTCCTTGCACATGCTTCCAATGAATCAGGGGGTCTCAGGAGAGGACATTGGAATCAGTAAGAGCTTCTGTCATTTCTTCCCTACCAGGCCTCTCTGTCACAGTACCTCTGGGTGTTTTGCAAAGAGATATTTATGCACTACTTTGACTTTGGAACTTTATTACTCATGCTGTTAACTCTCAGATGTGCTGCCCTGCTGGGGTGATCTCTGCAAGCTGACACCCTGCCACACTTTGACATGTGAATGCCAAAGCCAGTGTCTGCCTGCTAGGCCCCCTTCTTGCTGCTGCCCAAATGTGTCTGTCTCTCTCTCACTGATCTTCTGCCCACCGACCCCACAGGTACTCCTTGCAAGTTGACGTTCTGACACAACAATTAAAACCAACAGTTGAAAAAATAGTGATATCTATGGTTATATAGAATTATATAGAATTATTCTCTGTATACTTTAAAAAAATACTTAGGCCAGAAGCCTCAAATAATTAGGAATACTTGCACATGGGACATGAAGGGGAAGGGACTGGCGCGAGAAGTCCTTTTCAGTCCTGTAATCCACAAGGGACATCACACCAAAAAAGATTGATCTCTTCCCCCTCCACACACACACATGAGCGGAGCTTCCTGGGATTCTCCCTGGAGCAATTGCAGGTTGCAGCACTACCCCCTCCTCCCCTGTTGTGTGCATACAGTCTCAATCTACATTAGTTTATAGGGATGGGTGAACGTGGTTCAGAGTTCGGACTGAACTTGACCAGTTTGGTCGACCAAACTGAACTTCCGAACCAAACTCGATTTTCGAGCCAAACCGAATTTCCAAACTCAGCTCTGTTCGCTCATCCCTAAAAGCTAATATTCCATTTAGTTCAATGGTGTTTGAATTTCTGAACTTTGTTTGGAAGTTCAGAGTTTGGATCGAATTCAAATAGTTCAGTCGACCAAACGGAACTTCTGAATAGAACCGAATTTCCGAACTGAACCAAACCAAACTGAATTTCCAAACTCAGTTCTGTTCGCCCATCCCTATTAGTTTAATCTAAGGTTGCTTTTAGGTAAGCAGGTCACCATCATGCGACCCGCTCATGAGATATTTTAAAATCCCACAAGGCAGGATTACACGAGATAGAAGTAGGGAATCACAGTACATACATTGTTTGCCAACCACGAATTAAATACCTCAATGTGTGAGGGATTTAATTAGTGGTCAGCAAACAATGCATGACCACCTTCCATGTGCGTGATCTCCTACTTCTGTCTCGTGTAATCCCGCCTTGTGGGATTTTGAAATATCGCACGAACGGGTCGCATGACGGCAACTGGTTCATCTAAAAGAACCCTCAGAAGGTCAAAATTGAAATAAGTGATTTGAGGACTACAGTATCAGCCTGTGGTTTGTTCCTGAACTGTACACTTCAAGCAGTCACAACTCAGAATTCAAGCTCTTTCTTTGGACACAGATTATGTGATATAGCTTAATTTCCCAACTGAATGAGCATACCTCTTTGGAGTTGTCACAAGGATGGTGTTTGTATGCATCAGAAAGTGAAGAAGACTTATGTTAAGTGGAGACCAGGACTTGGAGAGATCATTGAGAATAGAGTTGCAATTGTTTAGGGCAGGGATAGCCAAATCCACTGGTAGATAACAAACTAGTCTCTAGTAGATCACAGTGTAAGGAGGGGGACCAGACTCTCAGAGATCGCCTTTAGGGAGGAGAGTGGGACAAACACCTCAGGAGTGTCTCTGGGAAGGAGAGGGGCTAGGAGAGCTTCTCCAATGTAGTGTGGAAGACTCTCTCTAAAGGGAAGTGCTACACTCCATTCCTGAGACCAGTTGCTGGGGTACTCTAAAGCTGGTAGCTAGCAGGAGAGGTTCTGGTAGATTAATTGAGTCGGATACCAGGATCAAGCAGATGACATGCACCATCATTCTTATCACTCCTGGTTTAGGGAAATGGTAAGGGAAAGAGTCCGTCTTGGGCCCTCTTCTCTCTCTACACCCACTCAGTTGGTAATCTGATTTCCTCCCAAATACCTTCTTTATGCGAATGATTGACAAATCTACCTGTTTGTACCAGAACTCTCCACCAGTACCCAGGAAGAGGAAGTTTAGAGTCAATAATAACAATGAGAAGCCTTAGCATACATGGGTAAGGTTGTAGGGGTGCTAACAGATAGACTTGCGTGCATAAGAGATTTAGGATGGAAAGGAAAGTGCTGCTCAATAGTGATACCAAAGTTAGGGACAACTGAGAAGTTATGAGTCAAGAAAAGGTGAAGAATTTTGTTTGAGATACTTTGCTTGTCCAAATATGCACTTCTGACATCATTCTATTTAACTGAAGAATTTGCAGAAGAAACTACTAGTTTAGTTTAGTTTAGTTTAATAAGATTTGTATGTTTCCCCCTCCTGCTAAAAGTATCTCAGGGCTTCTAACAACATGTTAAAAACAATTTAAAATAAACAACAACAAATACAATTAAAAATCCCACAGTAAAAACAATTTAACCCCTTACCCCACCCCACCCACCCCACCTCCCTCAGGGAAAGCATGGCAGAACAGCCAGGTCTTACACTGTCTATGAAAAGAGGGGAGGTCAGTGGTCAGGTGGACCTCCAGTGGGAGGGAGTTCCACAGCTGTGGTGCAGCCACAGAGAAAACCCTCCGCAAGGTCGACACCTGAGAAACCCAGGGGACCTCGAGGAAGGCGCCCCCGACTGACCGCAGGGGCCGATCCAGGCTCCGGTGGGTGATGCAGTCCTGAAAGAAAGGCAGAGAGATGTGTTAATTACTCAAAATTGACAAGGAAGGCAGGCATGAAAGCATCATTAAATTAGCCAGATATGGCATGAATAAGGTCCTAATTGGATAATACATGGAAGTTTCTTTGGATTCTGTCAGCAGGATAGTCACAGAACAATCAGAAAAGTCACAAAACAATCAGTTCAGGCAATAAAGAGAGGTGCATTCCATATTACAAGTTGCAGCCTCCACCTGCACAGAGCAATCAACCATTCAAAGGAGGCCAGCTTTAGATCATGATTCGTGATAACGTCAGTGACCAAGCAATGGCACCAGCAAAAGAGCAGTTTAATAAGGATCAGGAAAACTAGAAAAGAAGAGAACCAGACACTCTTGAATATAGCTGTAGGTGATACATGAAGATGACCCAGTGCAACCAATGAGAATGTGTCATTAGAAAGTTTCATCTAAGGAGGTCAAAATTCTGACCTTCTTTCCAAAAAGTATAAATATGACTTAATTCCTCTAACTTCTGTGGATCTACTCTGGACTTACATTAATCTAAATGAGGAATGAACTCAGCATGAAAAGTAAAATATGTGTCCATATTTTGCATAGGCAAGAAAAAGCAGCAGCACTTCAGGGACTAAGTAGCCGTGGGATAGGTGGCACTGCCCTGTCATGGATCGGTAACTGGTTAAATGATAAGAAATAAGGAGTAGGACTAAATGGTCAGTTTTCACAATAGAGGGAAGTACATAGAGGGGTGCCCTCAGGATCTGTACATAGATCAAGATTGTTTAATATATTCATTAATGCCCTAGAAAAAAGGAATAAAGAGTGAGGTGATCAAATTTGCAGATGATATAGTTATTCAAGATAGTTAAGGCCAGGACTGTTAAGAATTACAGGAGGATGCTGCAAGACTTGGAGACTGGGCAACAAAATGGCAAATGAAACTTAATGTTGACAAGTGCAAAGTGATGCACATAAGAAAAAATAATCCAAACTATATGTACACAATGCTGTATTCTAAATTTGGGGTTACAACTCAGGAAAAGGATCTTGGAGACATAGGGCCAATCCTAAAACTGCACATATGGTTCTCAACTCTGTGTACAGAACCCATGCACATCTCGCACACATTCCTGGTATGGGAATACAACACGTGTAAAATGTGTGTAAATCACACACAACTTGTGTGCTCTTATGCGCCTCTGCATGCAGATTTAGGCTTGGCCTCATAGTGGACAATTTATTGAAGTCCTCAGCTCAGGGTGTGGCAGCCTTCAAAAAGACAAAGTATTAGGAATTATCCGTAAAGGAATAGAGAATAAAAAAGAATGTATCATAATGTAGTGGCATTATATGTGTGACTGTACCTTTAATACTGAGTGCAATTCTAGTCACCCCATCTTAAAAAATATAAAGTAGAATTCAAAAAGGTATAGAGAAGGGTAGGGATGGGCAAACAGAACAGAGTTCGGCGGTTCGGTTCGGTTCGGTTTGGTTCGGTTTGAAATTCGAGTTCAGAAATTCGGTTTGGTTTAAAATTTGACTTCTGTTTGGAAGTTCAGTTCAGTCAACCAAACAGACCAAGTTCGGTTGAATTCCAAACTTCAGAACCAAGTTCGGTCATTCAAAACCAGGGTTTTTTGGTGTGTGTTGCCACTAGGGATGGGCAAACAGAACGGAGTTTGGAAATTCGGTTCAGTTCGGTTATAAATTGGAGTTCGGTTCGGAAGTTCGGTTCGGTCGACTGAACAGACCGAGTTCGATCCGAACTCCGAACTTCCGAACCTCGTTTGCCCATCCTTAGAGAAGGGTGACAAAAACGATGAAGGATATGGAATAGCTTCTGTATGAAGAGAGGTTTGATAGGTTAGCATTCCTTATGATAGAGGTTTATAAATGTATGAGTGAAGTGTAACAAGTATGGGTTGTCTGCTAGGGGAAATTTTTCATCTCCCTTGAATTTCTGTATTTAAGGTTTCAGATTTACAGATTCAGATTTTTCCTATTGAACTCCATGGGAAACTGATCCGTACTCCTATCCTTAGTCCTAGGGCAGTGAGTTCAACCTCCCCTACCCCCATTCCTTGTGGTCCTGAAGTGGTACTTACTTGGAGGGCCTGACTGAAGCACGGCCACTGCTGTAAGGGTTCCAGAAGGGCTCTCCGTGGCATGCTTCCTGCTCTGGATCACACATGTGCTGCTATCCTTAACCAAAATGGCAGTGGCCAAAATGACATCACTGCCATTTTTGGTTAAGGGAAATGTCTATTTTTCACATGCACAAAACGGCCCCAGAGGCCATTTTGCACATGTACGATATGGAACAGAGAGAAAACTGCAGCAAGGGAGCCTACCAGAGTCCGCACAGCAGTGGCGGTGCTTCATATCAATTGCTCCAAGGCTGGTAAGTACCATTCCAGGCCTCTGGGAAATGGGGGTGGAGGGAACTACAGATCTGGAATTCCAGATCTCCAAATTAGCAGTAGAGGTGTGCACCAGGGGCCCATGTTGTTTTCATTTTTTGTTTTTGTTATTTAAATCTGTCATTTTCGTTTTCATAAATATCAAATTATCATTTTCGTTTTTGCTTTCGTTTTAGTTTTCCATTGGTTTCAATGGAAACACATTTTCAGCTGTAATGTTTTTGTTTTTCATTATATTTGGCTGAAATCTGGAGGGATTGTGCCTCCAATGGAAGGCACTAAGTGTACCAAATTGCAAAAAGTTTGGATAAAGGAATCATATTATTTTTCAAAACTCTTCATATACATTTTAGCTGTAATGTCTTTGCCTCATATTTAATGTAAATGAAACTTGGCAAGTGTACGTGCCTTCCTATACTTACTATCTCTGTCAAATTTCAAAAGGATTGGAATAAGTGTCCTGGTGGTATAAGCAATTAACTTATAAATGTATGTCTGACTAACATTTTTGTAGTCCAGCCAGTGTACATGAAATTTGGCAGAACTGTATATCACACTTTCACGATCATCTCTGTCAAATATCAGAAAGATGTGATAAAGGGTCCCAATTGTATATGCCTGAACAGCATATGCAGAGAAAAACCTATGCCAGGGATTCTCTTACGTGTCACTGTGGTATAAGATCAGTTCATGATGCCAATTGGCCAGCAGAAATGTCAACCAAATATCCTCATTCTGTGCTGTGACCATCCCAACTTCTCTCCCTCACTTCTTACTGTGAAGTCAGAAGCATCTGTTTAGGAAAGAGCCAATAGAGATTCTCTGATGTCCTCTGTTGCAGGATGTGATTGTGATGATAATTGGCCAGCCTGGATGTGTAAACTGTGGGCATTTTTACACATACATTAAAGTTCTGGATTTTTCAATTTTCTGGGTTTACAAGTCCACAAGTAAGTTCCAGATGCATTTTTCACACACACACTGCCCTGAGGCAGTTCCTGGATGCATTCTTCACACAAACACTGCCTTGAGGCAGCCTAAAGTAGCTGCAGCTGTGGTAGGCTGCCATAGAAACCAAGTGACCACAGCTTCTTGGAGTAAAGCACTGAGGAGTTGTTCATTTTACACACAAAAGTTCTGGGAGAAGTTCTATGCAGAAGTTCAAAGATCTTCCAGCATCATGCTCCTTCTCACTGCTGCATCCTTGCTTTGTGTCATTTTTAAAGCACTGCTGTGTCAGGTGTGAATGTGGCCTCAGAGGCTGGTCCTTCTCCCCACTTTGTGATCTACTGGAGTCTAGCTTGTGATCTATTGGTAGGTCGCAGTGTTTCTCCTGAGAGATAGGCCTTGGCAAGGAGAGCAGGACTGATGCCCTAGGAAGTGTCTCTGGGGAGGAGAGGGGCTAGGAAAGCACCTCCAATGCAGCAGGAATTTCTCTCTCTAAAGGGGAGTGTTCTTTCCCACTTCTAAAACCAGTCATGTGCCCAATTCCCAAAAATGTGAGCTAATGCCCCAAAATGTGAGCTAAGAGAAACCTAGAGAAACTGACAAGCTCCAGCCAGGCCCTGAGGCCAGAAAGCTGCTTTTGAAACTGACAAGAACTGGCCAAGAGTGCTGTAGAACCCAGCTCCACAGTGGTCCCAGCTGGGTGTCTTGAAACTGTTTGTTCTTTTGGATCAGTACAGTGATAACTTAAATGATATGATGCCAAGAAAGCTATTTTATTATATACACAGCATAAAAGTATAAAGTACACAGCATAAAAGATATATACAAAGCATCTTACATCCCCTTTCTGCAAGCCAGAGAACCCCAACAATAGCTGCCAGATGATCCCCTGGTGGGCCACAGGTTCTGCCGCTCCCCCTCAGCACGTCTGCAGAGTGGCCAACAGTGAAGTTTCTTCAATGTGGGTTTCCAGTTACTCTGTCTTTATAGTATTTTGACTTCACAAAACCCACTATGTAACCACTGCACATGTGCTAACAATTAACTATTGCCTTCCTCTGGCCTGAGTCATTCAACTTCCAATTAACAGACCTTTCTCTTAATATTAGGCTCAGCTGCTGCTAACAGCTTCTCAGAGCATTAGCCGGCCTTGACATTCTGAACAACAACTTATACAATACAAAACAGGTTGCCAAAGGGGCATGCATACAGCACGTGACTCAAACAAGATGGATTCTACATAAACTCAGACCGAATAAATTATATAAGTATCCCTATGACTGGCTTCACCAGTGTACATAGGTCTTCCACAATCTTTCACTACACTGGGGCCTGTCACTTTCAAAGGCCAGCCAGCACGTTTGACCACCCTGTCAGTTCCCATTCAGACACTGATTGATTCTGGCACCCTCGATTCATTGGGGATGCCCAAATCTTCAGGTGTCCAGTTGCAGCTCTAATACACAAGCACCTTTTCTGCAGTAACTCCCTGGATGGGCCTATTCCCTACGAGCTAGGTTCTTCTCCAGTGCTCCCTAGCTTGGCCTCCGCCAGTAGGGATGGGTGAACAGAACCGAGTTCGGAAATTCGGTTCAGTTCGAAAATTGAGTTCAGTTCGGAAGTTCGGTTCGGTCGACTGAACTATTCGAGTTCGGGCCGAACATCCGAACAGAGTTTGGAAATTCAAACCCCATTGAACTAAATGGAATATTATCTTATAGGGATGGGCAAACAGAACCAAGTTTGGAAATTCGGTTTGGTTCGGTTCAAAAATCGAGTTCGGTTTGGAAGTTCGGTTCAGTCAACTGAACTGGTCGAGTTCGATCTGAACTCCGAACTTCCGAACCGCGTTTGCCCATCTTTATTTCCCAGCTCGCTCCCAAGCTTCGTCTCGTGGGCTCCAGGCTGACTCCTCTCCTCTGAGTCCCCTCTGAGACTGAGTCTTCAGACTCTCTGCCTCAACCTGGTAGACTCACTGTGAGCTCCTCAACTCACCCTTATATCACTGAGGCTTCACTAGCTTGCACCGTTTCCCACAGCTGGAGCCACTCAGATGACCATAACTGCTTGTCTCCCTTGGCCCTTAAAGGGCCAGCCACTTGCCAGAGCCCAGCTTACTCCCAGGGATCTAGTCTGGTCCTTCAAGGACTTATGTGACTTTGCCACAGCATTCTTAGTTGAGTGGAGAGGGTGGAACTCCAATTGAAGGGGATCAAGGAAGGAATTATACGAGAAGGAATCAGGCCAGTGCGTGTAGACAGCTTGCTCCAGGAGCTTGGAAGTAATGAGCAGGAGCAGTGGCAGCTCCCCCCCCTGTGTATTTGGGGCACTGCCCCCCTAGCGCCATGCGGGACCCCCACCACTGCTCTAGTTACTAGAGCAGCGGGTCTAGTTTTAAAAAAACAAAAAAACAAAACCACGCCACTGCTTCTGACAGCAGCAGCAACCTCTGGCTGCTGCTGCTGTCAGTCATCTCCCTTCCGGGACCCACTCTCAGAGCTGCTCTGAAAGTGGGTCCTGGAAGGGACAAAAAGGCTGAGCTGCTCAGCCGCCCACACCGCATTTTATATTGAAAATGCAATTTGGGTGGCTGAGCCCCTCCATCCACAGCACGCATAGGACGTGCTGTGGAGGGAGGGGCTAGCCTTTTCCATTGAGCCTAATGGGCACAATGGAACCTCTCATCTGGGTGCTTTATGAAAATTCCCAGGCGAGAAGCTTTGGGACGGGCGACTGAGGCAGGGACCAGTGTGCATGCGCGCTGCTCCCTGCCTCAGCTGCACATGCTCAGGGACAAGGCTGGCGGCACACTGTTGTGCTCTCCCTCTCCAATTCAAACAGCGTGCCATGAGCCTCAGTCGCTTCTGCTCTTCCCCCCCAATCTGACGCTCAGAACGGTGGGGGGGAGGGGGAGGCAGCAAGGCTCTGGAAGAGCAGGACACGCGGCCAATTTAAAATAAGGTAACCCCACCTCTGTCTGCAGCCCAGGCCGCCGGGGACCGCTGGAGAAACAGCCAGGTAAGTGATCCCCCCCACCCTGCTCCCACACCCCAAGCATCCCCCCACCCCTGAGGGTGCCCCCACCATGCTCCCACCCCCTAGGGTCCCCCCACCCCGAGGGTCCCCCCACCCTGCTCCCACCAACTGTGACTCTGGTGATCTTAGCTGTGTTCACAATGCTGGAAATGTGGTGATTTTTAAATCCTGAGATGTAACTGTGAGGCTGGATATCTTTAGGTGTGTTCACAATGCTGGAAATGGGATGTTTTTTAAATCTTGAGATGTAACTGTGAGTCTGGAGATCTTTAAGTGTGTTCACAATGCTGGAAATGGGATGCTTTTTAAATCCTGAGATGTAACTGTGAGTTTGGAGATCTTTAGGTTTGTTCACAATGCTGGAAATGGGATGGTTTTGAGATCCTGAGATGTAACTGTGAGTCTGGAGATTCATGGGCCTTGAAATCCCACCCCCCCACCCCCCAACACACAAACACACACACACGCAGCAGAGGGCAAGAATATTGTGTCAGAAGGGACTTCTGAAGCAGGGATTAGGGTCCCTCCAACATACATGCAGCAGTCCCTTCTTTCTGAAGAAGTATTCTTAACCTCTGCTGTGTGTGTGTGTGTGTGTGTGTGTGTCTTTGCTAAAACTGCTTGTAAGTGAGGTTTAAGGTTGTCTGCCTGCTTTTAAACCTGGCAGAGGAGGTGATTATAACCTGCATAACCTAACTGAAATTGCTTAATTAAGTAATGTAATGTCCATCCAACATTAACCCTTGAAACTCCTTGCTGCTGGGTTATGCCACCTACCATTGCCCTGGCTCCACCCACTGTTTCCCTGGCTCCTCCCACCATTGCTCGCTGGCCTTACTGCCCCTCCAACCTCAAAACCTACCAGCTACCCCTGAGCAGGAGTGAGATGGGGTGATAATTGGTTGTGTCAGAGGAATCAAGAGTGGCTTTCCTAAGAATAAGGGGGACATTGGCATGTTTGAAGGCCATTGAAAAGGACCCAGAAGAGAGAGAGAGAGAGAGAGAGAGAGAGAGAGAGAGAGAGAGAGAGAGAGATGATATGCATCAGAGAGGGAACAGCAATGGGGGCAATTACTGTTAGGAGATGAAAAAGGTTGGGGTCAAGGGGGTAGGTGGAGGGGTTGGAAGAAAAGAGGAGGGAAGTGACCTCATCAAGAGAAGCTAAAGAAAAGGAGGCTAGGAAAGAGACAGGAGTGGGGAAAGCAGGGAAGGAAATGGGGAACAGAGTTGGTTGAGAAGCAATGTCAGGACTTATGTGTCTTTGCCACAGCAGTCTCAGTTGAGTGGAGAGTGTGGAAGTCCAATTGAAGGGGGTCAAGGGCAGAATAGGAAGAGAGGAAATCAGGATAGTATGTGTAGACAGCTCACTCCAATTTGTGACTGTAAAGTGTTGTGTATGCCTAGCAGTACTACAGAAATTATTAGTAGTAATAGTAAGAAAGAGATGATTGAAGGAAGAGACAGCAGAGTCAGGGCAGGTGGAAGAGGAGACAGATGACAGAGGGAGGAAGCAAAGTCCAGAGAGTTGATGGACTGAAGATCATAGAAGGAGTGAGAGGTTGGGGAAGGGGGAGGAGATGACTGGGAGATATGGAATGAAGCAAAGAAAAGGGCATCAAAAGAAAGGTCAGAGACAGAAGAATAGGCCATCACAATGCTACTCAGAGGGGGTGTCCACATAGAAATTGAAGTTCCCAAGAATGAGGGCAGGAATATTTTCATCAGAAAGGAAGAAGATAAGCCAGGTGTCGAAGTTAGAGAGGAAAGAGGAGAGGGAGTCTGGGGGTGGTAGATGATGACAGCAATATGGAAGTGGAGGGAGGGAGTAGGGCCCGATGGGCCTCAAAGTAGGAGAAAGAGTGAGAGGAAGGAGTGCTAAATTGTTGGAATTGGCACGATATAGCAAGGAGCAGGCCAATAACACTGCTACAACCTTCAGACCAGGGTGAGTGGGTGAAGGAGAGGCCAGGCCGCAAATGGAGAGGGCAGCTGGAGTAGCAGTATTGTGGGGAAAGAATCCAGATTTATGTAAGGTAAGACAAGGAGTTGGAGGAAGCAAGAGAAGTGAGAAGAAGAGATCATGGATGAATGGTGCTTTCTCGAGGCAAGAGCAGCAATTCTAGAGAACACAAGGGCAGTCAAGATGGGGGGAGAAACTAGGGATGTGCAAACGTGCTTCGGAAGTTTGGCTTGAATTCGGTATGTTCGTACAACCGAACCAGAACCCAAACTCGAACCGAACTTGATTCCGAACTCCGAAACAACCAACTAGTTCAGTCAGTTCGGATCGATTTCGGATGGCAAAAACATGTCACTGGAAGTCAAAATATGACAGGCAGGGGGAGTCAGCTGAGGAGCAGACTTCCAGGCACCATGTGTGGAGAGGCTTGGAGTAGCAGCCAGCCTGCCTAATCACCATTCCTTTTCTCCTCAGACCACTGGCTTCACAGTCTGTGATTGGACATGGGGGACAAGGGGCTAGGCTGCACGGAGCCAATGGGACTTGCAGTGAGGAAGGCGCAGCAAGCAACAAAACACATTGCCCTCCCCAACATGTTCTGAGCTAGTCACTGTTCCTTCCTATTCCTAATCCATTGCCATCCTCCTCCTATTTCACCCATCCAACCCATTTACCTCCATATTATCATTTACTTAGATTATATTAGGTAGATTTAGGTGTTCTTTTTTGTTTTTACCCCTCCCCGTGTTCAACTTCCTTCCTCCCTCCCCCCTCCATTGAATCATTTCCCTCTCCCTTTTATTCCATCCCTGATTATTCCCTTCCCCTGTTTTAAGTTTTGGATTTATTTAGAGTAGGATTATTATTAGATTGATTTTCATTTCAGTTTTGTACCCCTCCCTGTGTTCTGTATGTTCCCCCCTGTGTAATATTGGATAGATAGATAGATAGATAGATAGATAGATAGATAGATAGATAGATAGATAGATAGATAGATAGATAGATATTCATAGTAGTTAGCTTAGTTATAGAGATAGATAGAGAGACAGTGTGTTTGTAGGACAAGGCCTTTGTAGTTATTAGGATATTCCATTTAGTTCCATAGGTTTTAGAATAGTTGTAGGGGTGGGAAGTTCAGATCTCCCGGTATCCGGGGATACCAGATAGATCCAATAATTCCCCGTACCAGTGCCGATTCCTGTACCGGATTTTTTACATTGCGGCCATTGAAATCAATGGCCGCAATGTTCAAAAACAAACAAACAAACAAAAAAGTTACCACTTTCCCTCCCCCTCCCAGGCTGTGTGGGTGGAAGGGGGGACACCCCCCCACCCTCGCTGGATTTTCTTTTTTTTTAAAAAACGGACCCGGGCTCCAGGCCACCGCCAGCTGCCCGGCAGCAGCCAGGGCTATGGAGGCAGCTGAACTCTCCTCCAGGAGCCCCCACATGTGGCTGGCTGCCACTCTCTGGCAGCCGGCAGGCAAGACCGGTAACCTAACCCCCCCAATCGCCTTTTACCTGTTTGCTCCCTCTGGGTGGTGGCGGCAGCAGCATGGGCCCGGCTGCAGCGCTGGCTTCAGCGCTTCACTAGGCCTTCCGGGAAACTTCAAGGTTTCCCCAGAAGGCCTGGTGAAGCGCTGAAGTCAGCGCTGCAGCAGGACCCGCGCCATGCTGCTACCACCACCGCCGCCACCCGGAGGGAGCACTCAGCACAGGTAAAAGGCAATCTCTGTGTGTGAGTGTGAGTGTGTGTGAGAGAGAGAGAGAGAGAGAGAGAGATAGGTTACCTGGCCGCCAGGTCGCCAGCAGCAGCCGAGAGCCCGCATCCGAACTGGTTTTAAAAAAATAATCCAGGCTGGGCAGGGGTGGTGGGGGGTGTCCCCCCTTCCACCTGCACAGTCTGGGAGGGGGGGAGGTTTGGGGGGGTTCATTGATTTTGATGGGGACACTTCCCCATTGAAATCGATGGGGGGGAAAACGGTACCGGTAAACTGGTTTTACCTATAAAACCGATTTTTTTAAAACCGGTAACCGGTAAAACCGATACCCGTTTTTCTCACTTTGGTCCCAACCCTAGTTAATAGCAGTTAGATTTAGTGTAGAGATAGATATAATATTAGATTAAAACATTGAGTAAAAAAAATTATAAAATCTTTGTGTGTGTTTGAGTTGGAAGACATGAAGAAGGGAAGTAGGAGAGGCCGGTCTGCTGTCCATAAGATAGGCAATGGGGCACGTGGGAGAGGTGGTAGGGGCCGTGCCCGTGGAGTGGCAGCAGGTAGCAGCAGCAGCCAGAGCACATCACCACACCCCAAACTCCGCAGGTCTGCTTTAGGGCAACAGGCTTCAGCGGCTCAGCATCACCTCCTGACAGTGCCGTCCACTGCCACGCAGGGCACTGGAAGGCCTTCAGGACATGAGGCTGCGGCTGTCTCTACTGCATCTGCAGGAGCAGGTGCTGCTGCTTCCGATGTTCCTCCAGGGCCACCAATGTCCCCCATTGTGGAGGCGATCCCCAGCAGTCCGGAGCTGGTGGATCCTACCTTAGCTGCTAGAGGCAGGGCCTGATCCCCGGGCAATGGCAATAGGGAGAGGAATAGCAGTGGCAGCAGCAGCAGTAGCAGCTAGGGGTGGGAAACCAGTAGAATCCGGTATCCGATAATGCCGGTATAGGGCGTACCGGCATTATCGGATTCGGCCCGGTAATCCGGCCCCGGTACCGGATTTCAGTGTACCGGTTTTTTTATATTGCAGCCATTTTTAAATGGCTGCAATGTAAAAAAATTTAAAGCCCCAGCCAAACAGTTTTAAAAAAAAAAAACCCTCCCCGAGTCCAGGCTGCGCGGGTGGAAGGGGGGACACCCCCCACCCACCCTGCCCAGCCTGGCTTTTTGTTGTAAAAGATAGAACAGCAACAGAGTGAGACCCCGAGGCGAGCCCCCCCCC
>QEPC01002943.1:193027-210021 GCA_003113815.1 Sphenodon punctatus | reverse complement strand
GGGGGGGGGCTCGCCTCGGGGTCTCACTCTGTTGCTGTTCTATCTTTTACAACAAAAAGCCAGGCTGGGCAGGGTGGGTGGGGGGTGTCCCCCCTTCCACCCGCGCAGCCTGGGAGGGGGAGGGAATTAATTTTAATTTATTGCATTGGTTTCAATGGGGACACAGCGCCCCATTGAAACCAATGCAATAAATCCGACACCGGTATACCGGATTTAATCCGGGAATCCGGTTTTTGTGAAACCGGTAACCGGTAAAATCCGGTATACCGGTAATGGGACCGGGTCCCGCCCCTAGTAGCAGCTATAGAGGGGGGCACAGGGAGAGTGCCAGAAGCATGGCGGGCATGGGCAGTCTAGCCTCAGGGTCCCAGTACTCCCCTTCATGGGACATCACCATGATCACAGACAGTGAGTCAAAGGCAGACACTAGTGCCGCAGAGGAGATGTCTGGAGCTGAGGTGATGGCTGACCCTCCTCCCAGAGTGTGTCGCCACTGCCACCAAGTTCTGCTCCTCCCAGCAGTGCTGGCAGCAGTACGTCACCCAGGGTGGGCCAGAAGGCAGGAGGGAGGAAAAAATCATCTGTATGAGAACATTTTTAGCTGGTGCGGGCAGATGATCCCAGAGAGGTGCAGTGCACTTTGTGCAATAAGCTGGTGAAGCGTGGGCAGGTGCTCGTCAACCTTGGGACAACTGCAATGGCGAGACACCTGAAGTCATGCCACAGTACTCTGCTGCTAAGTGGGAAGACAGGGGAAGTGGATACCAGTGGGTTCCCGACTGCAGCGGCCAGTCGTCCTGCTCCTTCAGCGGGCAAGCGATGGATCTCTAAGTTTATCCACATACTCCTCAAAACTGTGTTGCCCCTTAATACAGGAATACCATGGAACTACCTTCCAAGCAGCAGCCACCGCTAGATCTTCCTGCCAGGCTATGTCACTAGCTCTAGTGGATATTAAACTGCATTGATGAACTATACTCTTCCCCCAGAACTGATCAAAGGAGAGACCCATGTTCCTCAGATGCATAAACACACATTTTATCCACGGATATTGCAGGGCCCCTTCACAGCTTAATTCTTCCTTAAAGCATAGAGAGGCCAAGGTCTGGACTTCCTGATTACATAATTTAATCCAGTAACAAAGGAAATGTTGTTTCCCTATGCAAGCAATAGACAGGGAGCCGGTTTCTGCTCTAGCTACCGCTCCAGGAGTACTCTGTGGTACTTTCAATACTGACCTGAGGAATTTATTTTGCACCACTTCTAAATCATCAAAATTCCCTACAGATATTACTGCCAAACCATACATTAATTTAGATTGGACATTACTTTTGTATACATTTAAGACAGTAGAGAGTCTTGCTGGCATAGATCTGGTTGTTAATTTCAGAATCCCTTTGGCCTCTGCTGACGCTTTCAGCGCAATTTGTTTTATATGCCTCATCCAAAGATCATTTCTACAAAGGGTAACACCCAGGTACACATAGGAATCTGTTTGAGAGAATTCACTCTCATCAATTTTCCACAGATATTTACGCACCCTCCCCCCCAAGGCCATTATTTGGGATTTGGCAAAATTTATTTCGAGATCATTTGTAATACAATATGTCAGCAGTGTCTGAAGCTGATTTGTCATGCCTTTTCTTCTCTGGGACATCATCACTATGTCGGCATACATTAATGCCGGCACAGTCCGGTCTCCAACTTTTGGCAGGTGACCTTCATCCAATTGTAGAGCAGGTATAGTATCACTCAAGAAAATATTAAAGAGTAGGGGTGTGAGCACACAGCCCTGCCTAACCCCCCTCTTAACTGGGATGGGCAGCACCCCTGTTGCCAGCAGCAGCAGAACCAGTTCGGCCTATGTGCAGGCCACTCTGGGGAGCATGGTGCCGCGCACAATAGGGCAAGCAGCGTGGCTGAGGGCAGTGGTGGAGGTGGCTCACAGGCAGAGCTACAAGAGGGAATACGATGGCGCCTCAGCAGCTGTGGAGACCTACCTGGAGGAGGAGCCAAGCATTGATCCCAGCAGCGATCCCTTGGCCTACTGGGCCGGCAAGGCCAACATGTGGCCGGCCATGTCGAAAGTGGCCAAGGGTCTCTTGTCTTGCCCACCAATCAGTGTCCCCAGTGAGTGGGTGTTCTCGATGGTGGGGGACATTTGCGTCCCACACCGCCTGAGACTGGGGACCAAGTTGGTGGAGAAGTTGATGTTCATTAAGATGAAGCTGCCACTGCTGGGATTCCCGAGCTGCCCCTGGACAAGGATTGATGGTACAGTAGCACATGCCATCCCATTCCAGGGGAAGTCATGGGACGGGGCTCCTCCTCCTCAGTCTGGGCTATGACTACTGCTGCTGTACTGCTGAAGTGCTGTCCCTCCCTCCCAATATCTGGTGCCTGCCCTGCCCCCCCTCTCTCTCATACTAGACAGCCTCAGCCGCCTTAACTGACTGACCTCATGATGCAGGGTGGCATTGGGAAACAAACTGTAAGCCTACCAGTCAGCCTATGGCTACAAGATCTCAGCCCGCCAATGTGACACTGACTGGCTCTCGCTCTCTCGCACTGCACAGTCTTTTCTTGTCTATCCGAGTGCCCTGCTGCCAATTCCCCAGCCTGTCTGCCCTACTGCCTCTCATGCCACGCTGCCTGTCTGTCCGCCCAGCTTGCCACAAAGCTCAAAGCATGCCTCAGTCTACCTTCCTGCCTCCTATGCCAAGGTACCTATCTGCCCACCCAGGTTGCCTAGCTCAAAGTCTGCCCAAGTCCACCTGCCCTACTGCCTCTCATGCCATGCTGCCTGACTGCCCATTCACCAAGGTTGCAAAGCTTGAAACCTGCCTCAGTCTGCCTGACTGCTGCTCATGTGACGACGCCTGCCTGCCTGCCCTGGTAACCAGTGTCTGCTGCTGCTAGTACCAATGGCCCCCAGGCCTATATGCTGTCTGTGCCAAGGGTTCTGCACCCTGGCAACCCACTGTCTGCTGCTGCCAATGGCCCGCAGGCCTATATGCTATCTGTGCAAAGGGTTCTGTACCCCGGCAAGCCTCTGTCTGCTGCTGTTAGTGCCAATGGCCCCCAGGCCTATATGCTGTCTGTGCCCAGGGTTCTGTACCCCAGGTTTCCGCCAAGCCCCAAACCTGCCTCATCCCACCTTCCTGCCTCTCATGCCAAGGTGCCTGTCTGCCCGCCCAGGTTTCTGCCAAGAGAGAGAGAAAGTCTCCCCACTGCTAGAAGGATAGACAGACACGATCCCACCCATGCTGTCACCTGCACTATATGGCCAGACAGAGGCTCCCCGCTAGAATGAGAGAGATGGGGTAGAGAGGAGGCCAGCTCAAGCTGCCACCTGCCAGAATCAGGAAGAACTCCCATCTGTGCCTGATGCCCACATTCAGTAACAGCAAACCTACCAAAATGAGATGGAATATAACAAAAAGTGGAACATATTATGTTGCTGCCTGTGTGCGTTTCTATACCTACCTATCGCACAATTGGATAATTCAAAAAAAGCTTTTAACACCAAATATAACCTTCATAAACAATTTTTAAAGAACAATAACATCAACAGTATAAAACCAAAACCAAACATATATACAAAGACAAGAAAGGGGTCTAGCCTACTTGTCTTTGTGCCTGTTCCCTGGAACTTTGGGGAAAGGCAAAAGGGGCACAGGACAGGACAGGGGTGGGTACCCTGTACTCTGGCATATCGTAGCCATGGGCCAAGGCAAAGTCCACAGTCCCTGCCACAGCTGCATGCCACCTGGAGACCAACTGGTGGTACAGTTGCAGGTGTTCTATCTCACCGGAGACGTACTGGGCATATGCCTCCACCTTCTTTTTCTCCACCTCAAGTGCCTGGAACTTTCCAAGCCCTTATTTTGCAAAGCAGAATACAGAAAGCAAATAGCTCTCTGTCTAATAGGCAAAGGCATAGCTTCTAGTAAGCATTAAGTTTTACCCAAAATGCTTCTGTGTCATCCATTTTGTGATACCTTCTTTTTGGCTATTGTGATTCAATTCCATAGGGTCCCCTATAAAATTTCCTCCACACCTTGCTTCTGCAGAGCCATCTTCATGCCTCACATACCACCACCAGATATCGGACTTTGTCCTCCCAGTATCTGGGGGTGGCAATGGCGACCTCCACCTTGGTGTCCTGTGCCTGCCCCTGGCACCAGCATTTGAGGATTCTGAATCTTCACCCTCTCTGAAACAGGAACACATAAACAACACCTAAGTATATCATGCATTTATGATGATGCCACTAGTCCTCCCTCCTTGGGGTGCTAGGGATGGCAACCGGAGATAGTGAGCCAGGCTGGCACGTACAAATCCTGCCTTCTTTGGGTGCTGGGGAGGGATGGCAATGGGGAGACCCTGGCTTTCTGGCATGTGCAAATCCTGTCCTTATTTGGGTGCTGGGGGGATGGCAACTGGAAAGACCCTGGCTGGCACGTGCAATTAAGCCTGCCCTTCTTTGGGTGCTAGGGAGGGATGGCAATGGAGAGACCCTTGCTGGCACGTGCAAATCCTGCACTCCTTGGGGTGCTAGTAAGGGGTGCTAATGATGGCAAATGGAGAGACCCTTGCTGGTATGTGCAAATCCTGCTCTCCTTGGGGCACTATGGATGGCAACTGGAAAGACCCTGGCTAGCACGTGCAAATCCCTGCCCTTATTTGGGGGGGGTGTAGGGATGGCAACTGGAGAGTGGAGACCCTTGCTAACCTGGCACATGTTTGGGTGGGGTTGCTCATGCTCGTGCCTGACTGCTGGAAGAGCCTCCCACAGTGCCCTCTCTCTCTGTGGCAGACATCCGCTGCCACCCGCTGATGCCTACTGTTTGTGCCTGACTGCCCACCACCCATGCACCCACCCTCACACCAGTGAGCTCACTCTAAAGGATAGTATTCTTCTTGTCCTCAAAGTAAAAGTTTACAAACCTGGCAGCAGTGGCAGCACCTCCTGTGCCTGCCGGCTCTTGCTCCTCCTCCACCACCGAAGGTCCAGCAGCAGCAGCAGGAACCTCTTCCTCCTCCACCACCGGCTCCACCACCTTGGCCTTCCCCCAGGCCTGGCATTTAATGGTCACCTTCTTCATTTTTTAAAAAAATAATTAAACAAGCACTCACCAACAGTCATCCACCAACACTCACCAACCAGCCAAACCAGCAGTCAAACTGAAACCAACACACAGTCCAACACAAACACAGAAAAAAAAACTCCAAACACCCAGCCAGCCACAACACATACACTCTCTCACCACACAGCTCTGCACGCACTCGAATTTCCGGTTTCCGACATGATCACGGGATCATGTGATACCTATTTCCGAACAGCCAAACCGAACCGAATGACCAAATCCAAACTCGGCGACCAAATTGAATGACCAAACCGAACTGAACGACTGAACCCGAACCGCGATCTGTTCACACATCCCTAGGGGAAACAGGGCAACAGAGATGGGAATAAGGTTCGGGGAGAGGGGCCAGTGATGGGAGCAAGGAATGGGATTGGGGGCTCAGACATGGAGAGGTGGAAGTGGTGATTGATTGGAAGGAGGAACAATACTCCAAGGGAAGAGTTGGGAGTTCAGGGGAGTAAGGAGGTGAAGAAGAAAGAAAAGAGGTACATGGAAGCAGACCAGACACTAACTGCAGGCAGGGAGGAACAGAGAATAGCAGCTGACATTGCAGTGATCCTTTGATTTTTGGTTTAGCAGCAACAGTCACAGGAATAGAAAGCAGTGCACACAATATGACCCCAACTGGACACAAAACATCCAGTGCCCTTTTGCATCATCCTTCAGCTGCTGTCCTGTCATACCAGCCCACAGGGCAGAGCCCTAAACTGAAGTAGCTAACTTGGAAAACAAAACACAGCAGATTCCCATCTGTGTAATCAGTGTAGCTCCAGACATCCAGGTTTCAATAGCCCTTTCCACAGGCTGGAAGGGGGAACAGGACAGGACCCTTCCCCTAAAGACCAGCCAAGTATTATTTATATAAAGGCAACTTTATCCTAGTCTGGCAGAGTCTTTAAAATGAGAATAAATGTACATGTGCAGCATAAAAGTAGTTTACTGTAAGTGAAAATTAGTCCATTTAGGTCTGAGTTTAGTACATCCTAATCTGGCATAGAATTGCCCCACCTCTCTTTTTACTTCTTTCATCATTCCAAATAGATCCAGGCTGGCCTTTGAATCTGAGTCAGTCTTGTGGACATTCTGCTTTATCATGTAATCCAGCTTGACATTGATTTCTTTCCGTATTCGTCCTTCCTATGAGAGTTGTACATCAGTGTATACTCTCTGTCCCTCATTAGTGTTCATGTGCACTAAATGCTGATTTAATTTATTTTACCATCACCCTCTTTTGTTAATAAATTATCCCTGCAGTTTGTTAGATGCCCTATGAACTCCATCACTGACCTCGCACCTTCTGCATCTAGATGTAATTTGTTTTGACAAGCAGACAGACTGAAGATTAAACAGACCATGAATATTAAGTAACTTTCATATGAGATAGCTTTGAAATTTATTTCAAATAATCTCTGCCTTTATTTTAAAAACACCACCATATTACATACTAGGGGTGTGCATCCGTAATGTTTTCAATTAGTTATGTAAAGAAATGGAGCCCCATTTGTGTTCATAACTAATGTTATGAAAATGGATAAGTAAATTATTATTATTGTTTTTTAATTAAAATAAAAGTGACATTGGTAGCATCAGCACCATTTTGGAAAAGGGCTGCGCATACACAGAATGGCCCAGCAGACATTTTGCACATGTGCAGTGATCTTAAAATTTATTTTATTATTTTTATTTAAGAAACAAAAAAATGAACATTTTATTTATGAAACCCTCTGTCACAGGGGTTGGGGGATCAAGAGGGAACAAACAGGGATCTGAGCACCCACTTTGGTCTCAAGGCTTGCAAGAAGATTATCGAGGGGAAATGGCCTATCAGGATAGTATGTTGGCCCTTAGACTCCGTTGGAATCAGGCCACTATCATCATTGGGCGCAGAGTCAAGCAAGACCGGGGATACTCTCACACTGTCTTTCGAACCCTTTCTCTCACACAGGGTGCATTGGGTTTCAGGGAGGTCATGACTAGAAGAGCAGGGGGCAACAAGGGGTAGGGGTCCCAATGAATGAGGGGTAAGGGAAGGGAAGGGCATACACTGCAGAGATGGGGGAAGGGAGGCCAGGAACCCAGGAATTGGGGAGGAAATAACGACCACACTGCTCTCTGCAATCACTCTCCAATCAAAACAGTAGGAAAGGCAAGGGAGAGGAGGAAGTTCACTCAAGGGTCACAAGAATATCACCATGTACAACAACAAACACTATAGCATAGACAATAACAGTTAGCTTTCTCAGGAAACTAGTCTCTCAGGAGCTCTGATCACCAGCACTCAGCTACAGCTGGTTCTGGCTTTTATGCCCCAAGCCCCATCTTTCTGTTTAGCCTGGAGCTGTGCTGAGCGTCGCGGAGGCTCCAAGCTTCCTGTAGCACTATCTGGACCCCACCCCCACAGCGCTGCGGGGATGGTGGCCTCTTTCGTGGTTACCTAAGCAACGTGCTCTACTCCAGACCACACCGCTCTGCTAGTTGTTGGCATGGTCTGCGGGAGTCCCCGAACACTAGTGGTGGGACCCCGGGCCCATTACCGGCTACCGGATTTACCGGTTACCGGTTTCGCAAAAACCGGATTCCCGGATTAAATCCGGTATGCCGGTGCCGGATTTATTGCATTGGTTTCAATGGGGCGCTGTGTCCCCATTGAAACCAATGCAATAAATTAAAATAAATTCCCTCCCCCTCCCAGGCTGCGCGGGTGGAAGGGGGGACACCCCCCACCCACCCTGCCCAGCCTGGCTTTTTGTTGTAAAAAAGATAGAACAGCAACAGAGTGAGACCCCGAGGCGAGCCCCCCCCCCAGCACCAGCGGCCGCGGCGTCCCCGCAGCCGCAGGTAAGTATGACCCGATCCCTGGGGGGGGTGGGGGTGTTTAACACCCCCACCCCCCCCAGGGATCACCCCTACAGCGCGCTTGCCGCTTACCTTGGGGAGCTCCGGCGGCGGCGGGCGGCCCGGCGGCTTCAGCGCCGGCTGTGGCTGCCGGCTTCAGGACGTTCTAGGCCTTCCGGTGAAACCCGGAAGTGCACCGGAAGGCCTACAGCGTCCTGACGCCGGCAGCCACAGCCGGCGCTGAAGCCGCCGGGCCGCCCGCCGCCGCCGGAGCTCCCCAAGGTAAGCGGCAAGCGCGCTGTAGGGGTGATCCCTGGGGGGGGTGGGGGTGTTAAACACCCCCACCCCCCCCAGGGATCGGGTCATACTTACCTGCGGCTGCGGGGACGCCGCGGCCGCTGGTGCTGGGGGGGGGGCTCGCCTCGGGGTCTCACTCTCTGTTGCTGTTCTATCTTTTTTACAACAAAAAGCCAGGCTGGGCAGGGTGGGTGGGGGGTGTCCCCCCTTCCACCCGCGCAGCCTGGACTCGGGGAGGGTTTTTTTTTTTTTAAAACAGTTTGGCTGGGGCTTTAATGTTTTTTTACATTGCAGCCATTTAAAAATGGCTGCAATGCAAAAAAACTGGAACACTGAAATCCGGCACCGGTACCGGATTACCGGGGCCGAATCCGATAATGCCGGTACGCCCGATACCGGCATTATCGGATACCGGATTGTACCGGTTTCCCAACCCTACCGAACACCCCCCGACTCCTGGGAAGCACCTGACCCCCCTTTCTCTCTGCCAGGGGTTTCCCCTGGGGCTCCACGCACCGGATCGGTGCAGGAGGAGCGTGGGAGGTTTTTTCTATTTTATTTATAAAAGATATTTATTCCGCCCCTCCTGCCCACAGGGCAGCTCAGGGCAGTGAACAGAAATATAAAACAATAATATAATAACTGACCCAGACCCTGCTGTCTCATTGCTATCCCAGTGTTTGGAGGCGTGGCAGAATGGATGTGGCAGAGCAGACTGAAGCTCAACCCCGATAAGATGGAGGTGATGGTGGTGGGGAGAGTGAGGGAGGTGTCGGTCCCCCTGATTGCGGGGGTTCGCCCTCCGGTAGCTCAATAGGTCCTGAGTTTGGGGGTGGTGCTGGACACGGATCTCCATCTTGAGCAGCAGGTAGAGGGGGTGGTGAAATATGCCTTCCGCCAGTTGTATCTGGTGCGGAGGTTGCATCCATACATCTCTGACCCGGACCTGACCTCCCTCATCCATGCCTTCGTCACCTCGAGGCTGTACTACTGCAACGCGCTCTACGTGGGGCTTTCCTTGTTCCTGGTCTGGAGGCTGCAGCTAGTGCAGAATGGGGCAGCCCACCTCCTTTCGGAGATGGGTCGCCGGGACCACATAACACCTGTGCTCTGGGTTCTGCACTGGTTGCCAATAGCCTGCTGAGCCAGGTTCAAGGTATTAGTATTAATCTATAAGGCCCTTCACGGTCTCGGCCCCTCATACCTCAGGGATCGCCTAGCCCTCTGCGCTCCAGAGCGGCTCCTTCGGTCTGCCGGGGGTGCTTTCTTGGAGGTCCCCTGGGTTAAGCAGGGGGCCACAATGGAGAGGGCATTCTCAGTGACCGGGCCGCGTCTTTGGAATTCCCTCCCAGAGGAAGCTCGCCTGGCCCCAAGCCTTTTAACATTCTGGTGAGTTTGTAAAACCTGGCTGTTTGCCCAGGCCTTTGGGGAGGGTGGGAAAGTGGGTTAGTGGGGTTTTTCTCCCTCTACCCTTCTTTATTTTCTGTTATAATTTTGTCTTTCCCTGTTTTAATTGTTGATAGTTTTATGATGTTTTAAATATTTTAAATATTATTTTATATTGGACTTATTAGCCGCCCTGAGCTGTTTGCAGGAGGAGCGGGGTATAAATATATTAAATAAATAAATAAAAATAAAAACAATTTAAAAAGTTAAAAAATCCCATATGCAGGGAGAAAGCAACACACACACCCAACCATCCACCCTACCGCCCTCGCCAAAGGCCTGGCGGAACAGCCAGGTCTTACATAAATGTCAAAATGACAGGCGAGTGGGGCCAACTGGGCCTCCTCTGGGAGCGAGTTCCACAGCATAGGGGCAGCCACCGAAAAAGATCTAATATCGGTGGCCACCCATCTCACCTGGGGAATCCCCAAAAAGGCTCCTACGGATGATCTCAGGGGTCGCACGGGCACATGGGGAGTGAGGCAGTCCCACAGATAAGCAGGGCCCAGGCCGTTAAGGGCTTTAAAGGTCAAAACCAGCACCTTGAACCTGGCCCAGTGCTTTATAGGCAGGCAGTGCAGAGCCCGGAGCACAGATGTCATGTGCTCCTTGCGGTCCGCCCCCTTGAGGAGATTGGACGTGGCATTCTGCACCAGCTGTAGCCTCCAGACTACCTTCTTGGGCAGCCCCACGTAAAGCACATTGGAGTAATCCAGCCTCGAGGTGATAAAGGCATGGATGACAGTAGTGAGGTCAGAGTCTGAGAGATACGACCGAAGCAGCCGGACAAGATGTAACTGCCAAAATACACTCCTCACCATGGCCACAACCTGAGATTCCAAGCTGAGATGTGAATCGAGCACGCCCATACTCTGCACCTGAGAGACCATGGGAGGGCTAACACCACCAACAAGAGGAGATTCAACTACTCCCAGGCCTCCCAAGCCCTCGCCCACCAACATCACTTCCATCTTGTCAGGATTCAGCTGCAGATAGCTCAACCTCATCCAAGCCCCCACAGCTGACAGGCACTGGGAAAATACGGAGACTGCATGGTTTGGGACAATGGAAAAAGAGAGGTAGAGCTGACTGTCATCAGCATACTGATGAAACTGCATGCCCTGAAACCCTCTCACGATCTCCCCTAACGGCTGCATATAGATGTTAAACAAGAGGGGGGACAGAATGGCATCCTGTGGGACTCCACACATGAGGTCCCGTGAGGAAGACGTACACTCACCCAAGACCACCCGGTGAATTGTCCTGGCTAGGAATGAACGAAACCAGTCCAGGACCATCCCATCAACCCCATCACGGTCCCACAGGCGGATCACCAACACCTCATGATCGACTGTGTCGAATGCAGCCAAAAGGTCTACCAGGACCAGTAAGGTCTGACAACCCTGGTCCAATGCCAGATGGAGATTGTTGACCAAGGCCACCAATGAAGTCTCTGTACCATACCCAGGCCAAAAACCAGACTGAAAAGGGTCAAAGAAACAGGTGCGGTCCAGATGTTCCTGGAGCTGCCGGGCCACAACCCGCTCAATAACCTTCCTTAAAAAGGGGAGGTTAGAGACCGGTTGATAACTGGCAGGAGCATCAGCGTCAAGAGATGGTTTCTTGAGCAGGGGCCTAACCACAGCCTCTTTCAGGCAGTCAGGCACCCTGCTCTCCCGAAGGGAGGCACTAACCACCCCAGCCAGCAATGACCGTAACATCTCCTGGCTGACTTTCACCAACCAGGATGGGCATGGATCTTGTTCGCAAGTAGTGGCATGAACAGATCCCAACAAGGACTCCACATCAGCAGGTGACACCATCTGAATCCGATCCCACAAAACACGATAGGACGGGGCATCCATAGCCCCAAGTTGATCCTCTGCAATAACTGTGGTACCAAAATTGTAGTGGATGTGAGCGATCTTATCCACACAGTACTCAATAAACTGGTCACAGTGGTCACTGGATTGCTCCAGATCCAGGTGGAGGCAGACAGGACTGACCAAGCCCTTCACCACCCAGAAAAGGTCCGGTGGACATGACTTTGCAGATGTAATGAGGGCAGCAAATAACTGCTTCTTTGCTGCCTGCACCGCCACAGCATGGGCCTTTAAACTGCTCTTATGCTGAGATCTATCATACTCACCGCAAGTCCGGTGCCACTGTCGCTCTAATCGCCTGCTCTCCCGCTTCAAGCACCGCAGGCCCTCAGTAAACCAAGGAGAACTGCGGGAGACTCAGGAGGGCAGCGGACACCTAGGACCCACTCTGTCAATGGTCCCAGCCAACAAGGAGTTCCAGAAGGCTACAAGATCATTGACAGAGCGGGTGTCAAGGTCCAGGGGAAGCTCCCCCAGAGCATTCCGGAACCAATCCGGGTCCATAAGTCTCTGGGGGCAGACCAATCTAATAAGGTCCTGAACCCCATTGGGGGCTGACATGCACAAGGATGCATGCCTTAAGGAAGTAATGGTCAGACCATGACAAAGGCTCCACCCCCCTAACTTCTACTAGCTGACCCCCTGCCTCCAGGCTGGTGCAGAAAACCAAATCCAGTGTATGCCCCTCTTCATGTGTGGGGCCACAGATGATTTGGGGCAGGTCCATGGTTGTCATGGAGGCCATGAACTCATGCCTCACTCCTCCAAGATCGGTGTCAGTGTGGATGTTAAAATCCCCCAGGACCACTAAACTAGGGGTCCAGAGGATCACATCTGACACCAGATCAGCAAGAGCATGTAAGGATGACACCGGGCAATTGGGTGCACAATACACCAGCAGCACCCCTAATCTGTCCCCGGCCAAATCCAACACAAGATGGAGACCAGACCCTCAATGCCTGGTGGTGTCTGCACTGGATATCTCCTAAAGGACAATGCATCCTTAATAACAATGGCTACACAACCNATTTAAAAAGTTAAAAAATCCCATATGCAGGGAGAAAGCAACACACACACCCAACCATCCACCCTACCGCCCTCGCCAAAGGCCTGGCGGAACAGCCAGGTCTTACATAAATGTCAAAATGACAGGCGAGTGGGGCCAACTGGGCCTCCTCTGGGAGCGAGTTCCACAGCATAGGGGCAGCCACCGAAAAAGATCTAATATCGGTGGCCACCCATCTCACCTGGGGAATCCCCAAAAAGGCTCCTACGGATGATCTCAGGGGTCGCACGGGCACATGGGGAGTGAGGCAGTCCCACAGATAAGCAGGGCCCAGGCCGTGAAGGGCTTTAAAGGTCAAAACCAGCACCTTGAACCTGGCCCAGTGCTTTATAGGCAGGCAGTGCAGAGCCCGGAGCACAGATGTCATGTGCTCCTTGCGGTCCGCCCCCTTGAGGAGATTGGACGTGGCATTCTGCACCAGCTGTAGCCTCCAGACTACCTTCTCGGGCAGCCCCACGTAAAGCACATTGGAGTAATCCAGCCTCGAGGTGATAAAGGCATGGATGACAGTAGTGAGGTCAGAGTCTGAGAGATACGACCGAAGCAGCCGGACAAGATGTAACTGCCAAAATACACTCCTCACCATGGCCACAACCTGAGATTCCAAGCTGAGATGTGAATCGAGCACGCCCATACTCTGCACCTGAGAGACCATGGGAGGGCTAACACCACCAACAAGAGGAGATTCAACTACTCCCAGGCCTCCCAAGCCCTCGCCCACCAACATCACTTCCATCTTGTCAGGATTCAGCTGCAGATAGCTCAACCTCATCCAAGCCCCCACAGCTGACAGGCACTGGGAAAATACGGAGACTGCATGGTTTGGGACAATGGAAAAAGAGAGGTAGAGCTGACTGTCATCAGCATACTGATGAAACTGCATGCCCTGAAACCCTCTCACGATCTCCCCTAACGGCTGCATATAGATGTTAAACAAGAGGGGGGACAGAATGGCATCCTGTGGGACTCCACACATGAGGTCCCGTGAGGAAGACGTACACTCACCCAAGACCACCCGGTGAATTGTCCTGGCTAGGAATGAACGAAACCAGTCCAGGACCATCCCATCAACCCCATCACGGTCCCACAGGCGGATCACCAACACCTCATGATCGACTGTGTCGAATGCAGCCAAAAGGTCTACCAGGACCAGTAAGGTCTGACAACCCTGGTCCAATGCCAGATGGAGATTGTTGACCAAGGCCACCAATGAAGTCTCTGTACCATACCCAGGCCAAAAACCAGACTGAAAAGGGTCAAAGAAACAGGTGCGGTCCAGATGTTCCTGGAGCTGCCGGGCCACAACCCGCTCAATAACCTTCCTTAAAAAGGGGAGGTTAGAGACCGGTTGATAACTGGCAGGAGCATCAGCGTCAAGAGATGGTTTCTTGAGCAGGGGCCTAACCACAGCCTCTTTCAGGCAGTCAGGCACCCTGCTCTCCCGAAGGGAGGCACTAACCACCCCAGCCAGCAATGACCGTAACATCTCCTGGCTGACTTTCACCAACCAGGATGGGCATGGATCTTGTTCGCAAGTAGTGGCATGAACAGATCCCAACAAGGACTCCACATCAGCAGGTGACACCATCTGAATCCGATCCCACAAAACACGATAGGACGGGGCATCCATAGCCCCAAGTTGATCCTCTGCAATAACTGTGGTACCAAAATTGTAGTGGATGTGAGCGATCTTATCCACACAGTACTCAATAAACTGGTCACAGTGGTCACTGGATTGCTCCAGATCCAGGTGGAGGCAGACAGGACTGACCAAGCCCTTCACCACCCAGAAAAGGTCCGGTGGACATGACTTTGCAGATGTAATGAGGGCAGCAAATAACTGCTTCTTTGCTGCCTGCACCGCCACAGCATGGGCCTTTAAACTGCTCTTATGCTGAGATCTATCATACTCACCGCAAGTCCGGTGCCACTGTCGCTCTAATCGCCTGCTCTCCCGCTTCAAGCACCGCAGGCCCTCAGTAAACCAAGGAGAACTGCGGGAGACTCAGGAGGGCAGCGGACACCTAGGACCCACTCTGTCAATGGTCCCAGCCAACAAGGAGTTCCAGAAGGCTACAAGATCATTGACAGAGCGGGTGTCAAGGTCCAGGGGAAGCTCCCCCAGAGCATTCCGGAACCAATCCGGGTCCATAAGTCTCTGGGGGCAGACCAATCTAATAAGGTCCTGAACCCCATTGGGGGCTGACATGCACAAGGATGCATGCCTTAAGGAAGTAATGGTCAGACCATGACAAAGGCTCCACCCCCCTAACTTCTACTAGCTGACCCCCTGCCTCCAGGCTGGTGCAGAAAACCAAATCCAGTGTATGCCCCTCTTCATGTGTGGGGCCACAGATGATTTGGGGCAGGTCCATGGTTGTCATGGAGGCCATGAACTCATGCCTCACTCCTCCAAGATCGGTGTCAGTGTGGATGTTAAAATCCCCCAGGACCACTAAACTAGGGGTCCAGAGGATCACATCTGACACCAGATCAGCAAGAGCATGTAAGGATGACACCGGGCAATTGGGTGCACAATACACCAGCAGCACCCCTAATCTGTCCCCGGCCAAATCCAACACAAGATGGAGACCAGACCCTCAATGCCTGGTGGTGTCTGCACTGGATATCTCCTAAAGGACAATGCATCCTTAATAACAATGGCTATATCACCGCCCCCCCCCCCATCCCTCCAGCCAAGGCTGATGCTGCACAGAGAACCCAGCTCGAACAAGATCAGCCAGAATAGGGCCCGATTCATTCTCCAGCCAGGTCTCTGTAATTCACACAAAGTCAGCTTCCCACTCCGGGATTAACTCCCGGATAGTAGATGACTTATTGACAACCAACCTCGTGTTCAGCAGCACCAAACCAAGGCCTGAGTCTCCTGGTCCTTGGCCCACAACCTACCTGTGTAGGGGATTGAGAGGGGAATGGGCACAAGGCAGCGCTCCCTCCTCACTGATGGAATACACCTCCCCTTTGGACCATATCTTCACCGACCCGTAACAACCCCAATAGCTGAGGAAGCCGTCCCATCCTTAGAGAACCCCGTTAGATACCCACCCTCCATAGGCTGCCCCAACAGGCCAGCGAGAGGGACCCATCCCCAAACCTATCCTCTACCCCTTGCCCATCTCTGACACCAGCGGGCAACCCCCCCCCCAGAGGGTCACCTCTTCTCACACCAGGGGTTCCCCTCCAACTGCCCTCCATCTCCCTCTCCTGCCACCAGAGGGAGGCTGCTAACCCTCACACACACACACCCAACCCCCCCACTACCCAAATGTTTCCCCCCACTCACAATTCCCTGTGCAATAATAATAATAATAAATATAACATTTATTATGGAGCAGATGGGGGAGTGTCTCTTGGGCCGCCTAGGAGTGGGCATAGTGCCGGCAGAGGTGGCCCCATCTGTGGCTCCTGACACCCTCCAAAATTGAACAGGTTTTTGCAAATGAAAACTAAAATTAAAATGAATAATTATAGCAAGGACTTTCTAGCCCCACAATTCCAGGGACTTGGGGACCAGGATAATGTGGGTCAGTGAGTATCCTCCAAATATTTTAGCCCCTAGTAACTCTGTGACTTAAAGACAAAATGACTTATTGCATACAAGTGAGAAGGCAGGAAATCAAGTGCAAACCATATATAAGACCGTATCACTCAAGACATTTTTATTTTGAGAAACTTCCTTTCACTCATACTCTTTTATAATTTCTACAGTCACAATTACTTATGTATATATAGAGCTGGATGATATTTCAATTTTTTAAAAAAACTTTCTTACCAAAAATAATTTTATTTTAAAAACTAAAATTCACAAATATATTTTTCAATTTTTTTTTTTTTTTAATTATTATAATATAGAAAATGAGACAAAAATGTTTAACTTGTGTAAATTATTTAAACAAACTTTAATTTCAAGGACATTTGCATTTAAACTCAAAATAAATTCTTTATTCCCACTTTCTCAGACTTTCCTTCTTCTCTCTCCCAACTTTTCCCCATTGGAAGGATTAAGAAAAATGAGATTGATTTATTTTATCTATTCGCCCTTTTATTTTTAGAAAGAAAAGTGAGAAAGATATAAAAATCCAAAAACTGAAACATTGGGTGAAAACAGACATGACGCTAACCACCCTTTAACCACCCTTGGTGGTCATTTATGCATGGGTACTTTCAGACATGACGCTAACCACCCTTTAACCACCCTTGGTGGTTATTTATGCATGTTGCAGGGCTGTATTGGTGCCCTATGCAGCCCTGCAACATGCATAAATAACCACCAAGGGTGGTTAAAGGGTGGTTAGC
>QEPC01002943.1:167487-177557 GCA_003113815.1 Sphenodon punctatus | reverse complement strand
CCGATCGCGTGGTGAATGTGATTCCCCGCCATGATTGACTGTGATCAACATCTGGGGGGGAACTTCCGTTCCCCCCATCAGATGTTACGGGATCACTGTCACCATGTGCAGATTCACTGTGGTTGACTGTGATCTCGTAACTTCTGAAAATACCCATAGTGTGTGTGAAACAACCCTGCTCCGAAGAGAAGCTAGTCAGCCCAATTTGCCTGATCTCAGCACTGATTGACCTGGGAGAAGTGCTTGCCCATGGACTGTGAGTACTCCCCATTTCAGACGTAAATAGATAGTTGGACAATAAATGTAGTTTCTTTGGCACCCCAACTAAAAACACAGAATTAGTTGTGCCTAACAACTGATACATGGTGTTGGATCTTCCTGTCTGACCTCCACAACATTTGTCTGATCCCATGGTCTATACCTGTGGGGCAGAACTATTGGGGAGGGAAATTATATACTGATATTCCTCTACCTTCCTTATTCCCTGTTGCTCTCCCATGTTAATAATACTCTCTTAGTAAGCATAGGTGTATTGCATTATATTGTTGTGTGGCTGATTGGGAAGAGAAGTCATGGATGGGGCTTATGGGTCTGAAAAGACTTTCTTCCCCTCCCGAACCTAGGAATGAGCCTTTACAGAAGGGGTTCTTTGTCACAGGATGGCCTCGGGGTGGGCTCCGTGCTCTCTCCCAAGAAGGTTATAATCAGGGTTCCTAGTTTTCTCTTTGTGATGGAAAAACAGAGAAAAACAGAGATTTCCTTTTTTCCAGAGAAAAACAGATTTTGTTTTTTTCCAGGGAAATACAGAGATTTTGCCTTTTCCCAGAGAATTTAGCAGAAAATGGCAAAAATGTACAGGTTTGGGAGGAGGACACAGCGAGTGCGGGGCACTGAGGGCGTGGAGTGGAGCTCAGGCCTGAAGGCATGTGCTGTGGACAGGCAGAGGCTCTGCATCAGGAGGGGTACCACAGACCTCCTATGGGTTGGGGGGGCAGGGGCACTATGAATTGGGGTGGTCAGGTTTTCTGAACCTTGGAAAGAGGGGACAGGAGCTAGGCCTAAATGGGTCCATAGCAGTTTCCCTAAATGTCAGCTTCTATATGGTTCCCCTTTCTGGTTGGCAGAATGAGTCGCAAGGCATGGGAGTAGAAGCAACCTAAAGGTATATGCTGTGGGGGGACAGAGGCTCTGCATTTGGAGGGGTGCCACAGACCATAATATTTTTGTTTACTGTTGGTGGGACACATAGCTGCAAAACTGCATAACTCATACCTATAGGCCCTTTTCACACAGGCCCTTTTTACATGGACGGGGGTGGGTGAGGTGATAGGTGTTTTGCCATAGTTGGTGAAGGGCTGTGTGTGTTCCTTTACATGGACACACACACACCTCTACCCACCTCCACCCACAGGGCTCCTCTGATTTTCCAGAGGGCTCTGTGGGTGGGTGATGGGTGGAGATGGGTGTTGCGCTGGAGTGCTCATGCATGCACCCCCACCCATCCAGCTTGGTGTTCACATGGACGAACATTGAGCAGACACCCATCCCCCCATTCACCACTTGCCATTTACCTGGATCCCCCCCCTGCACAAACCCATCGAAATACCGAGGGGTGGGGGGCATCTGTGGAAAAATGGCCACAGACACTATAACACTGATAAAATGGGTGTTACATTTTATTATACATGTTGAAGGGCAGCAGGTGTGCTCTATGGGTGCCCTGCAACATGTATAATAAAATGTAACACCCGTTTTATCAGTGTTAGAGTATCTGTGTGAAAAGGGCCAAAGTCAACTAGCTTTTACATTTAATCATAGAAAAACAGATTTGGGGGGTTTTGATCAGAGAATTTGTTTTTTTATCAGAGAATTTCCAATTTTTTGTCACGGAAAACTAGGAACCCTGGCTATAACACACAGAGGTCAAGATCTGTTGCTATGTGCTATTTGTTTATTTATCTATTTAAATATTTATGCCCCACCTCTTCTGCTCCCAACAGCTCGAGGCAGCTAACAATAAAAATACAGAATACAAAAATACACTAGTAAAAATAAATTAAAACACTACAGTAAAATTCAACTAAAACTGGGGGGAATAATCAGTCCTCACCCCCCCTAACCCATCCCACCCACCCATCACCCATTTCCCCCACCAAATGCCTGGCGGAACAGCCAGGTCTTGCATCTTTGTTGAAAGGAAGGGAGGTTCTGAGCCAACCAGGTCTCTGCTGGGAGGGAGTTCCACAGCCTAGGTGTGGCCACCAAGAACGTCCTCTCCAAATTTTCACCCCAGGATACCTGGGGGACCTCCAGGAAGATGCCCCCAACCAACTGCAGGGGCTTCTCCAGGGGCCGGGGAATGAGGCGGTCCCTCATGGGTTAGTGAACTATTTACATTGAATGAAGTACAGGTTCTAACCTTTCAGGTTGCTTTTCCCCTCCTTTTCTCACAGAAACAAATCCATCCAAGTAAGTAGGTCTTACAACCACAGGTTACAGAACACTCTCACATACCGTTCAGATTATCAACAAATCCATCTCTGCTTCTTCCTCTCTTCCTCCAGGGTTTCCCTTAATAACCAGCTGCCCCCTTACACATGTCACACTGTTTGGTACTGACCAGCATATAAAATGCTGCCTCCCAATCATAGCCCTGACACAAAGGCTGTTTCTACGCAGACGTCCCCTCCCACCCCACTGGGTGTGTGGTACGGTGTCTGTGTAAATGCCGCAGCAGTTGGGGGGGGGTTGTTTGGCCATTTTTACATGGACACCCCCCTGCTCTGTGTTAGGGCAGGTGTGTGTGGGGGCATCCATATATACAGTCAGTGGTGGTGGTGGGGGAGTATGGGTGTCTGCTTGGTGTTCACCCATGTGAACACTGAGTGGGATGGGTGGGGTTGCATGCCACCATAAATGGACACACACACACCTCCACCCACTGCAGCAAAACACCCATCGCCCCAGCCACCTCTGTCAATGTAAAAAGGCCCTTTATCTGTGCAAATGGCAAACCAGAGGAGGCTCCTTGGGTGGAGGTGGGTGTGTGCCCGTGGGAATGGGTACACACCCATCTCCACCCACTGCAGTAGCACACCCATCCTCCCCCACCTCTGCCCATGTAAAAAGGGCCAAAGTCACAGCCTTTGATGACAGCACCCTTTAGTTACTAAAGGGTGGCAGTACCTCCAAACTGAGTAACCTCCCTCTGTCACCTTCCAGATCTTGACACCTTTTAAACTCCCCACAACATTCCATTCTCTGAGATGCATAAGCCAACCTTTCTCTCCCAGCATTCCATCACAGGGTGCTAGACTAGATATCCCATTTAGATAAAGACTTTCCTGTCAGTTTCATAGGAACATAAGAGGTGCTATTTGCTGGGTCAGATTAATGATCCATCCACCCTGACAGTGGCCACCCTCGGTTGCCTCAGAGGAGTATGTAGCAGGTTACACAATGGAGTAATCCATTTCCTGCCATCCACCCCAACTTCTGACAGTCAAGGGTCTTGTACCCCTGACCAACCCAATGTAGCAATGAAAAATAGACCCAAGAAGGCCCCTGAATTTTTCTTCAGGTAGGCCTCTCTTCAGTTATTAGAGAGCATTATTGAAGAACAGTTCAGAAGTTGCAATTTCTGTGCTAAGAGAGAATTTCTGTGCTGAGGTATGTTCATTAAATATGTTCCCTTCTATCTACTTGTTGACCATATGCTCAGAAAGTAGTTAGACAAAAAGAAAAGTATTTTGTTTTTGTTTTTTGTTCTACTAAATAGATGGGTGAAAATAAAGTTATGTGCCCTTTTCTCTGTTGAATTCTGTCAAAGGTAATTTTAATGCTTTCTGAATTATCTGCTTATAATTGTATATTGGTGAGCTTAACTTAGGAGGGGTCCCTTGACCGCAAGCAGCAGGTAAATTGTTTGTTTGGTGGGCACTGGTCTAGCAAGAGAAGCCACAGCCCTTAAATCAAGTGACCCACCAATGCTTTTGGCCATGGCCATTTTACACGGATACCCCCTCCACTCGGTGTTCGAGCAAGCCATCCGTGTAAATGGTTGGTTGTGGGTGGGTGGATGGGTGTCCGCTCTGTGTTCATCCATATGAACACCGAGTGGGATGGGTGGGGGTGCATGCGTGGAAAACTGGAGGAGTCCCTGTATGTGGAGGTGTGTGTGTGTCTATGTAAAGGGACACACACCCACCCACCTCCACCCATTGTGACAAAACACCTATCCTCCCACCCAGCCCTGTCCCATCTGGTGTGCAGAATAACTGGGGGGTCCAGTTACTTTCTTTACACCAGTGCCTAAGGAGGGAAAGTGCCCAGCTGGAAATCATAATGGGGTCTAGAATTTAGCATAGCATTTAGTACCTTTTAACTTCCATTAAACATTTACTAGCATTCATTTTATAGCTTTTACTATGTCACCTGCAACCTCATTCTTTAAAAGAAAACATGAAAACATAGCTTACCCCAGGACGACCTCATGCCCAGGGCCGTGGTGCAGCTTGCGGTTGGCCAGGGACACCCGACTCAAAGTCCCCCTGGTTTCCTGGGTGGCAACAATGGGGAGGGCTTTCTCAGTGGCCACTCCTAGGCTGTGAAATTCCCTCCCAACGGATGTCTGACTAGTCCCTGACCTCCCCTCTTTCCAGAGATAGTGTAAAACCTGGCTGTTCCACAAGGCCTTTAGGGAGGGAGATGGGGAGGGAGGTGAGGGTTGGGGTAAAGGGGTAGGTTGGTTCCACCTTAATTAATTTTATAATATTTTGTATATGTTTTTAACTATTGAGTTGATTTTATTGATACTTTGTGAGCCACTCCGAGCCGATGTTCTGTGCAGGAGGATGCGGGCTACAAATACAATGAAATAAATAAATAAATAAAAATAAATAGTTGGGATTTACTTCTCTCTTTTGTTCTAGCTAAAGTCATTTTATTTTATTTTACACCTTTTAAAGCCATTTCATTTATTTTTCTCATTTTTATTTGAATCAAATACTTCTCTCTCTTTTATTCCAGGAAAGACATTTTATTAATTTTTATAACTTTTAAGCTATTGTACTAAGTTTTACTTCATTTTTATTTTTAAGGGGTTTTTATTCATTTTTCTCATTCTTTTTATTTTGAAAAGATATTTTTAAGGCTACTGTCTCTCATTTGCCCTAGCAAATGGCATTTCTTTCACTTTTACGAGTATTTCATCTTTTTAAAAGCTATTTTTGTTTATTATTATATTTTTACTTTTTCTTCTTTCTCCACAAGAAAAGGGCAATTCTTGCTTTTCTCTATATTTTCATTCCTAGTTTTGTTTTCTTTTAGGAAAGCACTGTATTGGTCCCAGTTGAGATTCTTTCTTTTCAATTTTTTTACTCAGCTCGGTGAGCAGAGTTCCCCCAAGTACTTATCTGTCTTTCCCCCTCCCTTTTTGGAGCTTCCATGCTCCTTGCCTGTAGAGGAGCCATTCCTCAACCTCTGGACACTTTTTAAAAATGTTTCTTTATCTTTTCTATATTTTATTTTTACTTTAATTCTCCTCAAGTCTCCAGCATAGCAGTAAGCTGACATCTAATCTTCCCCAGCAGAACTTCAGAAGGAACCTGTCTGTATCTGTGTGGTGAGAGATATTCTTAAAGACTATATATTTGTAATCAATAACTTTTTGTCTGCTCCTGTAGTGCTTTTATAATACTTTCTTAGCGTGTAAGCCAATTGGGCAGGAAATAAACTGTAGTTTTTAGTTTCAAAGACGATTGTCTTCTTTAAATTTTTGGCAGACTAGTACAATTTTGTTGAAGCTGGCTAAGAATATATGCTGGCTAAAAACATATACTGGCTAAGGACATATGCTAGTATAGCTACTCTTTCCTGTCCCAATTAAAGTGGAATAAGTAGGGGGAAAACAACTTGGCAAGGCAATAAATTGTAGTTCATATAATTGTCTGTAATAACTCCCTTGTGGGGTAAAACTGAGTGTTCCTGGTGGTAACACCAACTAGTAGCCCTTAACAATTTCGGGGTGACACCAACAAGTAGCCCTTAATGGATCTGGCTTTCAAAAATTCACCCAGTCCCTTTTTGAATCCTGTTATGCTACTGACCTGAACAACATACTCTGGCAACGAGTTCCACAATTTTACTGTACATTGGGTTAAAAAGTACTTCCTTTTATTTTTTTTAAATTGACAAATTCAAAACCATATGAAATTGAGTAATACTGCTGATCTTTATCTTTCATCTTTAATTCCTGGTATAATCCTTAAATGATCTTGCCTTTACTTTATAAGCATTAACTATTTATTGACCATTATTGCTACCAGCTGGTTCATGGTTATTTGCAGTTAAGCTCCATTTCTTCTCTGTTGTAGGGTTTTTTGAAATCAATAGTTGAAACTCTTTCATATACCTAGAGATTTAATATTTTCTCCTCAGTGTTGTATTCTACATAAGTTGCCTTATCCAGTTTTCCAGTGTTCTCAGAAACATTCATCTAATGTTTCATCATTCTCAGTGGAGTGAGCTTGCTACCCTGGAAAAGCACCATAGGCAGCTCCAGACCCCCCACCTTGGAACCATGTGCTCCTGTGCCCCCCTCAAAAAAAATTCTGAGCTGCACCCACACTTAAACCCCTAGGATGGGGATTTAAGTAGAGAAATGTACTTGTTGCTGGTTGATCATCTCATTGGCAAGGAACAGAAATATTGCTGCCAGGCCACACTGCAAACCCCAGACTGAAGCTTATAATGAGGTGGAAGCCATAGTCCTGTTTTCTTCTCAGATTTGTGGGGAACAGGAACTGAAGGAGGCCGACCTCACCTTCTGGGAGTGGTACTAACAGGTCTAGGACCCCCAGAGAAGGGGAAATAGGGTGTTTTCAGATGTTACAAGATCACAGTCAACCACAGTGAACAACACTCAACCCCGCGGTGGGGCCAAAGGGCCCTGAACATCTGTTCGGCAGCCGCCAGATGTCCACCACAGTCAATCCCCAGCAGGGGTCAAAATTAACCACCCTTCCAGAGCTCCGGCCCGGACCATCTCCGAAAGTGTGGTCAAAGCAATTCCCACAAGGAAACAACAAAAAGTAACATCTGAATGGCAATCACTGGCCGGAATCAAGCAAAATGGAGGAGGAGGACCATGAGGACCCATGTGGGTGATGGCCGTACCACTGAGGGGGGCAATGGGGTCACAGGGAAACCCAGGACTTTATCAGGATCTGGGGGACCTTGGAGCATCAGCTGGAGCTCGCCATCAACCAGAGGAATGAACACGTCTACCAGGAGATCATGCGAGACATGGAGGCAGCAGGGCACAACAGGACCATGGCCCAGTGCCTATTGAAGGTGAAGGAGCTTAAGACGGGGTACAAGGCCATCCGGGATAACAACCAGCCATCCAGGCATGGAGCCAGGACTGCCCCCTACTATGATGCCCTGGACCGCATCCTTCACATGAAGGGATCCATTGTTTCCCTGCACCTCGTGGGGAGCACCATGGTCCAGGGCAGAAAATGAGCTGAGGTACCCCTCCCCTTGCCTCCCCCTAGAAGACACTGGCTCCAGGGGCCCCACCCCCCCCAAGAGGAATGCCCCAGGACCTCGCGGACCAGCAGACCCCCCCTCCCGCACCAGCCCCGAGAGCACCCAGCCCCTGTCCAGACCAGGAGACTCCAAGGCCAGCACACTGGTTACACTCAGCCAGTGGACACAGGGGGACCCCAGTAACATGGAGGGACCAGCCTTGGAGGGCTCCAAGACAGACATCGAGGGTAAGCAAGCAGGTGGGAGGGGAGATGGACCAGGGGGCATGGGCTGAGGGGGGCACACCAGGCATGGGGCCACCTCTAGCAACCCCAGGCATCCCAGACCATGGGAAGAGGGCCCGGGGGACTGCCAGAGGACACTTCTAGCCCACCCCCACCCAGCCCCTCTCATATCTCCACAGGGCATGGCACTCCCCGGCACCTGTGACAGGTGGGTGAGGATGCCGGTGGAGAGCAGCCCCAGGAGCAGCCAGAGGTCCCAAGTGAGGCACACTAGTAAGTGGGGGGGAGAGGGCACCGGGGGAGGCCATGGGGGGACCCAGGGCACACGGTGTGGGGGAGAGGGGGCCCAGGTACAGGGGAACGCCAGGGGAAGGCACCGGTCACCAGCCCGAGGGGGGGCAGGACACCTAGCCATTCCACGGGATAGGGGATGGGTGTCTGGGGCACCTAACCAACCCCTAATGTGTACCCAACAGGGCGACCCGACAGGACTCAGCAAGCCGGCCCCATGCCCCCGGCACAATGGATGAGGGAGCACTGGGCACGGGTATGGCGCCAGAAGGAGGAACAGGCGGAGGAAATAGTCTGCTCAACCACCAAGTAGGGAGAGCGGATGATTGTGGTCATCAATCGGATGGAGGCAGCCATGGAAAGGGCCATGCAACAAGCGGAGGCAAGGGACTGGATGCTGCAAGCGGAGGTGTGACTGGAATGGAGGCAGGATCGCTGGAAGCACAACAGGCAGATGGAGGCATTTGGGCGGCTGGAACTGGCCATCGACAGGAGGGTGAGATTCAGTAAAGATGGACCGCTCCCACAACATTGGCACCTTGCTCTCCTGCACGTGGGGACCATGGGTGCCTATGTGATGACAGCCACCCGGCCTGAAAACCTGGCCACCCCATCCCCAATTCCGGGCCCCTCGGCACCACCACCACCTCTGCCACCGGCAGGCCAGCTGGGCCCGTGCATCCGCTTCCTGGTCCCTGTAGGCCTCCGGAGGGAGCAGCCACCCAGGGGGGGCCCTCCAGCCCCAGCTCTGCATGTCCTCCCACCACCACCTGCCCCTAAGGACACCAAGGTCTCCCAGGACACAGTTGGGGACACAGACAGCAGTAGGGAGGGGAGCTCCCAGACCTCCACAGCACCCACAGGGTGGCCAAGGGGGAATCCCCAGAGACATGGGGGATATGGAGGATGGGAGAGGGTGGCCTGAGGGGGGGGGGAAACAGCACCAGGAGGTGGGTGGTAGTGGTGGTGGTGGGGGGCACCTGTAGGTGGTGGTCACAATAAATCTACGGGCACCTCAGTTGCCTCCATGGTTCTGTTCATGAGCCCGGGGCTGGGGGCAGGTGGGAGTCGAGGGGCGTTCCCAGGATGCTGGGGGGGGCAGGGTGGTGGAGAATGGGGTGTGCGTCCTCACGCCTCGGCCTCCCGGCTGATCTGCCTGGCCAGGGCTGCATGGATGCACTTTGCGTACTGGTACTCCCATGGGTTCTCTGCATTCACATAGAGAGGTATGGGGCCAGGAGGGCACTGGGACACTGGGTAGTCTAGGGCAGCCCCATCGGTCTCGCACATACTGTGCAGCACACAGCAGGCTCCTATCACCAGGGCCGAGGTCTCCACTGTGTAGTCCAGGTGGCCCACGAGGCATCTCCAGTAGGGGTGGGACTACCGGATCATCCGTTATCTGATACTGCCGGTATTTGGTGTACCGGCAGTATCGGATTAAACCTGGTAATCCGACCTGTTTACCGGATTCCCCCGTACCGGATTTTTTACATTGTGGCCATTCAAATGAATGGCCGCAATGTAGAAAAAGAAACCCCCCAAAAAAACCCACTTTACTTTGCCTCCCCAGTCCAGGCTGGGTGGGTGGAAGGGGGGACACCCCCCACCCACCCTGCCCAGGCTGGCTTTTTTTTTAAAAAAAATTCCCCTGAAGTCCCTGCTAGGGCGGACTCTGGGCCGCCGCCAGCGACCTGGAGCCGCACCAGCAGCTACGATCCCTGGGGTGGGGGGTGGTTTAACACACACCCCACCCCAGGGATCTGATCACCCTACCCAGTCCTACCTCCCCACCCAGGGATCGCCTACCTTGCGCTCCGGGCAGCGGAGGCCCGACTCCAGCGTCTTCAGCGCTGGCTGTAGCTGCCGGCTTCAGCACTACTAGGCCTTCCGGGGAAACCCGGAAGTTCACCAGAAGGCCTAGTAGTGCTGAAGCCGGCAACCACAGCCAGTGCTGAAGCCACCGGAGTTGGACCGCTGCCGCCGCCCGGAGCGCGAGGTAGG
>QEPC01002943.1:117309-148211 GCA_003113815.1 Sphenodon punctatus | reverse complement strand
GTCAAAAAAGCAAATAGAATGTTAGGAATTATTCGCAAGGGAATAGAGAATAAAACTGAGGATGTCATAATGCCTCTATACAAATCAATGGTGCGACCGCACCTTGAATATTGTGTGCAGTTCTGGTCGCCCCATCTCAAAAAAGACATAGCAGAACTAGAAAGGGTACAGAGAAGGGCAACAAAAATGATCCAGGGTATGGAACAGCACCTGTATGAGGAGAGGCTTATAGGTTGGAGCTCTTCAGCTTGGAAAAGAGACGGCTGAGAGGAGATATGATTGAGGTCTATAAAATCATGAGTGGTGTGGAACCTGTAAACAGGGAACTGTTATTTACCCTCTCAGCTAGTACTAAAACTAGGGGACACTCCATGAAACTCACAGGTGGCAGAGTAAAAACAGACAAAGGAAAGTATTTTTTCACTCAGCGTACAATTAGGTTGTGGAATTTACTGCCAGAGGAGGTGGTCAAGCCCAGCAGTATAGCTGAGTTTAAAAGAGGTTTGGACAAGTTTCTGAAAGATAGGTCCATTAGCAGCTATTAGTCAGATAGGATTGGGGAACAAAACCCTTCACTGTCGGGAGTCTGGGGATGACCCACAGGGAATGGATAGCATGGTGACCTGTTGGGTGCTTCTCCCAGGCCCCTGTGATTGGCCACTGTCTGAGATAGGATGCTGGGCTTGATGGACCGTTGGTCTGACCCAATATGACACTTCTTATGTTCCTAAGGTGCATTTCTGTTCTCACCCATAATATCATTGCTTGCTACCAATGTTGGGCGCAATCCTCTAGTCCATCCATGCCACCCTGTACTTATTCCACACATTCACAATGCAGGTGCAGAGGCATGCACATGTGCTATGCACACAGTAAGCTGCACGGCACAAAGGCGCAACCTGGGCCAGTGTGACACCCCCAAGCCCACACACCCTGCTGTCCACAGCATGAGATGTGTCTGCTCCATCCTCCGGGTCACAGGGTGTGTGGGTTTGTGGGGGGTCACATCAATGTGCCTTTGCACCGTGTGGCTTGCTGTGTGCCTGAGTGTGCATGTTCTAGCCAAGCACCGCCCCTGCAGGCAGTGTACATGGACCAGAAAACTGCGCCCATTGTCTTTACTCAGCTCATCATCAGTGCAGCTGTGTAGATCTAATTGGATTAACTTCAGTCTCGTGCTGACATCCCATTGTCTTAAATATTGCTTAGGCATGTGCTTAACTGTTTAGTTAAATAAAGATGGATTGAAACACATGCTGAAATGCTTTGTTGAATTAGGAAACTAGAAGACTCTTCGGCACCTAGAATTTCTTTCCACTGACTTCAGTGGGCACCAAACATCAAGTGCCTAATATCATATGCAGATCTTTTACCCTCTAAATTCAAGCTATTTACTTGGTAGTGACTGTCTAATAACCAAACAGAGACTGTATTTTAAACAAACTCCACAAGTATCATGAATAAATGATGGAACTCATCATTATGATCACATTATTGTCATGCTATGTTCATTACTATTATCACAATTACTGCGAGGATTAGCATTATGATAATTATTACCACAAAAAGGATGACTGATGTTCTTCCATCACATTACCACTGTAAACCCTAATGAAACATAGCTACCTATTGTATCTACCCCAGTGAAAAATATTATCAGTTAAAATGGAAGACTATTTTCAGTTTAGACATTTACAAAGTCTTAAAGTACAACCTGATATTTGATCACAGAAACTCTCTTCCTTTTAAACGTTTGATTATGTTTTAAAATGGTGTTATATATTTATTTATTTTTTTAAAAAATCCAGTTCCTTCCACTTAAGAAAAAAAGGACCCATAACAATAACTTACTTTTTTTAAAGAATTTTGACAAATTTTTTAGAGAAAGTAGTTTTAAGGGAAAATAAATAGCGGAGAAGTGTCGGTATATCATAACTAAGAGGAATTATCTGAAAACGTTAGCAGAGGCAACCTCAGGGCTGTTTTATGATATTCATGTTCATGTGTCAAAAATGCTGTCCTCAGCATCTGTGCAGCTGAGTAGGGATAAGCGAACGCGGTTCGGAAGTTCGGAGTTCGGCCTGAACTCGGCCTATTCAGACAACCGAACCCGAATCTGAACACGAACAGACTGAACCGAACTCAATTCCTAACGTCAAAATGACCGAACGGTTAGGTCAGTTCGGATCGCGTTCAGGTGAGTTCGGGTAGCAAAAACGTGCGGCTGGAAGGCAAAACATGACAGGGAGGGGGAGGCAGCTGAGGAGCAGACTTCCAGGCACCAGGGGTGGAGAGGCTTGGAGTAGCAGCCAACCTGCCGAATCACCATCCCTTTTTGCCTCAGACCACTGGCTTCACAGTCTGCAATTGGCCATTGGCTAGGCTGCATGGAGCCAATGTGGCTTGCGGTGAGGTGAGCACAGCAAGAAACAAAACTGATTGCCTCCCCCCTTCCCAACACCTTCTTAGCTAGTCACTGTTCCTGAACAGCAGGCGTTTCAGAAGGCTCCGTCTCCCAGCAGTTTTCTTCTCAATCCATTGCAATCCTCCTCCTATTTCACCCATCCAACCCATTTACCTCCATATTATCATTTATTTAGCTTATATTAGATAGATTTAGGTGTTTTTGTTTTTATCCCTCCCTGTGTTCCCTGTGTTCAAGCTTCCTTCCTCCCTCCCCCCTCCATTGAATCCTTCCCCTCTCCCTCTTATTCCATCCCTGATTCCCTGTTTTAAGTTTTGGATTTATTTAGAGTAGGATTATTTATGATTAGATTGATTTTCATTTCAGTTTTCTACCCCTCTCTGTGTTCTTTGTGTTTCTCTCTGTGTAATATTGTATATATAGATAGATAGTTATTATAGATAGTTACTAGATAGATGTACAGAGTAGTTAACTTAGTTATAGAGATAGATAGAGACACAGTGTGTTTGTAGGAATAGGCCTTTGTAGTCTATTATTAGGATATTCCATTTAGTTCAATAGGTTTTAGAATAGTTAATAGCAGTTAGATTTAATGTAGAGATATATAGATATAATATTAGATTAAGAAATGTAAGTAAAAAAATAAAAAAAATGTTTTTATAAAACATTTGTGCATTCTTTTGGTGGGAGAAATGGAGAAGGGAGGGAGAGGCCAGTCTGCTGCCAATGTCCCCCATTGTGGAGGTGATCCCCAGCAATCCAGAGCTGGTGGATCGCACCCCGACTGCTAAAGGCAGGGCCCAATCCCCAGGCAATGTCAGTAAGGAAAGGAGTAGCAGCAGCAGCAGCGCTAGCAGCTATAGAGGGGCGCACAGGGAGAGTGCCAGCAGCATGGTGGGCACAAGAAATCTAGCCTCAGGGTCCCAGTACTCCCCTTCATGGGACATCACCGTGATCACGGACAACAGTGAGTCAGAGGCACACACTAGTGCCACAGAGGAGATGTATGGAGCTGAGGCGATGGCTGAGCCTCCTCCCAGAGCTGTGTCACCAGAGCCAGCAAGTTCTCCCACTCCCAGCAGCGCTGGCAGCAGTGTGTCACCCGGGGCAAGAAGCCAGAAGGCAGGAGGGGGGGGGAAATCCTCAGTCTGGGATCATTTCAAGCAGGTGCGGGCAGATGATCCCAGAGAGGTGCAGTGCACTGTGTTCAAAAAGGTGGCAAAGCGCGGGCAGGTGCTCAGCAACCTGGGGACAATGACAATGGCAAGGCACCTAAAGTCATGCCACAGTGCTCTGCTGCTCAGCGGGAAGGCAGGGGAAGTGGATGCAAGCGGATTCCCAACTGCAGCAGCCAGGTGCCCGGCTCCTTCAGAGGACAAGCGTCCTGCACCAGCACCAACCACTGCCTTTAGCAGCAGGAGCAGTATTCCTCCTACTAAGGGGGCAGAACAGCAGCAGGGGCCTCACCAGCAGTGCCGTCAGTCCACCATGGAGGAGTTGGGATGGGGGGATCTGTCAAGGCCATTGGCAGGGCACCATGGCACTGGCTTCCAAGATAAAACAAAGCACCTGTTGGCAGAAATGATTGCCCTGGATGGGCATCCCTTCTCAATTGTGGAGGACAAGGGCTTCCAGCGACTGATTGGGTTCCTAGCCCGCAACTTTAAGCTGTCTTCCTGCTCCACCCTGAGTCGGACTGTGGTGTCACAGCTCTACAGGGCTTTGAAGGAGTGCGTGAGGGAGCAGCTGGCATGGGCTGGGGGGGGGCACAGTCCACTTCACCAATGACCTGTGGTCTTCCAGAAATGCCCAGCACTCCTACCTGGCAGTGACTGCGCACTGGTAGCAGGACCCAGAGGCAGCGCTTGACAGTGGCAGGAGGGGTCCTGAAGCAGGGTATAGGTGGGCCCTGCTTCAGGCACAAGTCATGGACATCTTCCACACCTCACGAAACCTCAAGGCAACCCTGGCCACCATGGTGAGGGACTGGGTCACGCCAGGCGCGGCCTTCACCAAGGGGTGTGTGGTCACGGACAACGCAGCCAATATACTCAAGGCATTCTGTGACGGGGGCTTCACAAGCATCCCTTGCGCCACACACCCCCTCCATTTCATGGTGAAGGATGCTCTGGGCTTGTGGGAGAAGGGGATTGGGCCAGGCAACAAAGCCTGCAGGGAAAGAACTGTTGAGTCAATCTGAAAGAGGAAGAGAGGGAAGGGAAGAACATCCTCCTCCTGCTGCTCTTCCCTCCCTCTAGCTTTCTACTCACTGGTCAGAGAGCTATAGGGAGGCAGGGACTTAGAGGACCCCCCGAGCCCTCAGGGAGCATGCGCTGGGTGCAGCCCAGAAAAGCACTGCTTTCTGGGGGATTGGGGAAGGAGTGGGGAAGCTGCCAGGTGCTCCTTGGCTGGGTTCCTATGGAGAAACCCAGCCAATCAGCAAGGCCTAGGGGGCATGCCAGGGCACCTATTCTAAATGCTCTGGCCATCCCATAGCTTCTCTTTCTTCTCCTGGCCCCTCCCTGACCAAAGTGGGAGGAGGGAGGGAAAGAGCTCACTCCTCCTTGCTCCTTCCTCCCTAAGCTTACCAGAAGGGAGGGGGGAGAAAGAGATCTCCCCCTCCCTTTTTTTATAATAGGGGACGGGTCAGGGACTTGTTTGGAGTCCCTGGCCTCATTGTTTGGAGGGAAGAACAAAAGAAGGTGGTTATCAGAGTCAGACTAGAGCAATCAGGAGTACTCATTCTTTCAGAAACCTGGTAAGTTCTGAAAAAACAAATCCCCTGCCCTGATCTCCTGTACATTGTTTATGCTTTCTTTTGTCCTCCCCCACACCCCTCACCCCCAACCCCGGCATGCATTATAGGCAGGGGTAATTACTAATTTTGTGAGCCCACTTGGAAGGGTTGTGCTGCCTCGCCTCCTATTCTTTAAAATATTTTCTTTGCCCTTGCTGTTTTTCACCCTGTCTGTTTGTGAAAAACAGGGGGTTGGAGGAGGCTTGTATGGAAGGGTTTCTAATCTTTGCTGGAATGTTCACTGAATTTAAAATGGCCCCTCAGTGCCAGTTTCAAGACTTTTCTTCTGCAAGAAGGTCACCATGCCACTAAATTGGTTCACTAATGGCTAGTCTTTGAATAAATGTTCTCCCAATGGTTTCATCAGCTGCCTTTTACCTTGCAAGTTTAGTTTGCAACAGAACTGTGTTGCACATGATCTGGGGGACAAGTGGATCTTCATGCTGCTGCCCTTATGGTGTGCTAAAGATGTAATATAATATTTTTGGGTTGAGATGGTTTGCTTTGCTTGCTCTGTATTTTCATGTACGTTGCTGGGGTTTCCCCTCCTCTCCCAAGCATGTGCAAAGACAGTGGCCATTTTGTGGAGGCCCTCACTGCATTTGAAATGACTCATTTTCAGTGCCAGTTTCAAGGCTTTTGTTCTGCAAGAAGGCCACCATGCCACATGTTGGTTCATTAATGGCCACTAATGGCCAGGGGCGTAGCGTCCATTGAGCAAACCCTGAATTAAGCCAGGGCAACTGCCTGGCCCCAAGGGGGCAGCCCCATACCTGGACTGGGCTGGAGGAGTCCCTAATACAGGGCACCGTGACATTACGGGGGTGTGTGTCTCCCCATCCCTCATCTGCCTCTTCCTACTAGTACAGCTGCAGTAGCAGCAGGACACTGATCAAAATCTGTTTGTAAACAAACAACTCCCCATGTGAGTGATCAGAAGGTTGTTGCCTTGTAAAGAAGGTTCTTCAAGATGGCTCCTAACATTCTCACTACTGGGTTGTGCGGCATGCTCAACCTATTCAAATAATAGACCACATCATGGTCTCACGCTACTCTAGTATAAAAGGCACTCTCCCCCTCAGAATGACAGTTCCTTCCAATCCTTTCCAGGAATATAAGAAAATTCCATGCAGGGCTGGAAGGTTGGGTGTTGTGAGAGCCATCTCAAAGAACCTTCTTTACAAGGCAGAAACTTTCTGTTCTTCTTCAAGTGGCTCCTCACAGGTCATTTTTACATGGCTCCGCCGGGTGGGGGAGTCCATGGGTGCTCCAGTGCATGGGCGGGGCATGCACACAGTCGCTCACACATCCCCACGCACCCCCTACTCATCTGCACCCACAGAGCAACCGTGCATGGGGATGAGAGAAGGGGTCAGTAGGGATGCGTGTCGGGTGCATGGGTATGTGCACGCACCCCCAGTCACTGCGGGTGTGCATGCCGTGACATTCACACAGGGCTCGCTCCACCACCCATGAACACGCAGAAATTGGTGGGAGAGGCCTATGTAAAACTTACTTATACTATCTTACGTAGGAATTTAAGATATAAAGCAATATCTATTCTGCCTTCGGAAAATCTGCAACTATGGTTCTGAAATTATTATGGCTGCTATTTCACTAACTCTTCTTAATGAAGTTAATGCTAACAGGAATACTGTTTTCAAACCCCCACACCATAACCAGTTCATTTTTGCCCCCCATATAATCAATTCACACTTCCCCAGGGGCGCAAATGAAATGGTTATGGGTGGGGGGCAGTGTGAATTGATTATATGGGGGGCAGGGGGGCAAATGAACTGGCTATGGGGTGGGGGAAGCATGAATTGTTTATGGGGGCACAGCTGAACTGGTTATCTAATCTATCTTTCTATCTATCTTTTCATGGAATAATGTGCTTAATAGACTGGCTGCAGTATGGGTGTCTTGTGCATTTGATAGCAGCGGCCCCAGGCCTGCCAAGCTGGGCGGTGCCTCTAGACCCACCAAAAAAGGGGGTACCCATCTTGACTTCTTGGCCAGGGGCCCATTTCACCCTAGCTATGCCCCTGCTAATGACTGGTCTTTGCATGAATGTTCCCTTTCAAGTTGCATCAGCTGCCTTTTACATTGCAAGTTTAGTTTGCAACAGAACTGTGTAACATGTTCTGGAGGACAAGTGGAACTTTATGCTGCTGCTTTTGTGTTGTGTTATGGTTTGCTTTGCTTGCTCTGTGTTTGCATGTGTACCTCTGGGGTTCCCCCTCCTCTTCCAAGCCCCAAGCATGTGCAAAGGTCACCACCACTGGCCATGACTACTCTTAGTTAAAATGGCCTGTTTGCTGTTTTCCACCTAAACTGTCTGCTTTCTGTTTTTTGGCTGGGGGGACCAGAGGGCTTGAATGGCAAGAGTTTCTAACCTTTGCTGGAATATTCACTGCATTTAAAATGACCCCTTTGCAGTGCCAGTTTCAAGGCTTTTCTGCTGCAAGAAGGCCACCATGTCATATATTGGTTCACTAATGGCTAGTCTTTTGCATGAATGTGCCCTCTCTGGTTGCAGCAGATGCCTTTTACAAAACTGTGTAGCATGTTTTAGGACCAGGGGACAAGTGGAACTCCACCTGATGCTTTTGTGGTGTGCTAAGGACTTCACATAATATTGTTGACTTAAGATGGTTGCTTTGCTCACTCTATGTTTGCATGTACACTGCTGGATTCACCTACCATTGGCTCAGCTCCGCCTACCATTGGCCTGTCCCCCCACTTCTGGCCCCACCGCTGTTCAGTACATCTCCCAGAAAAGATTGTCCACTGTTGGAGACAGGATTCTGGGCTTGATGGACCATTGGTGTAACCCAGTACAGCATTACTTATGTACTTATGTTCTTTTTTCCCTATGGGGTCGGGTCACAGGATTATATTTAAGTCCCAAGAGTCAGTTAAGCAGATGAAAACGTTGGGAGCCAGTACACAATGGGTTAAATTTTGGACATCAGAGTGTCCAGGATTCACCTCCATAGCTTAAAAGTCATTGATCATGATTTTCAAGGTTTACTCAAAAATTAAGAACTTCCTTTGAAGACTAAGACAATATGAATATAAAACTTTAACAATCTATATAATCTGTAAAACTTGGCTTTTGATACTCGTCAGTCCTCTGGTCACTAGTTTTGGAAAGTAGATTCAAATTAAATGTTGGGGGTTAGGAACTACTCACTATCTGTGCCATTCCTACATCAAAAAGGAAGGACTTATTGTGAGTTATTCCTTTTTGACATAGAAATGGCACTGATTCAGATCTGAAGACAGTCAACTTCATAAAGAATAGTTTTGTTAATTCATTTCTGGCAAACTGAAGCTCACTGCATATTAATGAAGACAAAAGAGTCAGAAGGATTACATTCATTTTAATTTATTTTATATTAATCAGACTATGTTTCCTCATCATTCAATAGCTATCAATTAGCAGACAAAAAGGCAATAGTCAGCCATAAACCTTACACAGCACACAAGCTAGCTATAATCATGTATTTGAATGTATTTATTTATTTTACAGGACATTTTATAAATGATCTTCAGAAGGTCAACATTTGAAAGTCAACTTCTTGGATTCCTCTTGTAATGAATGAAAATACACTGAGTTTTCTGGAGAGTTTCTGCAATAGAAAGATGTGTATTTTATTTCAGTAAGTAATTTAATTGACAGTTGAAAATACGCTGTTCTAAAACTATATAAATTTGCACATAATCCTAGCAGGAAACCAATATTGGTTTGAGTACTAAATTCTTTTTTAAGTTTCTTGAACACATGAACTGAAACCATTAGGGATGTGAGAACAGAACAGGGTTCGGATGTTTGGCCATTTGGTCCCAAAATTTAGTTTGGGTTCATGGGTTCGGTCCCATGGAGTTCAGACCCCCCCTAAATGTTTGGAAAGTTCAGCCACAGCACAGGCTTGGGGCGCTCCTGGGGTGCCTGTGGGGGTATGACAGGCTGTCGGAAACACAGCAGCAGCAGAGACTGGGAAGGCTTCGGACATGGCACCCCGGGTTGCCCAGGAAGGCTCGGCGCTTGGCCCCTGGGGGTACCCGTGGCACCATGGCTGGTCATGTGACACGCAGAAGCAACAGTGACCAGGAAGGCTTGGGGCTTGGTGTCTGGCCTGGCACCCTTACTTGGCCGGACATTGCAGGCTGCCAGGCATTGGTGGAGCAGCAGCAGACACTGGATTGCCCGGTAGCAGAACCCATGGCACAGCAGAGGCAGCAGCAGTCGACACTGGATTGCCCAGTAGCAGAACCCATGGCACAGCAGAGGCACCAGAAGCGGACATTGGATTTCCGGGGCACAAAACCCATGGCATGCTGTGGAATGATGACTCCCCTTGACTGTAATGTAGGCCCCAGAACCGTGATGGTGGATCTTGGGGCTGGAGTGGCTGCTTCTTTATGCGATGGAATGACAGCTCTCCATGAGCAGAATGACAGCCCAGAACCCTGATGGTGGGTCCTGGGGCTGGCGTGACTGGCTGTTTCTTGATGCAGCAGAATGACTCCCCGCCCATGAGCGGAACGATGGCCCCAGAACCCTGATGGTGGGTCCTGGGGCTGGAGTGACTGCTTCTGGATGACATGGAATGATGACTTCAGCCGACTGTAATGTAGACCCCAGAACCCTGATGGTGGGTCTTGGGGCTGGAGTGGCTGGCTGTTTCTTGATGTGGTGGAATGACAGCTTCCCATGAGCAGAATGATGGCCCCAGAACCCTGATTGTGCTTCCTGGGACTAGAGTGGCAGCTTCTGGTTAAAGTGGAATGACAGCCCTGCCTGTCTGGAATGTAGGCCCCAGAAACCTGATGGTGGGTCCTGGGGCTGGAGTGGCTGGCACCCCTACTTGGCCTGGCATTGCAGGTTGGCAGGCATTGGTGGAGCAGTGGCAGAGGCCCGGCCAGGGCTTGGTGGCTGGGACCCCTACTTGGCTGGGCATTACAGGCTGGCTGGCATTGGTGGGGCAGAGGCCCGGTCAGGGCTTGGTGGCTGGCACCCCTACTTAGCCGGGCATTGTAGGCTTACATCCTACTCGCCGGATCTCAACAAGCTCTTCTGAAAATTGGACAAGCCTTGCCTGGTGGTGAATCTTGTGGACACCCAGACCCCACTCACCAGTGCACTCATCCGAGCTGTGCCCGTCTACATGAGTGAGGAGCAAATGGCTCATGTGCAGTACCAGCAGCAGACACTAGATTACATGGGCACAGAGCCCATGGCACAGCAATGGCAGCATAAGTGGACACTGGATTGCCGGGGCACACAACCTATGGCACAGATGGCAGAGGCAGCATTGGCGGCAGCAGCAGACATTGGATTGCCCAGGCACAGAACCCATGGCAGAGCAGAGGCAGAAGAAGTGGACATTGGATTTCCGGGGCACAGACAGCAGAGGCAGTATTAGCAGCAGCAGCAGCAGACATTGGATTGCCAGGTCAGGTCACAGAACCTGTGGAACAGCAGAGATGGCAGCAGCAGGATTTGCCTGTGCCCAGCACCCATGGAGCTGGGATGGTAGGATTTGCCAGGGAAGAGCTCCCATACAGCAGCAGATGGAAGCAGCAGGATTGGGTGGGCACATTTGGACTTGCCAGGACAGAGCACCCATGGACCAGCACACAGCAGCAGTGGGTTTTTAGGCCAGTGGGGCACATCACCCAGGGTTGCCAGGGCAGGCAGACAGGCACCTTTGCATGAGAGGCAGGCAGGTTGGGACAGGGCTTCAGCTTTGCCCACAGGGCAGGCAGACAGGCACTTTGGCATGAGCAGAAGGCAGACTGAGGCAGGCTTTGATCTTGGCTACCTGGGCGGGCGGGTGGGCGGGAAGACAGGCAGCGTGGCATGAGAGGAAGTAGGGAAGGCAGGCTGGAACCTTGGCAGGGCACTCAGATAGGCTGGCGAAGACTGTGCAGCATGAGAGAGAGAGAGTCAGTCAGGTAGGCGGGCCAAGATCATCTAGCAAGAGGCCAGCTGGCAGGCCTACAGCTTCCCAATGCCAACCTGCGTCATGAGGTCAGTCAGATTGGCCAGCTGAGGCCGTCTAGTCACAGGAGAGAGAGAAAGAGAGAGGCAGGACGGGCAGGACAGCACCTCAGCAGCAGCAGCCCAGATTGAGGATGAGCCCCGTCCCAAGACTGCCCCTGACATGGGATGGCGTGTACCACTGCACCATCAATCCATGTCCAGGGGCAGCTCAAGGAATGTGCCACACACAGAGCTTGAAAGAACATGTTCAAAAAGAAAAGAAAAGAAAAAAAAGAGGCTTTAGTGAAATATACAAACTTTACTCATGAAACTGAAAAACCCTCCCTGGATCAAACCAGTCTCTACCCTCTGCTGTAAACACAGCCAAGTAATAGCCAACCGGCTCCAGAGGGAAAAAGATTATTTTGGGGCAAGTATGACTACAGAGTATGCTTACAGATATAACCAGAATCCAATTCTGTATTGCTAAGAAATAATATCAAATGATATACACAATCATGCTAACAAATATGTTAAATACATTGTCAAATCATCATGGAGTTCTATACCCATACTGGAAAAGCTCTTACAAACTAGACAATACATTGAGCTGTGCTGGACATAATTATATTTCTGACCCCCTCTACGGGTCTTCCTCAACAGCACTTAAAGGTCCACTGGAGCAGAGGGGGAGTCTGTTGACATAATAATGTTGTGAGTAAAATTAAATAAATCTATAAAATATCTATTATTTCAATCTGGTTTCACCCCTAATATTACCCTTGGGGCTTATCTCCTACCAAATGCAATCTCAGATCCTCAATCCAAATCCAAAATGCCCTAAATAACAAAGTTCAAAACTAGGTTGTTACCATTATAACCTATTTCAATGTTTAATTAAAATATACCAAAAAGAAATGGGAAGGGGGAGGAGGGGGGAAAAAACCAAACCCAAAACAAACACCAAATGCACTCACCCTCTGCTCAGTTCAGACACCTCTCATAGACCTTCCCAGACAAAAGACCCAATAGCCAGCTAGCTTGCCTCTAATGTAACAGGTAATACCTTTATACTAATCAGGGTAATTAGTCCCATGTGATCAAGGTTCAAAGTAATGCCTCTACTGAAATAAAAAGTCATTCTTGAGATTGACAAAGATCTTCAATTCCTCCCATTAAAAGGTTACTCCCAGCACCTACTGCATTGAGAGGATAAATCAAGTACAAATGTAGTCCCCCCCCCAAAAAAAAGAGTCTTATGAGAAAATTCCTTTCATTGTATATGCTTCCAGCTTGAATTTTTCTCTTTTTCTTGATCTCCTTCATCCAAAATGTTGGGCTTATTCTAATTCTATTCACCTTCATCCCATAGTCAAATATATCCATACTGCTGTTCATGTATATAATGGGGTCACCACGTCCGGACCACATTCCTTCTTCCAATGTAAGGTAACTCTTGGAGAACACATCCCTTCTTCTAGTAGGAGGTGACTTTAGGAGGTAAAACTTTGAAAGGACACACACACACACCCTCCCTGCTCTCTGTATATGTTATAACCATCATCCAAAAAGTTATCCATCATTTAACAGAAGATACTAATTTAACATATCTATCCCAAATGGAGATGTAAGGGAAACAAAGGGATTCTTATTCAATATCTCTAAAGCAGTCAATCCCACACATTAAGTACACATGCCTATAGCAGTTCAAACCAGGCAACACTGTTATTATCTTGTCCCTCAAAAATATCACCCAGGTACCAGTTTAAGCATTTAAATGAGATACAATGGAGGAAGTCTTGACATTGTCCAATAATCCAAATTAATTACGTATAAGCAACCCACTTCAGCTATCCAAAAGATAGCTATATCAAAAGATAAATAAAATGATATAAGGAAATCTTAGTCATGATTAACAAATGATCCTGCCCCAATCTATACTTTAATTCAAACCTATAGGGGCCAATGATTTCAACCTAAGAATCCACCTAAATTCTAGTCTCAATAACTCTTTTTCAGAGTTATGAGTATCCACACAACAGAATGAAAAATCATTCACAGTATGGTCAAGATCCACAAAATGTTGTACTAAGGGTTCTATCAATCTCTTGCATCTAATATTAGACTGATGTTCAATAATCCTATCTTTTATAAGTCTTTTAGTTTTCCCAACATAATTAAATCCACATGCACATTGTGTAATATAAATCACCATAGAACTATGACATGTAAATCTACGTCTAATCTCATAATCAGAGGTTAATATGGTGAGCAAACGTCCCGATTAGCCATATTCAGATGGCAAACACTACAGTTCAGACACTTAAAATTACCCCCCAGGTCTCACCCTACCTGTATTATAATGCTCTCTGCTGATATCACTATTTACTAAATAATCCCCCAAATTCTTAGTTCTCCTGTAGGAGAATAGGTGGTATTGACTGCACCGAGGTATATCTTTCAATAGATGCCAATTATCCAATATATGTTGCTTAATAAGATGTGCCCCTGGGCTATAATCCACAGTTATAACCATCCTATTTTGCTTCAACTCCTTATTGTTTGGCAGCAAAAATGTAGCCCGATCTGTATTTAATGCTGTATAATAAGTCCTCTGTAACAGGTCTCTGGGATATCCTTGTTGTAACAGATTTTAAGTCCAGGATTGTTTCTTAAAGACTGATATAGAAGAATTATTTCTTCTCAATCTCATATATTGACCAACTAGAATGTTCTCTCTCACATGTACAGGATGGTAACTGTTGAATCATAAAGTAGAGTTGATATCTGTTTTCTTCCTAAACAGTGTAGTTTGAATATTCTGTTGTACAATCTCCAATTTAACAAAGAAAAGATATAGATCTCTGACTATAATCCAGAGAAAATTTAATCTATGGATGTTGTGTATTTAAATACTTATGAAATTCCAATATATTGGTCTCCTCCCCTTCCAGATGAAAAAAAGGTCATCCAGATATCTCCTAAAGAACTTAATATGTCCAGCAAGAGGGTTACGTATGCTTGAACAAATAAACTTCTCCTCAAAAGGAAGCCATAAACAAATTGGCTATTTCTGACACAAAACGGCAACCCCTGATCTGCACCACTGATCTGTAACTAGTAATCCTGGTCTAATCTGAAATAATTTTTAGTGAGGATAAACTCTGCCAAATTTATTAGGAACTGAGTAGGAGGAGTATATATCTCCTCCCTAGTGTTTAAAAAGCATTCCAATACTAGCAGGGCTTCCTCTTGGGGAATATTTGTGTACAGTGATTCTACATGCATAGTTATAAGCCAATTGTCAGACCACTCTAGTTGTATTGATTGTATCAACTTCAAAAAATGCACAGAATCCCAGATATATGTTTTTATCGCAGGGATAAACGGTTTAAGGAAGGAGTCCACATAAATGGCAGCCTTCTCAAAAACAAAATTTATTCCAGAGACTATAGGTCTCCCTGGAATCGGTCATTTTAGTTTGTGAATCTTAGGTAGAACATAAAACAAAAGTACCCTATCCTCTGTTCCTAATAAATAATCATAAGTCCCCTCATTTATTTGGTTACTCAAATGTGCTTGCTTAACAATCTCCTCCAACCTTTTCTTATAATGTAACGTAGGATTATAACTCAGGGTATTTTCAGACGTTATGATCCCACGCTCAAACACGGTGAATACCCACATGGTGAACAAGGGACCGTAACGTCTGTTGGCCCGACAGGTGATTTCCGCCAGATGTTCACCCCCATGAATCACGGGCGGGAATCTCATTGACTGCGCAAACAGCCCTCCTGCCCGGACCATGGCCGTTTTCATGGTCAATGAGATTCCCGCCCGTGATCAATGGGATCGTCATGTCTGTCCCCTGACCACAGCCCGGAATCAGCGGCCGTGCCCGCCACTGATTCCGGGCCGTAGTCAATGCCCCAGGGGGAGGGCAGGTGCTGCGGCCGCATTGGCCGTGGCACCCACCCATCTCCCAGGGGGCAGGCGACCTAGGGAGCATGGGGGGGTGGGGCTGTGAGGCCGCACAGTCCCGCCCCCTCCCCCGATTCCCTGCCGGAATCAGCCAGCATGTCTGTTGGCTGTGCCATTTTGATCCTGGCGGGGGATCAATTGGTGATTCCATGATGGGGCCAATACTGGCCCCGTCATGTCTGAAAATACCCTTAGTGGTGAATAATGTCTATTATCTGAAAGTTGTCTCTGAACCTCCTCCTTATAGTCCAGACAGTCCAATATCACTACAGCTCCTCCCTTATCTGCAGGCTTTATAACAATACTGTTATTAGAGCCCAAAGAACCAAGTGCTTCCCCTATGTGTTTTATAAAAATTGTGCCAAGATCTTATTCACTTTAGGTCCAACCCCTGCAGAGCTGACATCAGAATGTATTCAAAAGCTCTAATGCAATAATTGTCAGAAACTGGATTAAACTTAGATTTCAGGCAAAAGGCCTCAAGCTCTACCTCCTCTATCTGGTTTTGTTCCCCCCAATATTCAGGTAACTTAGGGTGAAAACAGACATGACGCTAACCACCCTTTAACCACCCTTGGTGGTTATTTATGCATGTTGCAGGGCTGTATTGGTGCCCTATGCAGCCCCGAAACATGCATAAATGACCACCAAGGGTGGTTAAAGGGTGGTTAGCGTCATGTCTGTTTTCACCCTTAATTTTCCTAACAAGTTTCTGCATAACCATAGAGACTGAAAATAAGTCAAAAGACAGTGTTGGTACAAAGGATAAACCCCTCTCCAAAACCTCTAGTTCAGGCGTGGTGAGTTTATGTTGTGATACACTGACCACAATAGATTTGTTTAAACTGGCATTTTCTAAAATCCTGATTTGTTGAATTTTCCTCTCTCCCTCCGTAAGGGGTTTTATCCCTGCCCCCTGCCGAAAGAAGACAGGGAGTCAACAGAGGTTGCCTGTCCCTGATGAGCCTGAGCTCTGGTTCAGACCCTCCTGGCGGTATTTGGATCATCATCACACTCATGATGATCTTCTTCACCACTGGATTCACTGGTTAAATTAAAGGAGACTTTCCTCACATTGGAACTTTGTTATTTAGGGCATTTTGGATTTGGATTGAGGATCTGAGATTGCATTTGGTAGGAGGTAAGCCCCAAGGGTAATATTAGGGGTGAAACCAGATTGAAATAATAGATATTTTATAGATTTATTTAATTTTACTCACAACATTATTATTTCAACAGACTCCCCCTCTGCTCCAGTGGACCTTTAAGTGCTGTTGAGGAATATAAGGGGGTCAGAAATATAATTATGTCCAGCATAGCTCAATCTACTGTCTAGTTTGTAAGAGCTTTCCCAGTATGGGTATAGAACTCCATGATGATTTGATAATGTATTTAACATATTTGTTAGCATGATTATGTATATCATTTGATGTTATTTCTTATCAATACAGAATTGGATTCTGGTTATATCTGTAAGCACACTTTGTAACCACACTTGCCCAAAAATAATCTCTTTTTCCCCCTGGAGCCAGTGGGCTATTACTTGGCTGTGTTTACAGCAGAGGGTAGAGCCTGGTTTGATCCGGGGAGGGTTTTTCAGTTCCATGAGTAAAGTTTGTATATTTCATTAAAGCCTCTGTTTGTTTCTTTTCTTTTTGAACAAGTTCTTTCCACCTCTGTGTGTGGCACATATTAGTGAGGGTTGGAGATTGATAGGTTTTTGTTGTTCTAGCAGCTTGAGGAATCCCAGCAGCGGAAGGTTGACCTTTATAAAAAGCAACTGCTCCACCAACTTGGCCCCCAGTCTCAGGCGGTGCGGTAAGCAAATGTTCTCCACCATAGAAAACACCTGCTCGCTGGGGACACTGGTTGGTGGGCAGGACAGGAGACCCTTATTTATTTATTTTTTATAAAAGTTTTTTATCCCGCCCCCTCCTGCCCGCAGGGCAGCTCAGGGTGGCGAACAACAAATTAAAACAATAAAATAATAAAAGCAATTTAAAAGTTTAAAATACCATATGCAGGAGAAAAAACAACTCCCTCCCCAACCCACCCACCCTATTCCCCCCCTCTCCAAAAGCCTGGTGGAACAGCCAGGTCTTACATAAACATTGAAATAACAGGAGCGTGGGGGACAACCGAGCTTCCTCTGGGAGCCAGTTCCACAGCACAGGTGCAGTCACCGAAAAAGATCTAACATCAGTGGCCACACATCTCACCCAGGGAACCTCTGAAAAGCCTCCCACGGACGATCTCAGGGGTTGCACAGGCACATGGGGAGTAAGGCGGTCCCGCAGATAAGCAGGGCCAAGGTCGTGAAGGGCTTTAAAGGTCAAAACCAGCACCTTGAACCTAGCCTGGTGCTTTATAGGCAGCCAGTGCAGAGCCTGGAGCACAGGTGGCATGTGCTCCCTGTGGCCCACCCCCGTAAGGAGACGAGCCCCAGCATTTTGCACCAGCTGCAGCCTCTGGATCAGCTTCTTGGGCAGGCCCACGTAGAGCGCGTTGCAGTAATCCAGCCTCGAGGTGATAAAGGCATGGATGACAGTGGCAAGGTCAGAGTCTGAGAGATACGGCTGAAGCCGCCGGACAAGATGTAACTGCCAAAATGCACTCCACACCATGGCCACAACCTGAAATTCCAGGCTGAGCCATGAATCGATGCGCACAACCAGACTCCGCACCTTAGAGACCATGGGAGGGTGAACCCCCTCCTACAAGAGGAGATTCAACCACTCCCAGGCCCCCCAAGCCCTCGCCCACCAACATCACCTCCACCTTGTCAGAATTCAGCTGCAGATGGCTCAACCTCATCCAAGCCCTCACAGCTGACAGGAACTGGGAAAATAGGGAGACTGCATGGCCTGGATCAATGGAAAAATTTCTATAGAAATAAATAGAAATAAAGAAATAAAAAAGAGAGGTAGAGCTGAGTGTCATCAGCATACTGATGACACTGTATTCCCTGAAACCATCTCACAATCTCCCCTAACGGCTGCATATAGATGTTAAACAAGAGGGGGAACAGACTGGCACCATGCGGGACTCCACACGTGAGGTCCCAGGGGGAAGATGTACATTCTCCCAATACCACCCGGTGAGTTCTCCCAGCCATGAATGAACAAAACCAGTCCAAGACCGTTCCACCAATCCCAGCACAGTCCCACAGGCGAGCCACCAACACCTCATGATCGACTGTGTTGAATGCAGCCGAAAGGTCTAGCAGAACCAGTAAGGTCTGACGACCCTGATCCAACGCCAGAGAAACCGCTCAAGGATCAGGAACGTCAATTTCCACTGTGTGGACACATCCTGCACCAGCTGGTTCACTAGGGAGCCTTGCTCAGCCTCCTTTGCCTGGAGGAGGTCGCTGCCCTTCACGCTCCGGTTAAAGAAACCGAACAGGTTCCTCCCCCCACTCAATCAGGGAGCTAATGGTTCCTGCCCCAATCCCCTTCTCCCCCAAGCCCAGAGCATCCCTGACCACCAGGTGAAGGATGTGTGCGGTGCAAGGGATGCTGGTGAAACCCCCCTCATGGGGGGTATGTTGGCCGCATTATCCAACACCACGCACCCCGGTCCTTGGTGAAGGGCACACCAGGAGTGACCCACTCCCTCACCATGGCGGTCAGGGCTGCCTCGATATTCCGAGCGGTGTGGGGGCCATCCATTACTTCCACTTGAAGCAGGACCCACCTATACCCTGCTTTGGGACCCCTCCTTCCACTGCCAAATGCTGCCTCTGGGTCCTGCCACCAGCATGCCATCACTTCCAGGTAGGTGTGCTGCGCATTCCTGCTCGACCACAGGTCTGCGGTGAAGTGGACGGTGGCACCCACAGCCCGTCAGCTGCTCTCTCACCCACTCCTTTAAAGCCTGGTACATGACTGGAACCTCCTGCCGACTCAGGGTGGTGAGCGAGGGCAGCTTAAACTGGGGGTCCAGGAAGCCAGTCAGGCACCTAAACCACATGTCCCTGACCACCAAGAAGGGCTGCCTATCCAGCGCTATCATTTCCCCCAACATGCGCTTGGCTTTCAGTTGAAAGCCACGCCGACCTCCATGTTCCGCAGCTGCCAATGGACTTGGCAGCTGCCCCCACCCCAGCTCCTCCACGGTGCACTGACACTGCTGCTGCTGCTGTTCCCCCCTAGAAGCAATACCGCTCCTGCTGCTAGAGCCAACTGTTCAAGCAGGACGCTTGCCTGCTGATGGAGGCGGACGACTGGCCACTGCAGTCGGGAACTCGCTGGCATCCACTGCCCCTGCCAGCCCGCTTAGCAGCCCATCCCTACAAAGCATACAAAGCATCTCATATGCACACTACAGCATATAGTAAATATGGCAAACTAATACTGGACCCGTATCACACTCAAAATATGCCCAAAGAACCCAAACCTAGGGCTGCTCCAAATAATTTTTAAAAACCTCATGAGTATTCTTCGAGGATCTGAGGATTGGTCTAAGTGTTCAGGCTGCTCTGAGGACCCTTGGTGAATACTCGCTGAGTTCCAAGGCCAGGAGAGGGGTGCCAGTGTTGGAGTAATTAACGGGGAACGTTATTTAGGAGCATGCGCAGTCCTTTTCAAGGATGGCACTGACCAGCTGATGACACTGGCCATTCAGGCCCTTCTGACCATGCTCAGTGCGTTTTTTATTTTCAAACTTATCAGCTGGGAAGAAGCCAAACATTGGCGCGGGACGTCTCTAGAAGGTATGTAAACCACCTCTAACCCCCATGCTAGCCCCCCCACTCCCGCTCCCCCTAAGCAACCCACCTCTGACCCCCCCACTAGACCCTCCAATCTCCCTTCCCTGGCCTCTGCTGCCCTATTCCTTTCCTGACCATCAGGGGCCAGGGAAGGGGAGCAGGGGCCTAGCACTGGCCTCTGGGCCGCTTCCCTTCACTCAACTGAGAATTTTCCAAGTTCTGAAGATTGGGGGCCCTTCCTCAAAACTTCAGAACTCGGTAAATTATGTTGATTTCCAAGGATAACCGAGGACTGAGTTTCAGCACTACCCAAACCAAATCCTACTATCAAGAGTTATAATCCACAAAACACATACTCTGGAGTAATCCTGTTTAAATAAATGGGATTTACGCTAGAATAAGTGGTTTGAGTATTAAGGCTAAACTGAGGAACTTCTCCAAACTGTTGGACTTCAGATGCTCTCCCTCCAACTTCAGACATGTAGTATTTTCTCACCATTCGAGGAGTGTAGCTTGTAAGAGATTTTAGGTTCCAGGAACAGCAAGCAGCTGTGACTCTGGTGGAGGAAGCCTTCAACATCAGCAATGTTATGAAGTCATTTTTGTGTTCAGTTCTGAACTCTCATCATCAATTATTTATTTATTTTTATTTATTTATTATGGTATAACAACTTCTTCAATGGAAGCTTTTCACCTTTGAAAATTTACCCCATAGTCTTTCTGTAAAATGGAACAGCAAAACTCTCTCACACAGGGATCAATAGAGGATGAGTCAATTAATATATGTGTGTTTTCTCATATTGCAGTGGACTGCACTATAGAAACCGATAAATAAATAAATCCTAGTAAATGTGCTGCAAAATGGCTGGTTGTGTTTCACTATTTAAAATCTGTTCTGTTTTTAAAAGCACTTCAGTTGACCTTATTTTCTGAAGTAATTCATTCATTTCTCCCTTATTTCAGGCAGTAATACTGAATTATTTGAGTGTGGAGTTTCATTTAGCCTCTGAGTCCAACCCAGTGTGCACTCTGCTGTGCACCTTTTTCATTTTTGACAAATAATGTTTGTCTTGAAAAAAAAGCTGATTATTCCACACACACACCAAAAAAACACATTTGTGCTAAAATTGCTGAGTTATGTTTTACAAATCCAGATATTCAAAGAATGGTCTGAGATACTTCTTTTTTATCTCAAATATATTAATAATGTGAAATATAGAGTAGTGTTCCTTATTTGCTCTTCATTATGCAACTTTGTTCACAGATAGTTTTGGACAAGATTTTATTCAACAACATGCCAACCCTAAATGTAGTGAAAAATATGAACAGATGGACATCAGCAGCATTAGTCCTTTGGTAAAAGTTATAGAGAAATGAACCATAGTTTTGTAAGGGTCGTCTTAATTAAATCATTGGAATCTATTTCAGAATATATATAACTGAGTACTATATAAGTCTCAAAATGGGGTCATACTAGGGTTCCCACCTTCCATCATTTTTTACTTAACACTTCAATTTTGGCCTATGGGAGTGTCAGGTAAAAAACCATCAAAGGTGGCAACCCTAGGTCATACAGTCAAAAAGGTTGGCAACCATTGTCCTAGAGGCCAGACTGAGTTGCTTATGCTTTTCATCACATAGACGAAGTAGTTCAAATGAGATTGTTTATTGGGCCAACTACTATTGGTGAGGGTACGTAAGCTTTCAGGCCACACAGGGCTCTACATGCTTGAGGTTACATGTCTGATGTGGCCCCAAAGCTTGCACATTCTCACCAACAGTAGTTGGTCCAATAAACGATATCATCTGAACTACTTTAGCTCAGTTCCTGGAATAGACTCACATAGAAAAGTCAAAACTGACTAAGGTAACCAGCTGTACGTAAGAAAACATAAAAACTTGAGTAGACTTCATATTTCGGTGCACAGAACATGGGAGGATGCCATCTTTGAATGTGGCAACAATCACTCTTTGGTAACTGGTATCTCCTCTTCTAAGGCCTTTTTCACAGACACTCTATCACTGCTAAAATGGGTATTACATTTTATTATACAGGTTGTTGCAGGGCACCCAAAGAGCACACCTGCAGCCCTGCCAACATAAGTATGGTACAATATCAGTGTCCAACCCGGGGAGGAGTGTCTGCAGCTGTGGGGGAAGGGAGGAGAAAGAGACTTCTGCTTGTGTTCTGCTGGTGCCTGGAGCTTATTGGCTGTTTCTCCCCTTGCAGGTACTAATACAAGGGCTGGGACACCCCTTGGGCGTCAGCCCTTGGGCGACACCAAAGGGTGTTGCCCGTTGGTGGGCCTGTTCGTGGGACCGTGCGTGGGCGCCCCCCCCCTTTGAAGTTATCTGCAGGGAAGTAGAGACCTACAGCCAGTTTACGGCCACGCCCCGGAGCAGGAGTGTGACATTCCTTTTGTGGAGCTGCAGAGGTTGAACGGAGAGGAGCCCGGATAATTGCTGGATAGCCGGTGGTGAACGGGCAGGAAGCCTAGAATCCAGGAATGTCTTCGTAGCCAGAGCCATGTATGCAAAAGGTGGGCAGGGTCCACTAAGAGCTATTGCTATTGGTGACCCTGTAGCTGAGGAGGCGACGCCCCTGGCTCAGGGAGGAGGTTCCGTTCCTAGTGTGGGAGGGGGCGCGCGCTCTTTGCCATCTGCCCCTCGCTGCAGCAGCTGCTCCATGCTGGACCCTCGCTGCTCCTGTTGACACCGAGCCTGTCGCCGTGCTGGGAGTTCCGTCTGCCGGCTGTCCTCCTGCAAAGATCCAAGGGGTTGCGTGAGTGTGGGGATTAGTGGGATCAACTGAACGGGGACCCCTCTCCCCTACTCCACTCACCTGTCATCGGAAGCTGCTGGGAGGCATATAAGGAATCCACCTGCGGCTGCACCGCAGGTCGCTAGCCGGTGGCCGCGAGCCGAAGGGACGCGGCCAAAGGGTGAGGCCCTTTGGGGCCCTTCGGGGTCCATAGGGGAGTGGGGAGTAGGAACATTGCTGGGAGCACTGTTTAGCGCTACTGAGTCATAAGTCCATCATTATAATATTGGGCACTTGTGCCATACCTACCGGGTGAGTTTCTGGGGGAGGAATATCGTTGCTTATCGATCATAACCCCTCGGGCATTGAAATTGCGGGGTGTGCTGTTCCTATAAGAGTAGGCCTTACAGGAGCCACTGACTAGACATGACAAAGAAGGGGAAGAAAGGGAAAAGGCAGGGTGTAAGCTCTGGAACTAGGTGGGCATCCAGGCAACAAAGGCTGGATGCATTTTTAAAAGGCTCTTCCCCTGCCCTTAGCATTGAGGAGCGCGAGCTGTGCTCCCCGACTAGAGCAGGGCTCCCACAGCCTGAGCAACTGGGTACTTGTTCTGGTGAGGGGTCCCTTGATACATCGGAGTTGAATGTGTCCCAGAGGGTTGGGGGCTTACCAGCTGTCCCTATGGGGCAGCTGCCCCTGCTTGAGCCATGTTCCTCAATCCCCCAAATAGCTGAGGACATATGCTCTGCTCCACTAAGGAAAGTCTCTACGCCTGGCCTTATGGATCGAGGGGCAGAGGATCTGTCTTCTCCTTTGCTGGGGACTAAGCTCTTGTCAGGTCCAATGAGTACCTCTACCCAGGTGGTTGAGGATCCTTGTATTTCACCCTTAAGGAATATGGATTCGGGGCTTACTCCTGGATATATGGGGAATCAGTGTTATTTAATTGGGGATCTGGTGTCCAAGCTTTACACCCACTTGGACAATATATTTCTCCAATTGAAAGCACAGCTGAGCCTTCTGACCTCAATCTCGGAGGCGATTGTGGATAGTAGGGAGACTTTGGCTCGGCTACAAGGTCCCCGGGAACCTCTTACAGCCTCGGTTGCCACTCAGACCTTGGATTTTGTAAACCCAGAGTTAAGGGAGTCACGGTGCGACAAATTGTTGGACCCGCTATTGTCATCACCAGCAAGTGGGAGATGCTTAGTAGGCCCAGCACCAGACGCTCTGTTGTTCACCGTTGTTCCCTTGCCTTCTGGGTATTTCCTAGTCTGGAATACTAAAGCACGTACCCGGACATTTGTATCTAACATCTTGCATTATTCTATTCCAATGCATTATATTAGGCATATTGTTTATTTAGCAGGGAACAGTCACATGCAACGCTTAATGGTTTATTTTAATACTCCTGCAACTACTCATAGGTTTTTGGAGCATACAGAGTTATTCAGTTCTTGGGGGGTTTATATAGATAAGGTTTATCAGAATCTAGCTGTCGTGCCTCTCTGCATGCCCACTCCCTTGTACCCCCCCATGCCAGCAGATGGTCCCTCAATAACATCTCCGGAGGTAGCTATCCAGACCATACCCAGTGAGTTCACAGGCCCTCTGATGCCAATAAATACTAGCCTGGTGGCATCTGCCTCCTATGAGGGAGCCAAGGAACCTTGTACTCCTATGACCGTTGTCAGGTCAGTTGTTTGGGGGGGGAGGCACCTTCTATAGGTATTAGGGATATTGAGGGGGTATTAGCAACATCAGAACTCCTGCCAGGGAATAGTTGTGGGGAGGCTTTAGATAGGGATCATAGGAGCCATCTATTAGGGCCGGAGCAGCATAGGTTACTGGGTAGGGGGAATTTGAATTTGAGTGGAGTGGATTGACTATCAACCTCCCTTGGAAGTACCAGTCCCTGTCTTCGACTCTGTTCCTGGAATATTGCGGGGTGGGAGCGTCATAAGACTGATTCTAGTTTTCTGTCCTTTATAAAACAGTTCCAGGTGATCCTATGCCAGGAAACCTGGGCAAAATCCCCTTTGGAACTGGAGGGTTACCAAGTTTACGATCTTCCGGCAGTTAGTATGGCCGTACGGGGGCGAGCCAGTGGTGGATTGGTGTGTTTTGTGTCTCAAGAGCTGGGCACTGGTGACCTTATCTTGATTTCTTCCCCCCAATATGCCCTGGGATTTGTAGTTAGGTTAGGGGTTTATACTTTGATCATCCTTACCGTTTATATACCTCCACGGAATTCTAGATTTTATAAGGATAGTATTTGGGATGACTTGGACAACCTACTAGACCAGCTTAGTGGCAAGTACCCAGGAGGACTATTTGTGTTGCTTGGGGACTTTAATGCTAGGCTGGGCCAGGATGATGATGCCTTATTACCATACTGTAATCCCAGTTTTGAGTCGCCATCCATTGATCTTTCAACCAGAAAATCCAAGGATTTGGTCATTAATACATCAGGTATACAGCTGGCTAATTTTGCAAGTGGTCACCGCCTGCATATTTTGAATGGGACAGGCTTTTCTGACCCAGAAGGTGAGTTCACTTATCTGGGACCTGCGGGCTCCAGTGTAGTAGACTTCGCCCTGTTATCCCCAGACCTGATTCCCCATGTTTTGGATTTCGGTATTGGGTCAGAATTAGTAGGAGACCATCTTCCATTAGCCCTTACCTTGGCTTTAACGCCTTCAGCTCAGGGTTTTTTGGTATCTCAGGATGGCGAGTGCTCGGGATTATTAAGGCACAAGGTTCCGCCTTGGAATGACTCTTTGGCTAAAAAAGTTGAAAATTCTCTAGATTGGTCTCGTATTTGCCAGCTGAGAGACCAATTATTACATTCCCGAGATAACCAGCAGGTGGTGGAGCTTTTTGACCATATTTCCTCCTTGCTGTCGAGCCTGCCATGTCTGCAGGGCATAGATCGCCAGAGACTTCAACACGGAAGGGGTAAGAGGTGGTTTGATAGGGAATGCTATGCAGCTAGGGCTAGGCTGAAGTCTATCTACTTTCATTATAGAGGCAGTAAAGCGACCAAGCTACCATCTGCATATTGGATTTGCAAAGCTGAGTACCGGGGATTGCTTATACAAAAAAAGAGGGATTTTTGGGAAGGAAATTGGGTGAAACTATGCAAAGCAGCTGAGAACAACGACTCTAGACTATTTTGGCGCTTGGTTAAGGGAGCCACTGACGGAGAACCCAGGGTCACTACTTTAGCAGTTACCCCCCAGGCCTGGAGGATTCACTTCTCCGAACTCTATAGCTTGTTTGGCAGATCCCCGGTGGAGGATTTTCCACCTTTTTTCACTGATGACTTGCCGACTTGGCCGCCAGTACTAGAGGCTGAGGTCGAGGAGTTGGTGGAGTCCTTCAGGAATGGGAAGGCGCCCGGGGTGGACCGGATCCACATTGAGCTTATTAAAAAACATAGGGAGTGGTGGATCCCTTTACTGGCGGCTCTTTTTACCGCAATTAATGGGTCAGGTAGAATTCCTGGGGAGTGGGGCAAGGCAGTGGTTATTCCCTTATATAAAAAGGGTCATAAATCCAACCCGGCCAATTATCGTCCCATAAGTCTATTGTCAGTAGTTGGAAAGATATATTCTAAATATTTGCTGGCGAGACTAACAAGGTGGATAATGGAGACCAGGGCATTGGCGGCAGAGCAGGCGGGGTTCCAGGGTGGTCGCTCTACTATGGAGCAATGTTTTGTTCTGTCTCATCTGCAAGCCAAATACAGAGTTCAGAACAAGGTATTTTTTGCAGCATTCCTGGACCTTAAGTCCGCCTTTGACACCGTAGATAGGGAGATCTTATGGGGAAAGTTACGGAAATCCACTATGGACAGAAGGTTGGTGGCTCTTGTCTGTGCCCTCCATGGCAACTCCTCGATGGTGGTGAGAGTAGGTGGGCAGGGCCACGTCACGGCCCCAATAGACACCCATAAGGGTGTGAGGCAGGGCTGTGTCTTGGCCCCAATGTTGTTCAACTATTACATTAATGAGGTCATACCTTTAATGGCAGATACCCGGTTCTTTCCGCCAAAACTGGGATCTAGGGCAGTGGGATGCTTGGCTTATGCCGACGATATAGTACTTCTATCGCAAACCAGAGTAGGCCTTAGGAGGCAACTCAAGTCTTTTGCCGCCTTTTGCTCGGAAAATCACTTGTCATTGAATTATGACAAATCAAAGGTACTGGTGTTTACCAGTAAAAAACTCAGCCCCTTCGTGTGGGATATAGGTGGACACCAGGTACAGGAGGTTATTTCATTCTGTTACCTTGGTCTCAACTTCCATAAGTCAGGTACCTGGCGGATGCATTTAAAAAGAGCCCTTGTGGCTGCAAAAGCCCCGCTGCACGCGATTCTGGGCTTATTTTTCCAGCAAGGGAGGAATGCCATGCATCTTGCTCTGAGGGTTTTGAACAGCAAGGTGAGGGCCCAGTTGCTCTATGGGGCAGAGCTGTGGGCCCTCCCATTTGCGCAGGAACTGAACGCCGTCCAGGCTAAGTTCCTGGTCAAATTGTTGGGTAGTCCCAAATCTGTCCCGCATGCGGCGTTCAGATTGGAACTTGGTCAGGATGCGTGGTATCTGACAGCCATGGAATCAATGGCAAAATTCTGGTGCAAACTTTTTTTAGGGCAGGGATCAGATCTTATGAAGGAGGCAGCTGGAGATAGTTTTGTCAGTCCATGGCAAGCATCATGGGAGATGTATCTGGCAAAGATCGGGATCTCCACGGACTATTTGTCCCATAAGCCACCAGGTACGGTTAGGAGGGAGATCCTCACCAGATTAAGGGACATACATAGGCAGGGGGAGGTAGGGATTATAAATGCCTCTCGACATCTAGGGGACTATGCAGACTGGGTACCAGAACAGGGCTGCATGGCTAGCTACCTCCGGACCCCCATCCCTCTTAGGGCCAAGCATCTTTTGTTTCGGGCCCGTGTAAATGCTCTCCCTTCACAAGTCTTGGAGGGACGATTTCAGGGTGTGCCCTTTGCCGAGCGTTTGTGCCCTTTTGATCAGACTACGGCTGAGACTGTGGGGCACATGATTTTGAGTTGCCATCTTTATGATAGGGCTAGGACTAAATTTCTGGCCTGGCATCTGGACAAGTATCCAGGTCACCCGGAGGTATTTATACTGAGTGCCCTTCTAAATAATCCCAAGACCCAGGTAATTGAGGCCATTGCAGAATTTCTGACTCTGATGGTTAAGGACAGGGAGAATTTTTTGGATTTTAAGGCCCTATGCTAGAGCAAGTATATAGGTTATAGAGAGGCGTCTCTCGCTGGTGTGCTCTAGAGAACCGTGAGTTCTGTTTTATTTTCAGACATCCTATGTATATTTGCTGGATTATATGTTCAAATTGTAGACACAGATGTATGTCCTTCTATTTTGTTTGTCTGTATGTTGTTGGATACATGCAATGGTTTAAAACCACGCAATAAATTGAATTGAATTGAATTGTGTCCAACCCAATGTTTTCAAGGTCAAAAATCCAATAAAGATGTTTCCAATGTCATAGTAACAAAAAAGCAGGGTTCGCAAGCTCCACATCCATGTAATTGAGGGGGAAAAAAATAGGTACTATATATTTCCCTACCAAAATAATTATTGTTTTTCATGTGTGAGTTTGCTACTGTCTTATTTTAATTAATTAATTAATAAATAAACAATTAAATACACTAAATAAAAGTTATTGAACTGCCTAATTGATTGTGTACTCTTTTATCCAGTGTGTATTATTTTAATGACCCGCTACTGTTACATTAAATGTGGTTTAATGGATTTAATGTTTTATTTTTTGAGTCATTATGTTTGCAGCCAAATTCATAAGTAAACTTTTTTGTCTTCTGTTTTTCAGGTTGCAGTCTGATTAAAATATAGTGAGACCATGGTATCTCAGGTGGGGAGAAGAATTGCAATTCCTGAGAAGTCACAAGAAGAACATCATGTTGATTTTAGCAAGCGCATTATCTGTCAGGTCGAAAACGATTAAAAAAAATTACTACAACTTCAAATGGAAGAAAACAAATCATGAAAGCATCAAAGATTAGGAACAATATTGACACAAAAAGACTTAGACAAGTGCTGACCGATACTGAATTTGCATACCATATAAATAACCAGTGTTATAAGCAATATACATTGAGAAAATGTCTAAAGAAAGCCACCTTGTGCTTGGAAGAAGAAGGTGACCATCAACTTAAAAGTAGATGTTCTTCTGAAGAGGAGACATAATGAAGAACCCGCTCTTACATGCAACCAAGAGCACTTCCATCCTCATATAAATCATCAGAAAATCTTCCATGTGTTTATATGGGGCCAACAAAGCCATAACAAAATAAGAGATAAATTTCACATCTGTGAAACACAAAGAACTTCCAATTTTTTGACAGCTACACTTCATCTTCAGGATGATGTCTTCTCTCAAGTTACAGACCTGGAATCAGAACCCCAAGTGTTTGGAGCAGATGTACTTTATCACAAAGTATGCCTGGATATGTACCTGAAGAAATACGACGACACTCTTAAGGGGTCTGTTACCCAGAAAACACCCTCTCTTAGGGATACAGCTTTTGAGAAAGCAAATGAAATTGTGGGGCCTATGTTGAAAGATGGTTATGGTTTCACACTTTCTGAAGTAAGAGATCTCATATATGGTTTGGCAGGTCTTGACATAATAAGGAATAATGAAGTAAAGATGCATTTACAAAAGTGCCATGGGGATAGGATACATTTCAGTTATTCTGACATGGGATGTGCACAGTAACTCTCTTTTGTTGGGGCCCTTTATCAAATAATTAAACTGGATGGAATATAAAAATGTTACAGCCATAAATGTATTGTTAAGTAAATGGCTTATAACATCAGGACATCTTATCCAATCTTTCTGAAACCTTTCATAGATGGTAACCTTGTTGGGGTGGGGGGGGCATATTATTCACAAGTATCATGTAGATTGGATGGATGACAAAGACGTTGTAGCCAGGAATGCGTACATAGTTTTTTGCAAAATCACAAATTCCAACTGCTTATAAAATTGGTTCCCTTAAGCCAATCTTTCTGAAATATGTACACATAATGCCCTCTGTTGGGGTACAATATCCCCAAGTTTAATCAAATTGAAAAAGAAACAAAAAAGTTATAGCTGAAAAGGTGTTTTTTTTGTTTTTTCCTATCCAGCAAATAAAATTATTTTGTTATTTTGTTATGTTCTTTCATTTTCATTATTCATAACAAAAATTAAAGATTCCTCTTTCATTTTCATTATTACAATTTTTAAAAAATGAAATGCACACCTCTAGTACTTTCTCCTGATCTAACACCAGATTAAATTGTTAAGCACATCAGACAAGTAGATGCCATTAAAACAGCATCTAAAGACATATGAGAATCCCTTAAGAAAGTAGATTTTGGTCTAGAAGATAGGTTCTGTGATTCTGAAGAAATGAGGTCAGTGTGGTCAAGAACTCAATTGCCAAACGAATAGGGATGTACGAACAGGTTGTGGTTCGGGTTCGGCCATTCGGTTCAGTTTGTGCGTTCGGGTTGTTCGCCGAGTTCAGATTCGGCTGTTGGGTTCAGTCGTATTCGGTTTGGGTGTTTGGGAAAAAGTATAGTGGAAACTGGAAATTCGAGTGCGTACTGAGCTGTATGGCGAGAGTGTGTGTGTTTAGCTGGGTGGCTGTTCGGTTTGTGTGTTTTGGCTGTTTGTGTTTGGTTTGGCTGTGTTGTTTGGCTAGTTAGTGAGTGTTGGTGTGTGGTGGGTGACTGACTGTGTGTTTTAGCTGCGTGTTTAAAAAAAAAATGAAGAAGGCTGTTGTGCTGATGCCACGGCTGGGGGCCTCTCAGAGGAGGAGGAGGAGGTTGCTGCCCCTGGACCTTTGGTGATGGTGGCTGGCTCCTTGGATGAGGAGCAAGCAGCAGGCACAGGAGGTGCTGCCAGGTTTGTAAACTTTTTTTTTTTACTTTGAGGACAAGAAAGGCTCTATCCATTAGAGCGAGCTCATGTTGGCATGTGGGTAGGTGCGTGGGTGGTGGGCATCAGTCAGGCACAAACAGTGGGCATCAGCAGGTAGCAGCAGATGTCTGACACAGAGAGAGAGGGTACTGTAGTGTGTGGGGCTCTTCCAGCAGTCAGGCATGAACACGAGCAGCACCCCCACCCAAACATGTGCCAGGCTAGCAAGGGTCTCCACTCTCCAGTTGC